>KQ954481.1:0-301937 GCA_001541205.1 Rhodotorula sp. JG-1b | reverse complement strand
CGTTGCGCACTTGTGGGAATACGTGCCCTTCTTTGCGAAACAGGGTCAGTCGCCCCGCCAGCCATTCTCATTCACACGTGACCTCGCTCCGAGACTGACACCCGCTGTTCTTCGGACTCGGTCGAATACTTACGTGGAACAGGCACCTCCCTCACTCGAGCTTTCATCCAGCACCATGTCTACGGTCCGCCAAAGCCGTCCTGGGGCGTCGAACTCACCCTCTTCACCACCTTTCTGCGTCAAGTCTCTTCCTACTCGCACCTCTCGTCGTTGACCCGCCTCCGCTCGATGCTCGAACTTGGTTCGCTCCTCCCCGCCCCGAAAGACGGCATCGTCACGCCCATCTCGTTTCGCGTCAAGCGCCGGAACCTGCGCGGGATCCTCGCCGGTCCCGACGCGCTCGAGAACGGCCAGCGCGAATTGACCGGCGAGTGGGTCACCAACAAGCGGTTGTGGCGCCGCATGACTCGAGAATGGGCCCTCGACGGCGCCGCCGGCGCTGCTGCTGCGAAAGGTCGCCCTGCGGACGGAGATGCCAAACCGGCCGGCGCGGCCAAAGACGGGATCGTCTGCTTGTACTTGCACGGCGGCGCGTACTACATGTTCTCGGCAGAGACGCACCGCTACCTCACGATTTCGGTCTCGCGATATTGCGACGCGCGCGTTTTCGGTGAGTCTGGCGCCCAGTCTGATCTCGCCTCAGAAAGCCGTGCTAACAAGTCTTGTGACCTCAGCCGTCAACTATCGACTCGCGCCCGAGACCAAATTCCCCGGTCAGCTGCACGATGCAGTTTCGGCCTACATGCGCTTGACGGTCGATCTCAAGATTCCGCCGCAGAATATCGTGAGTCCACGGCGTCACCCTTCACGACGCCTCGCGAGCTTACGCCATCGTCTGCTCTGCCAGATTTTCGCTGGAGACAGCGCCGGCGGTGGCCTCTGTCTCGCTACTTTACTATATCTTCGCGACGAGGGATATCCGCTTCCCTCTGGCGCGATCCTCATGAGCCCTTGGGTCGACCTGACCATGTAAGTCTACCCCCTTCACCGCGCTAATCTCTGGATTTTATGCTGACCGTTAGAGAATTTGAACAACGCAGGTCGTGCGAAAGCTGGGAGACGAATCGGGTAAGCAGTCTCTCCCGCACAAAGTCTACTCATCGACTCCAGCTGACCGCCATATCTCGCAGCCCTATGACTACCTGCCGAACCCGAACACGGAGGACGACCACCTGCACCCGGTCAAGTGCCTGCTCGGCGACTCGATCGACGAGTACTTGACGCACCCTTACGTCTCGCCCCTGTTTGGCGATCTCGCCGGCCTGCCGCCCCTGTTGATACAGGCCGGAGACGCCGAAGTGCTGCGCGACGAGATCACGTTGCTGGCGCACAAGGCGGCGATGGCGGGAGTCAAGGTGGAACACGAGATCTTCGAGGTGAGCAAGCAAATCCTCTTTTCGAGTTTGCGCCCCCCTTGGAGAGGTCCTCACCGTCGGGATGCGCGTGGCAGGACTGCGTACATGTTTTCCAAGCTTTCCTGTTCCTCGAGGCGTCTCGGAAAGCCTTCCTCTCGCAGCGCACCTTTGTCAAACACACGCTCCCTCGCATTCGCCGCAAAGCCGCCGAAGCTGCCGCCGCTCGCGCCGTCACTTCGACCGCCGCTTTCCCCGACCTCGAAACGGACGAAGCGCCCTCACTCGATGCTGCCACAACTGGCTCGACCAGTCTTTCGTCGTTGTCGTCGTCGTTCGACTTTACCGAGGTGGATCGCGAAGTCGCTGCGGACGCGCACGAGGTCGATCAAAGTGGGAGAGCAGAGGAGGCGAGTCTCCCTGCGACGCCGCAATCTTCGGTCGACGAAAACGACTTGCGACCCGAGTGGGAGGAGCTCGAGGAGGACGAGTCGTTGAGCGACAATGGTGACTCGGGGGGAAGCCGCGAGTCGCCCTCGTCTGGAGGGACTCCAGTTCGCGGTTCGCCCAATTTGGGTTCGTCTACGCCGCCTCCGAGATCGGCACGTGAAGTCGAGGACGAGGACATGCAGACTCCGACGCTCCCCTCTCGAGCGGACTTTAGCCAAGCGGCGCAATCGTCTCGACCTCGCCTGCGAACGTACGCGTCCGCTCGCGACCTCGGCATGTCGAGCACCGTCGACACCGTCGCAACCTCCGAGCCTGCGTCTAAGGTGTCGTCTCCGAATAGCCGCCGTCGCTCCGCCACCGTCGCGATGCCCAACTCTCGCTCGGCCGGCTCCTCCCCACGGCATTCGCTCGTTTCGCTCTCGCCACGCTCCTCGACGATGAGCGACCACGCGCGCCGCATGCACGCGCGGACAAACAGCCACCCTGAGATCCAGGCGTTGCTCAAGCGTCTCATGGAAGCCGAGGAGGAGGACGCCGCTGCCGCGGGGCAACTCAAGACGCGAGTTTGGGGGACGGACCGGAGCGGTCCGACGACGCCGAATCAGCAACCATTCGTGGCCGAAGCCAACCCGTTCGAGATGGAGGTGGACGAGGTCCTGAGTCAAGACGGCTAAATCGGGTCAATATCCCTGCTGCTCCTCTCACTCCCTCATTTACCCAATCGCAACCTGTTACCCCTCCTCTGATGAACACTCTTTTCCGCTTGTCGTTGTCATATCGTCATATATTGTGCCCCTTGCTATACAGCCGTGCGCGCCTGTGCCCCGCGTCCCTCGCAAACACCTGTACTTTTTTCGTCGTGCCATTTATCCCTGTTTCGCAAGCTTCCCAAGCTTCCCTCGTCCTTTCAGTGCACGTGATCTCTCTCGCTTTGGCAGTATGCAGACTGCAAAAGATTGCGAAATGCAAGCGGAAGTACAGGAGGGTATCATGTCTCATGCTGCGCTTTGCGAGCTTCAATCTGCAGTCGCCCTCGTCCGCGTCGCCTTGAAGCGCTCGACGGCCTTTTCCCTCCGCTTGATCAACCTCCTTCGCTTCTGTACCCCGTTGCCTCTCCGCGGCCCTACCACTTTCGGCAACCTCGGCGCAAAGTGCGCGGCGCCTCCTCCTCCTCCTGCTGCGACTCCCGAACCGGCGAGGACGGCCGCCGTAGCCGAGTCGACGGCAGTTCCCTTGGCGGTCGCCTTGGCCGCCTGACGCTTTGCCGCTTTGAGCGCTCGCTGCCGGGCCAGGTCGCCCTTCTTCTTCTTTGGTCGGAGTCCGCCCGAGAAAGATGAACGCAAGAGGGTCGAATAGGACGAGAGGAACGATTCAATGTCGGCGGGCTGGACCTGCGGGTGGGGGCAGCAAAAGAGCGGATGGCGAGGCCACAGATACGGATTTACGGCGTATGTGCGAGAAGGGGCCGGTTGACAGGTTGAGGAGAAGAGAAAAGGGTCGTCAGTCTCGGCGCGCACTTCGGGAAAAAGGAGCAGCAAAACGCCCGCACCGTGGTCGAAATTTTAATCTTGGTGTCCTTCTTGCCCCGACCGTCTGTCGCTCGAAGGAGAAGCGGCCATTCTCGGTCCTGCTCCTCGTGTGGTGTCGAGTCGCGTGCCCGACTCGAAGATGACGCCGCCATTCCCGCCGACGCGTCAGTCAACTCGACGTCTCCCGGTGATGATGTCGAGGCATCCGTCTCGTATGTCACTGCGAGTCGGGACACAGTTGAGAGCGATTTTTGTTCGCCGGTGGGCGGGGGAGAGGTCAACAGGCTTCGTCAGCTCGGCGCAGGGTGATAGCGAGTATTAGGGATGAGGACTGACGGCGTTTCTGAGTAAGGAAGACTGTCCCTGCGTCCTTGCGCTCGGCAAAGAGCGCCGCTAATCGCTCGAGGAACTGTTTCCAAAGAGATTGGGGAGCGGGTGAGCGGGTCCTCCTGGGCAGGTCGTCGGCTTGCGGATGCAAGAGAGACTCTAGCAAGACTAACCTCGGCGTTACTCAAGTGCATATTGCGCGGGTCGTGACGAGAGCGCTGAGCGGAAGGGATGTCGCTCTCCAACTCCGCCGGCACACGCTATCTGCTCCCCAGAATGGCGGACTCTTTTCAGGGACACTCAATACAGTAGTCACAGACACGCGGGGACCACTCGACGCGATAGCTCGCGCTGTCCTTGCTCTCCGGGTGTATACGCGTGTGATGAGATTCGGAGATCGCGACACCGCAGGCACGGGAAAGCGGGTATAGAATGCAAAAGGTGACAAGTTTTTTCGGGGCGCACCGGATTGTTCATACACTGCCCGAATTGCTGGGACATGATTCAGTGACTGATGGCAGGGAGAGCGGACGAAGAGTCGACGGCCAGGCGTTCGAGAGCAGACTCACCATGCAACAACAACATCAACATGGTTGTTGATCTTGCTAACCCGTCGAGCTGCCTTCCTTGGCCATCACGACCTTCGTCTCGTCCGGCTGCGTCGCCTCCACAATCCCCGCTGCAGTCATCGTCGTCCCCGCCTTGTCGACCTCGTCTTCGCCGGACGAACCGATCGCGATGAGTTCGGCGAGGTCCTGTCCCCGCTCCTTCATGATCTTGCCGATCTGCTTGATCTCGACGTCGTCATGCTTGGCGACGATTTCCTCGCGGGACGACCTGTACGCCTTCAAGGCCGACTCGAACGTGCCGTACTGCTCCTCGACACGGGACCAGATGAAGGCGACTCGGGCGACCTGCAGGCGCGGTGCTCGTTGGAAGTCGTCTGAGCGGACCAGCGCGCGGATGCGGCACAGCAGCCCACGGTGCGCGCCCGGCTCCTTCCGCATTTCGGCGTACCACGACGTGATCGCGCGCAAAGTAGCGCAGCGACTCGGTGTAGTTGAGAGGAGGGTCGCGGAGGGCCGGCGGTGCAGACCTTGGCGGCGAGGTCGGGCTGCTCCGGGAACTCGTCGGCGGTGGGCAGGTAGTCCATGATGTGCGGCGAGCCACTCGGTTGGGCTGCAAGGGGGCGTATGCGAGTGTGGAAGGAGCGAAAGAGCGCTGCCCCACTTGAGCCGAATTCTCTCTCACTCGTTTGCTTTGCTATATACACGCTTTCGCCGCCTGCTCAACCTGCAGAGAGAGCAAGTGTAGCACTATGCCAGGAGTAGCGCAAGTCCTACAGTCATCCGGCTGAGGAAGGAAGCGAGAACACTGCAAGCGCGTTTCCACTTGCGTCGAGTCTCTGAGCCTGATCTCAACCTCAAGGAGACCCTGCAATTCATTCGACAGTAGAGCCATCTTCTCTAGGGTCCACAGTGGTTCCACGCAGAGAGAACGGAGGGCGCCGGCGAGTCGAACTCAAAGTATGATTTCGAAAACTCTGCAGCGAGTCGAAAGCCAGACAGCTGCTTGCGTCAGAGTCCCGTGTTGGCGTAGGCTGAACTTTTCCCCTCGCGAAAGAGTAGCTACACCCCCTTCAACTGAATGGGTCAATTACGTGGGCCGAGAACAGAAAGGAAAGAGAATAGGTGGGCGAGATTGATCTGATGATGCTCTTTGACTTTCGAAAATTTCTGTTTCGGGTTCTACTGTACTAGGTGACGTCTTCCGGCGAGAAGTACACTCAGGCCGAGGTCTCGGAGTGGTGCTGGAGAGCAGCCTGAGAGCCGAGAGGGTCAGGAAGGGCAGGAGCGGCGCCGGGAACGCGGGGGACGTACCTTGAGTTTGTTCGGGTCCGCTCCCACGACCGATCCAACTTTTTCCGAGCCCTTGAACAACATGAAGGTTGGCATAGCCTTAACGCCGACCTCTGCAGCTACTTGCTATAGGCGCGCGAGGTCGAGAACGTCAGCAAAGCCAGAAAAGCGAAAATCGCAGTAAACCGCCCCAAAAACGCGAACAACGCACCTCCTGCTCGTCGACGTCACACTTGTAGAAACCAATGTTGGGGAAGCTAGACTCGAGCTTCTCAAAGACCGGGCCGATGACCTTGCTGCAAGAGGCGGGGCGTGAGAGGGTGATGAGGTCAGCGCACTTGGTTCGCGACTTGCAGACAGGCCACGGTGGGACAAGGCTTACCACGGTCCGCACCTGCAGAAAGTTGGCAGACAGACAATAAAAGTCAGCAAGAGGCTCACGCGAGGGGAGGGGAGAGAGGGGGAGGGGAAGACTGACCAGGTCGCCCAGAAGTCGATGATGACGAGCTTGTCGCCGCCGGTGACGGCCTTGAAGGTCTCGAACGAGTCAATAACAGCGACCATGGTTTTGAGCTGTTCTTGTAGATAAAAGTGCGTGCGTGTGCAGAGGAGACGGTGGCGAGCGATGCGAGTGAGTGATGGCGAGAAGACGAAGGCGCAAGTTGATGAGACGCGGTGAGCGAAGGGACAGAGAGAGAGAGACAGTCAGGGTCACTGATTCGAATTTGTACGACAAGGGGCAAGTCGTGCTTACGCTATACACAGGGTCGGGTGATGCGGTAAGCGTGAGAAGGACCTCGTGTCGGCATCCACACCGCCTTTGCGTTCTTGATTACAAATCACAAATCCAACTCGCCACCAAACCAATCCGAAACTTCAGCTGCTCGCCGCATATTCGGAGTAGAGCTGGCGTGCATCCTCAGTCAAGAGCAGGCTTGCAGATATCCCGAGGGGCACGTCCGAGGCGCTTCCGCGGGTTGTAGCGTCCGTCACATGCGGTCGAAGAGGACAATCACGTCCGCTCTCGGGCTCGCTCGCTCCGCCTCTCAACTTGGACCGGATCGAGGAAAGCCTCGAACTGTTGTTGTTGATGCAATAAGGCAGGCAGGTGTGCAGCTCAGAGAGCAGAGGGACTCGCCGCCCGACGTCTCGTCGAAACGGCGCACTGGGAAAGTGTCAAGAGTTCTTTCTTCCCTTCATCGGCTGGCCCAAGTCTAGTTAGGAGATGCAGCACTCGGGTACTTTCGGCGCTCCGTCCGGTCCGAGTTCCATTCCTGCCCGCCCGAATACCGAGTCAGTTTCTAGTTGGGGGGGGGGGGGGGGTTGACAGAGCCGCGCCGAAAACAGGGAGCAACAACGCACCGGGAGGCATCTCGCCCATGATTTCGGTCGGAGGTGCACCGCATTCGTTCATCTGTGTGTGTACGCGGTCCCAGGGTCAGTTCAAAGCAAGAATCCACCAACTTGCCCAATCGTGCGCGCTCGCGCCGCCTCCCGAGTCCACCCCGCCAGGACCGGGGAAGCCGAAATCGCCCTGCTCACCTTGGCAACGAGGTCGACGACCCGCTCGGTCCTCTGGGCACGTTTCTGCTCTTCCTCGGGTGCGAGTTTCGCGGACGGGTCGACGTCGGCTCCCGGTTCCTCGAACGCGGCGACAATCTCGCACACGATCGTGCGCTGCTTCTCGTACCGGTCCCGGTCGGCCGTCGCAAGCGAGGCACCGTGCGCTGACAAGTAGGCGGGGTACTGCGGGAGGGCACAAGTCATTCCGCGTCAGTGCGCTCCGCGAGCCAAAGCCCTCGAAAGAGGGCGGGGGGGGGGGGGCAGGGGCTGACCTTGTCTGCGAGTTCCTTGAGCGGTTCGTACAACATCTCGCGACTCATCAACTGCTTCATCATGTCGTCCAACATCCCCTGCAACCCTTCGTCCGAATCGAGCCCTTCCAACCCGGGCAGTCCTCCGCCCGGCATGCCCGCGAGTTGAGCGAGCATTGCCGCCATGCCGGCGCTGTCGCCGCCTCCTCCTCCTCCTTCTCCGCTTGATGATGCGGCGGCACGAGAGGCATTGGCGGTGGTGGACGAGTCGCGCAATTTGGACATGGAAGCGGCGATCGCGTCTTGGAAATTGGCTGGCGGTTGAGGCGGTGGGGGTGAGGTCGACGAGGCAGACGTGGTGGCTGCTGCTGCTGCTGCTGCTGCTTTCGAGGTCGACGCAACCGATGCATTGTTGCCTTCGGACGGCAAAGCAAAGTCGTCTGCGCTCATGCCGAGCGCGGCCATGAGTTTCTGCAACTCGTCGTCGCCGCCCGCACCCGGTGCGCGCGGTGCTCCTGCCGGGGCGGCAAAGTCCCCCTTGAGCATTTCCTGCATGATCTTGGCAAACTCCGGATCATCCATCATGCCGCCGGGTAGACCCGCCTCGCCCTCGCTCTCGCCGCTGTCGGGCCCTCCGAGTCCGGCAAAGAGGGCTTTCATGCCCTGTTCGAGTTGGCGCGCGAGTTCTGGGTCTTCTGCCGCTGCTGCCGCTGCGAACGGGTCCACCGAGTCGAGGCCGACATCGTCTGGGTCGCCGATGTCGTCCTCTGCTGGCGCTGGAGGCGGTGGGGCGGCTTGGCGAGAAGGCGGAGGTGGCAGGGGCGAGATGGGGGCAGCAGTAGACAAGGTCGAGGCGGTGGGCTTGGCAGTGAGCGAGTCGAGTACGTCGTCGAGGTCGTCGAGGCTGTTGGACGAGTGAGTGAGTCCCAAGGTGGGGGGGGTGGGACGCGACCAAGGAGAGGAAGGGAAACTCACTCGTCGTCGAGCTCGTCGTGGATCTTGGGAGGCGGCATACTGGGCGGGGGTGTGTTCTCAGCTGATAACGTGTGACTATGCCAGAGGTAGAGAGTTGCGAGTCGTAAAGGAACCCGGCAACTCGACTCTGGCGCAAAAGCCGGACTTGGCTTTGAGCCTCCCCTCGAGCAAACGCCTTCGTCCTCGGCCGCCATCTCGCGTCGCAGATTGGATTGACGCAGCGCGTACAGACGCGTCTCCAGTCAGCGACTCCTGAGGGCACAGCAGCGCCCCTATCTCCACTCTCGAGCGCCCTCTCCCTCCTCCCGACAAGTGACACCACCTCGCTGCTTACCTCGCTCGAGCCGCCTCTCCGTTACGAACAACGCGCCATGGCCGACGAGCTGAGCCTGTCGTCGTCCGCCTCGTACGCCAACTCGTGGATCTCGTGGTTCCTCGCCTCAAAGGGCAACGAGTACTTTTGCGAGGTCGACGACGAGTACATCATCGACCGCTTCAACCTCACCGGACTCAACCAGGAAGTCCAGGGCTACTCGGCCGCCATCGAGTTGATCACCGACACCGCCGCCGACCAGGACTTGAACGACGAGCAGCGCGAGCAACTCGAGGCGTCCGCGAGGCACCTCTACGGACTCATCCATGCCCGCTTCATCATCACCTCGAGGGGGCTCGCAAAGATGGCAAGTCCTCGCCGAGGGGGGTGCTTACAGAACTGTACTGTCCTTTCCTGACCCCCCCCCCCCCCGCAACCCACCCACCGCGCGCAGATTGAAAAGTACAAAAAGGGCGACTTTGGGCGGTGTCCGCGCGTCCTCTGCTACGGCCAACCCCTCCTCCCCCTCGGCCTCTCCGACCTGCCGTACCAAAAAGCCGTCAAACTCTACTGCCCGCGCTGCGAAGACCTCTACTCGCCAAAGTCGTCGCGGCACGGATCGATCGACGGCGCCTACTTTGGGTCGACGTTTGCCCACATGCTCTTCATGGTCTACCCGGGCATGATCCCGAGCAAATCGGTCCCCGGAGCCGGGCAAGGGTCCGGAGGACAGGCCGGGTTGGGCGCGGGAGGGTTGGGCGCCCAGTCGGCTGCCAAGGTCGAGCGCGTCCGGCCGAGGATCTTTGGCTTCCAGGTGCACGAGCATGCCAAGTTGCTCAGGTGGCAAGAACGCGTCCGAGACCAGTACGTCGCGCTTCTTTTTTTTTCCTGGCTCTTTTGGGGAGGGGGGATCATGCGCGGTACAGCTTGTCCTGACCCACGACGCTGCGCAGACAAATCGCAAGATTGGAGCAGTTCGAACTCGATGCACAACTAGAGTAGCCCTTTTTCGCCCCTTCTTTTGCCATTCTCATATACCCCCCCTCGATACTCTGTTTTGCCTCTCTCGCTCTCTCTGGCGCGCGCATAGCGCGCATGTCCGGCTTCTGGCCCCTTCACTTTTCCTCTCTCTTCCACTGGTTGTAACCATCTATGCATCTATCAGAAACCTCCCGGCGCAGCACGTAGCGCTTTTATCATGCCTCGTCGTCGTCGTCGGCTCGGGCTCGAGCTCTCGACGACGAGAGCATCTCCAACGAAAGATTCCGCACCTCGCTCGCTTTGCGACGGACCACCCCGCGCCGGACCATACCCCACACCCGTTCCTTCGCGCCGCCTTCTTCTCCTCGTCCATACCAATCCTCCCAACTCATGCCCAGCATGGCACTGTGTCTCCCATACCCAATCTCCCGCTCGCGCTCATACCATCCCGGATCACTGCTCACAAACTCGGGCAAGTCCACCCTGCCCGCCTTGGTCTGACTTTTTAACGGTCGTTCCCACGCGGCATGGACCGTCTCGAGCTCGAACCCGATTCGTTTCGCCGCTTCGATCGAACCGAGGTTGGAAGCGTGCGCGCCCCATTGCGCTCGACGAAGTCCGAGGCCGGGGTCGCCGCCGGACGCGACTGGGGAGGCAAAGATCCAGTCGAGGAGGAGCCAGATCGAGTGCGTCATGACGTGCGTGCGTTGGAACGGGTCTGCGAGGTGCAGAGGCCTGCACTAGCCCCAAGTCAGTCAGTCGATCAGTCAGTCAGTCGGCGGCCAAGGTCAGGTCGATTCTGTGCGGAAAGCATGCATGCAACGCACCCGAGTTCGGCCATACGAAAGTCTGGTGTCGTAATGAGTCCGACAACGCCCGCAATCCGTTCGGGTCGCAATCGTCGCGCACCCTCGGCGGTCTCCCTCTCTGCGCACTGGACCTGGTCGAATTCGAGTCCGAGGTCGTACACTACAAACATCAAGCAATTCGACCGCCTCCTCCGATCTTCTAGAAAAGTCAAGAAGCTGTCGAAATCGGCGAAAGGTCCATAAGGCATGTAGCGGAGAGTGTCTGGATAGGCCGAGAAGAGGCGATAAAGCTGCGGGGCGTGGAGTGAAGGCTGTTTTGACACGACACGCCCGGGCAGACCAGCATCAGCAGCAGCAGCAGCAGCAGCAGCGAAAGTAGCAATTTCAGAGGCAGCGTACGATGACCGGTTCGAGTCTGACGCCGTCTGTCTCGAGTCGCGAGGGAGGCGGCAAGTCGAACGCAAAGTTGAGGTCGTACGCCTCGAGTGGAGTCGCCGCATGCCAGTCGGCGCATTCGAGGGGTGGATCGGCTCTGTAGTTATTTAGGTAGGGCATCCTCGAAAGGGAGACAGTGCGGCGTCAAACGCGGACTGAATGGGCTGAGCGAACGGGATCATCGATCAAGCGGGCCAGCGCGGTGGAGAGCGTCGCCAGCTGAGGCATATCCATAGCAAGCGATCCTTTTAGCCGAGAGCACACAACATGCGTTTAAAATAGCGACCTTGCGAATCGGACACCGCAGACAATCAAATCGGACATCAAAGGAGCGCAGCTCGAGAAGTTGGCTCGGGCAGGCGATCAATTCGGACGGTTGAGATGAGCGAATTGCAGCCAGGCAAACGCCTCTTATGCAGACCAATACCAGTGGCAAGCGGAGGGGGGGTAACATACAGAAGAGTGAGGAAGCATGACCAAGGGGAGGATAAGAGGGTCGTGAAAGGCTGAGAAAAAAAGAGACGGTACGATGAATGTTCACGGAGCGTTAGACGTGGACTGCCCGCAGGAGCAAGCGATCGAGGCGCTGCAGAAGGGAAAGGGAATGTCAGCGAAATGCCATAGAGACATGTTGCGTAAGTAGAGCTCACCGTTTCGAGGTCGTGAAGAGTTCGTGAGGGTTCTTCGTAAGCCTGGCGGACGTCCGGATGGACATTGGCGAGGATGTCGCGCGAGCTCCCGAGCAGGCGTTCCGTCGCTGACGGCTCCGCCGCCGCCGCCGCCGCCGGTCGAGGCCGAGTCGGCGCGACGACCGCGGCCAAAAAGTCAAAGCCGTAATCGGCGGGATAGACCACCGGCGCGCGGTGATTCGAAGTCGCGGACGAGGCAGGCGTGTAGCCATGCGAGTGGGCATGGGAAGGAGTGACGGGCGTCGACAGTTGATCCGTCGCGGTCGAATTCGAGTTGGCGGACGAGATGGACGCGAGGGACGACTTTTGGCGATGCTGCCCAGGTCCAGGTCCATGTCCAGCGCCGGCGCCTACGTGGCGGGGCGGGTCACTCATGATCTGCTCGATTGAAGGCGAGTCGCTCATCTTCTTGTCGCCGACGGGGGAGCGTCGACCGCCCATCGCAGAAGCCGAGCGGGCAGCGACATTGACGGGCGAGAACCGACCACTGCCGGACCCTTCGCCGCTCGAGTCGATGTAGGATCTCGGTCGCTGACCAGCGGTAGGCGACGCAGCACGGCGCGCCTTGTCTTCGCGGACGCGAGCGAGAACTCGGTCGAGTCGGTCCTGAAGAGACTGGTCCAGACCGTCCGGTGACCGCGCTCTCGGTTCCGTCCCAGCGGCGCCAAAGGCCTCGTCGAGACGAGAAGGCGAGCGAGCGCCGCGGTTCGTCGATGGCGGGGTGATTCCGACATCCGCGCTCCGAAGGTCGGCAAGGGCGCGCTCATCCTCGTCCATGCCGTTGGAACCCGGCGCGGCGAGCGGCGTCGGCATCGGGCTGAGAGACGTTTGCGCAGTGCGGAAGGATTCGGCGTCCGTGGTCGTTGCGGTAGAGACGCCGCGCGTCAAGGTGTCTGTGGGACGCACGCCCAAACCGACGAGCGCTTCCGGACGAAGATCGGTTTCAGTGCTGTCCTCGCCCATGAGCGAGTAGCGGAATTCGTCGGCGCTCGGCTCGTCAGCGCGCAAGGTCGTCTGCGAATGGTCGGTGACGTCCTCCTCCCGCGATGCAACGAGTAAAGCGCGCTGATTCGCTTGGCTCGCTGCCCGCTGCGCCGCAATCAGCTCGCGCTGAGTAGGTTGGGGTCCGCTCGATTCGACGGTCCGAGGAGGTGCCGTTTCCGACGAAGCTCTCTGACGCTGTTGTAGCTGGTCGAGCTCATCGACCGTCTGAGGCAGTACGCCACGAGTCAGCGAGCTCCGGTTCGGCGAACGACGGATGACAAAGACCGGGTCGGAGGGTTGAATATCGCTGGCCGCGCCGAGAATGAGCCCGGCGTCAGCAGATTGACGGCGGAATTCTCTCGAGGACCGGTCGTAAGCCTTGAAGGCCGGCGGAGTCGAGTAAGCGTCGAGCAATTTGCCCGATGACGGCAGGAACGATTCTGCGAGACCGCGTGGTCAGTACCCCGGAACAACTTCACGGGAAGAGGGAGAATCACTCACCCTTTCCGTCTTTCTCGACCGCGAGGCTGTACTTGACGCGCAGAGCAGAGCGCCGACGAGACAGGCGATCCTCGACCTCGTCTCCTCCGTCGACGACGCCGTCGCTGACACCAAAGCGATCGAGAGCCGTCTCGACGACTTCGCTGACGTTGGCGTTGCGCGGGAAGAAGAGGATCCGCTGCCGCGGTTCAGAGACGGATTTGACCGGTCCAGAGCCGCTGCGGTGCTGTCGCTCGAGGAGGAGAGCTTTGGGGATCACGGCTCCGCTCTGCGGATCGAAGGCGACGTTGTCGGGCAGATCCGATGGATGCAAGACCAGTCGGACGGCGAAGCGATATGACGGGCCAGCCGTGATCGAAGTGCCGAGTAAGGAGCTTGCGGCGGAGTGGCCGGCATCTTCGTCGCTGCGGGGACCGCCAAGCTCTCCTGCCTCGACTTCCAACCCGCCCGCTCGATCGAGATCCAAGCTGGTCTGGGCGCCGGCGCGACGGTGCAGGTAGAATTTTACCGCCGAGTCATCACTCCAATCGCCGACGCCGGATCGCGTGATGGCCGGGTTGAGCGTCAGATTGCTCGAGATCGAGTTGATGCTGCCAATGGACGAACGCCTGACGTTCGGCGGCAGCGCGAGCCCGTCGTCTCCCGTCCGCTCGGACAGCTCTTCAAAGATCTCGAGCGGTCGTTCCGATTCGTGGAGCGGTCGTTCGTCGCCGCCAAGTTCCTTGACCGTCAGATAGAAGTCGTCCGGTCGCAGATTGGGCGACGTCAAGCGGAAGCGCTGCATCGCTTGCTTGACCAGTTCAGACGAGCTCGTCGACTGATTGAGCAAGACCGTCTTGAAGGTCGCGTCCGAGTCGACGTTGTCGCCCGCAAAGACGCGCATGACGCTCAACAGCGGGACTTCGACGCCCGATACGTTCGGCGAACCGAGCAAACTGCCGGGGCGCGTCCTCTGCGGCGGAGCCAACGTCGAAGGCGCGTTGAGCGCACTGTTGCCGAGACCGGCCGACGAGCCGAGCATCGAAGCGGGGTGACTGAGCAGCGACAGCGAGTTGCGGTTGCTGTTGGTCGATCCGCTCACGCTCAGTCGCTGAGCCGCCTGCTGCGAGGACGGGCTCGCTTCCCGGTACGAGCCCTGACTCATGACCAACCCGCCGGGCATGCCCCGCGGCGTCATCGTGTTGGTGACGTCGCCCGGCGCGCGAGATACGCCGTACTGCTGATACAGCGCCTGCTTCGCTTCGATCTCTTGCTGTCGGAGCGCGGCATCGGTCGAGAACATGGATTCGGCGGTCGAATGCGAGCCGGCAGAGCGCGATTGGTGACTCACGGTGGTGGAGCGATCGACCGAGGAATGGAAGCCGGACGGGCTGCCCGAGCTGCTGCGTCGCAAAGCCGCGCCACCGGACGAACTCGAGCTGTGCAAGCTCTCTTCGGACGTGCGGCCTTCGCCCAGACCACCTGCAGACGCTGACGCCGCCTCGTCCTTGCCGTTGCTGCTCTTCTTCTTCTTGTCTTTCTTGCGGAACAATCCGAGGATTCCGCCGCCGCTCTTGCGCTTCTTCTCGGAACCAGAATCTGCGCCGCCGCCGTTCGAAGAGCGTCTGGAATTGGTACTGTCGCCGAGGGCATCTCCGAGGTCCTCGTCGTGCAGATCGGGCGTCTCAAAGTTGCCGCCGTCAGCCACCGCGGCTTGCTGCTGCGCCATCTGGGCCTGTTGTCGCTGTCGCTGCTGCTGCATCTGGAGCTGCTGGTCCTCGTACAGCTGCTGCTGGCGCTGCGCGTCGGCGACGACCCGTTCGTAGATGAGATCCTCGCCGGCTTGCTTGGTCGGCTGCAGCATGCGGTTGTACCTCGGATCCCGCGGATCGACAATCTCGACGCCGCGGACGGTCCGCTTCGGGCGATCAGCGGCGGGAGCCGCAGCTCCCGCTGCAAGCTGACTCGCCTGACCGGACGCGACCGGTCCACGATATGGTCCGTTTGCCGCGGCAGACTCTTCGTCTTGCGCAATTGCCGGCGTTGCGGAGAGTTTCTTCGTCGGCGCTTGCGGGTTGAGGATCTCGTTCTCGTTGAACTCGCGAGAGCGGGTCGAACTCGCAAGCGAAATCGATAATGGACCCGTCGTCGTCAGAAGCGGGCGAGAAGGGTCGGCCGGCGCGTCGTCGCTCGTGCGTGCGTCAGGCGCTGGGAAACCGATGCCGAGACCCGCTGCTTCTTTTGGTGCTGGTGCCGACGTCAACTCCGCCGAAAGTGACCTGTTGAGCGGGCTGAGAGGTCTCCTCGCATCTGCGGTCGAGTCGAGAGCGCCCATCTTGGCGTCTGCGTGCGCGCCCGCCGGTCGACCGAGCCCTCCTCCTGGAATGAGCGCCGCCGGAATATCGCGAGGCGGCGACGCGGAAGCAGCCATAGCATTGTTGCCGCTGAGCACCAAAGTCGCGCTGTCGTCCTCCTGATCGGCGTCTTCGACATCGGCGTCGTCCTCGTCGGGGAACGGTTCGCGTCCGGCTGTGTGCTCCTCCTCTTCTGAGAAGCCTGACTCAGCCTCGCCTTGACGACCGTGTCGTTGCTGTCCCTGCACGACATCCCCCTCCTCCGCCGCGTCATCGAAGTCGTCGTCCCGGAATTCGGGACGACCTTCGTCTTGCTCGGCATATTCGCGACTGATCTCGGCCGCATCCGCGTGCGCTTCTTGTTCATCCACGTAGCCATCCTCGAGTCCTTGTTCATCCTCATCTTCTTCCTCGCTCGTCAAGCCCGTGGCCGAGTGAGCGTAGTACGTCGGCGCCGTGAACAGGACGGTTTTCGCTTTCCGACTGGGAGGACGCGGCGCTCCCGTCATCGTGGGATCGTCAGGAGAGCCGTACTCGTCATGTTGTGGCGGAGGAGAGATGTTGCGCGGGTGATCTTTGTGCGAGGGTGAGGCGGGGATGCCTTTCGAGTAGGGATGTCGGGATTCGTGCGGGTGAGGTTGCTCGGACGGAGGAATCCGGCCGGCAAAGCGGGTCTGAGCGGACGAAGAGGACGGGCCGGTCAAGACGTCGTGTTGAGTCGCCGTCGTCAACTGTGAGCGGTTGAACCCACGGAGCATCAGTGTCCGCTGCCCCGAGGCGTCGGGGACTCGAGGTAAATCGGTGAAAGAAAAGAACGGCCGCTCACATCGACGTTGCGGTGCTTGTTGAGCCTCGCGAGACGTTCCCAGGGCGTCTCGATGTTCTCTGCGGGGATGTACCCGATCGCCTGCGTCTTGAGGACGCGGACGAGCCACCAGTACGAGTTGCTGTCGTCGAGCAAGAGGAGTTTGTCGCCCTTGACGACGCTCGCTTGGCCGTCGACGGTGGCGAGAAAGGTGTGCAGGGCGTAGACGAGGTTGAAGTCGATGTCGTCGTCCGGGATCGAGGGCGACGACGAGAGCGAGTCGCTGAATTCACCGGCGACGTCTTCTTCTTCTTCCTCGACGTCGTCTTCCTCGTCCATCTCGTCGTCTCCTTCGGGGTGGCGCATATCCCGCTGGTCGCCGTCATGGTGGTGGTGCATCATGATCTCGTCTCGGTGTTCGTGATTGAGGCCGTTCGCAGCCGCGTAGTGGTACATGTGTTGGCCCTGACCCTGGAGGGTCTGCGCGACCTCGTCGTCCGACCCTTCTGCATCGATCTCGTCGTCGAGAGCATCGTGCTCGTCTCCGTGCCCGTGATAGTCCTCCCTGAACCCCTGCAGCGACGGCGTGCCCGAGTGAAGCGGGCCGAGATTGCTCGGATTCCGGAGCGAGCGAGTCGGCTGTCGGACCTCGCCGTAGCCGTGACCTTGCGCTCCGCCGTAACTTCTCGGTTCCTGCATGGCACCACTCGTGTCCGCCTATGTGCGACCTGCTACGCACGAGGAGGGCGCGAGCGGTGACGGACGCGTTCGTCTCGCGTGTTTGTCCTCCGGATGAGATCACGTCGAGTCCCTCGACCTGCGAGTGATGGAGCCGGCCGACTCGAGTCAGGCTGCGCGGCGAATTCTGCGCGTCCTTCTTCAGCACTCGGAACAGCCCACCTCGAGTGTAGAGAGCAAGAGAGGCAGCTGACGATGACGCGCGGAAGCAGCAGCGCAATTCGAGGTGCTTCCGCGTCAACTCTCGACCGCAGCTCTGTCTCTACGCACACTCACTGGCAAGGAGTGAGGATGGCCAAGTCGTCGAATCCGGTGGACGCGCACCGGAAAGCGCAGCGGAAACAGGAACTGAAACGGAACAAGCAGAAGCGAGAACACACGCGCGAAATCTCGACCGTCAAAAAGGACACTCGCCGTACGTACATGCGCACTCCCGTTTGTATGGGTCAATGGAGGATCATTGCTGATGTCTTGTCGCGTGCAGCCATCGAAGCCGAAATCCGCCAGCTGAGCCAGCAGGCGCAGAAGGGTCCGCTCTCCAAGGACGACAAGGACCAACTCGCGCACCTCAAGAGCGAACTCGCCCGCATCAACAAAGCCAAGCACGAGTGTACGTATCAGCGCTAATGCCAGGAGTAGGCGCAAATTGACCCGTCATCCTCCGCAGACGTCGAAGCGCATCCTGAACACCGCAAATACGTCTTTCCCGAACGGCCAGAGGATGCCGCCCGCAACCAGCAAGACGCAGATTCGACGCCCGGGTTGTACGACAAGAACGGCCGGCTGAAGCATCCCGAACGGAGCTTGTACTATGACCCCGTCTTCAACCCGTACGGAGCGCCACCGCCAGGAATGCCTTACCGAGAAAAGCGTGCGTAGTCGTCTTCTCTTTGCCCTGGTGCGCTCTTCCAGAACTGTGCCAGTGTACTGACGTATGTGTGTGTGTGTGTGTGTGCGTGTGTGTGTGCAGCTGAATACGCATTGGCGAGAATGGGACCGACGCCGGAAGAGATTGCCGCATTCCGACCCGTCGGAGCAGAGGGTCTGCCCTCGGCCCTTTCTCCTGCCGAGACCATTCTCGATCTGACAAACAAATACCCTTCTCGCGCAACAGATTCAGACGACGAGGAGGACGAAGACGACGACGATGATGACGATGATGACATTGCCATGCCTGCCGGTCCTCCCCCGGGCGCAGCAAGGGCAGGCGACCAAGCCATGCAGGACAAAGCCGATTCCAGTGACGAAAGCAGTGATTCCGAAGACGACGAAGACGACATCCCTTTACCCCCCGGTCCTCCCCCTCCTCGTCCTAATCAACCCTCAAGTTCATTCGCCGGCCCCGCTCGTCACACCGTCGCGATCGCCCGCCCCTCCGGTTTCCCGTCTCATCAGCAACAACCTCACTCTCTCCCTCCGCGACCCAATTTCCAGCCTCCTCCTCCTCCTCCTTTGCCGGCGGCGGGGAGACCTCCTCATCACGGACCCAAGAACCCTCGATTGCCAGCTCGGCCGCCTCCGCCCGGACCACACATGTTTGATCCGCTCAACACCGACGGCGGTCCGAATCGCGCGTTCCAACAAGGCGGTCAAGTACGCGGATCATTTGGACCCGTGCTGCCGCAAGGTGGGATGCCTCCTCCTCCGCCGCCGCCGCCGCAACTGCCGCCAGCGCCCTCCGGTCCTTCGCCGTTCTTTGCCGTCCCAGGCGCTCAACCTGCCGCCGTTGCCCCCGCGACTCTTTTCTCTGCGCACCCAATCGCGAGCGCGGGCGCCACGATCTCGGCGGCGCCGCAGTTGCGAGACCTCAAAAAGGAAGCGACGGCGTTCGTCCCGCTCGCGATGCGGAAAAAGATGAAGCAACAACAAGCGACTCTTGCCAAGGCGGGACTCTCTTCGATTAATGCAGCACGAGGAGCTACCAGCGACGAAGGAAGCGGCAGCGGCGGCGGCGGCGAAGAAGTGGAGGGTGGAGAAGAAGGCGGAGCGGCGCCGCAGCGGAAACGGACCCTGATGGACGAGATGCGAGAACGAGGGATCGGCGCTCCAGGTGCGGCAGTTCGTGGACCATCTCAGGCGGCGGGAGGCAACGCTTCAAGCAAGGATGATGCGCAGGTCGACGACTACGAGCGCTTCCGAGAAGAGATGGCGGACCTCCTTTGAGTAGCACGACTCTCCTTTCCGCGCTGGAGGCACGCCTTTCCCCGTTTTCGAAGAACTCTTGTTGTTACATGCATCTACTACTTCAAACCGATCTGCGGTGGATACGTACATGCGGCGACACTCTTCGTGCGTGAGAAGGTCCATGTCCGTGGTACGGCGAGCGTGCGGCGTGGTGCACATGAGTCGGGGCATGATGAATCGGAACATGGGCATGCGGTAAAGGTGGTACCGAACGAGAGCTGGAACTGGCGCGGGAACTGGCCCGGGAACGAGAGCGGGAGCTGGAACGGGAACGGGAACGAGAGCGAGGTTGCGATCGCTCGGGAGACCGCGACTGGAGAGCAGCGAGAGCTTCCGCTCGCTCTCTTCCGCGTTGCTCTTCAGCTTCGTCGTCCTCCCGGTCGGAATCCGTGTGGACTTCCGAGTCTCGACGAACAGACGCAGTCGGCGACCGGTGATGATTGCCGTGGCTGGCCCCCATCTGCGCGGCAAGGGCATGATGCGCGTGACCGGCGCTGTGAGGAGGTGACGACTTCGGACTGGATGCTCGAGCGTGAGCGTGGGTGTGAGACAGGCCCGCATGGGTATGGCGATGCTTCGAGGAGGAGGAATGCGGCGAAGAAGGTCGCGAGTGACGACGAGATTTGGCCATCGCAATCTGCGAGTGCTCCGTGGGACCGGTGTGCTCGGGGTTCTCGGCGTCTTGGTCTTCCCACTCCGAGTCGGTGCCTACGTCGCTGTGGTCGCCGTGGGACGAACTTTCGCCATGGCCCTCTCGCTGAGGATGCTCGAGATGGACGGGGCTTGTCTCGGCGGGATAGGTCGAGTCAGTGGCATCGAAGGGCGACGAAAGGTGGTGGCTCATGAGGTGATGGTGCTCGGACTCGGGGTGCGCCGAGAGTGCTGAGTGATGCGCCGACGTCGGCTTCGACTCGTGGTGGCTGTCTCGACGCTCGAGGACATGCGGATGATTATGCGCGTGATGGCGAGGGGTAGGGGTGTAGTGCCGTTCTCGTCGCCCGAAGCGTGTCCGGGGCGCCTCCTTCGTGCGCTGACGAGCTTGCTCTTCGCGCCGCTGGCGTGCGAGGGCGTCGAGCGCGGCTGGACTATCGACTCGAGCGTGAGTGAGCGCTTTCAGCCTGCTGTGCTCACGCAGACGTTGACGCTGTTCTTCGCGCTCTTGAGCCCGACGTTGTCTGCGAGCCTGAGCGGCACTTTGCGCCTCCGACTTGCGCCTCTCCTTCTCCGCCTTTTCCTTCTCAATCTCGGCTTCGTGGAGAGCTCGCTCTTCGCCGTGCAGCGCAGCGAGGTGATCTTGGCGGTCCTGCCACGCTCGACGTTTCTCCGCGCGAGCAGAAGCTTTTTGCTCCGACTTGGCCTTTCGGTGCGCATGCTGTTCGTGCTCGGCGGCGATGGCGCCTCGGGCCTTTGCTTCCTTTTTCTGACGGCGAGCGGCTTTCGCTGCGCCCGCTTTTTGTTTCCTGTGGCGGCGCTGGTGCTGAACTGCGCGGTCATGAGCGGCGTGCTCCTGCAGGCGCTGACTTTCGGCCTCGTGAAATCGTCTTCGGAGCGCGACGGCTTCCGCCTCCGGAAGGCCAGCGATCGTCTGCTCGTGATGATGCAGTCTTTCTTGCGATGAATGGCGCCGGTGTTCGTCATTGAACTGGGCGGCTCTCGCCTGCGCATGTTCTTCGGCCGCCCGTCGGCGGTTCTCTCGGTCCTCTCGGCGTTCTTGTTCCGACTGGCGATGACGGTTCAGAACGGCCCGATGCTGCGATTCGAACTGCTCGTGCTTGTGTTGATGGGCAGCAAGTTTCTCATCCGCGCGGCGAAGTCGACTTTGCCGAGTGGCGACTTCGGCAAGCAAGGTCGGAGAGTTGGGTTCCGAAGCGAGTTTCGCCTCCGCCTCGGCGGCTTCGGCTCGTCGCAGATGCTGCTTCTGCGTCCGGGACTCGAGGAGCGCAGATGAGCGCCGATGATCTGAGAAGAGGGGAAAATCAGCGCCGGGTTGAAGCTCGCATCAAAAGAGAGAAATTGGCTGACGGCGAAGGACTGCTGCCGCGTGTTCGTCCGTTCCCTCGACAGCCTGCCGGAGATCCTCATGGGATTGCTCGTAGCGCGTTCGAAGATACACGTGGCGGTGCTGTCGCTTAGCCTCGAGATGGGCTCGCTTCGCGTCTTCGAGCGTTTTGGCATGCTCCCGAAGGAGATCCTTCCGCTGGTCCGCACTGATCGAAGTGCTGTGCTGGATCTTCCGCCGCTCGTGTTTGAGCTGCGACAGATGTGAGCGAGCTTGACGGACTCGCTCTCGAGCATGATCGCGTCGCTGTTGCAAGTCGCCCTTGTGGCGTGCTGTGCGGGGGAAATGTCAGTGACTAGCAGCTTGCATAGAGAGGGAGTAAGCTTCGACTGTACGCTGAGGATCATGTTGGTCGTGCTCAGCGTTTGATGCTCTGGCGTGAGCATGGCCGTGCCGATCGTGCTGTTTCAGCACGGCGCGGTTTTCGTGTCTGAAGGTGTCGAGACGGGCTTGCGCCGCTTGGACTGAAGAAAGAAGAGGTCAGACACTCGGCAAGGTTGACTTCTTGAGCTCGCTAGCTCACGATGTTGGAGAGCTCGAGCATGTTCAGCGGTACCCTCGCTTCGTTTCACCTCGTGCTGCGCGAGATGAACGGCGTGCTTGAGCGCATGGCGTTGCTCTCTCGCCTGTGCCAGTCGCAGCTGTTCTTGTGCTGCAGTCAGATTCGCCTCGGCTTGATCGAGGCCACCCTGAGTCGACGAGGAAGGGCTCTCGCTCGCTTCGTGTCGAGCCCGCTCGAAAGCCGCGTGAGCCTCGACTACGTGTCGTTGCGCATTTGCCGCGGCGTCTTGGGCCATTCTTGCGCGTTGTTCTCGAGCTGTAAAGCTGATGATGAGCACGGGTCGGGTCCGACAGCAGCGCACATTAACCTACTTGTACCGGAGCGAGCATGCTTGCCTTGCAAACCGTGACGATGGTGGTGAGCCGGAAGATGGTCGTCTGCATGAGCATGCGCGTAATGCTCGTGTTTGCGAACACGCTGATCGAGATGCGACGCTCGATTCGCGATTTGAGACTCTGCGCGGCGGTTTTCTGACTCGGCAAGGGCAGCTGCATGCGCCAGCGGATGGGAGTGCGCGTCTACAAAGCACAATCATTCAGTCGCCGGCACGACTGCAGGCACCTGGGCATCCGATGCGTTCAAAGGCTTCAGGGAGCTACGCACCTTGGTGCCTCGCTTGAGGTTGATGCGGCTGTGCGACTCCCCCACAAAGAGACGAGTCTTCTGATGTCCCGTGATCTGGCAGTAAGCGTCGTCAGTGCTTGTCTCGCAGAGCATACGAGATCTGCGTTGCAGCCGTACCGTGTGAGAACGCGAGATGGGCGGCTTGGAGCTTCTCCAGCTTCTTGCGCTCCCGGTTCAATCGCTTGTGAAGTTCTGGGTCAGCCGATCGCTGCGCGGCCTGCTTGAGGGCTTCCACATGCTCTTTCCGAGCACGCAGGCGACTTTCGCGAGCCTCATGGGCCGCGAGCGTAGCGCGGGTATCTGCGAGAAGGTCAGAACCAGGACACCGAACTATTCGCCCATACTGGAGGGGAAGCGCTTCTCACGATCGGATTCGGCTTCGTGCAGTTCTTCCGGCGTCGTCTTGCCTCGGCGGAGACGTTCGAGTCGTAGACGAGTTCCTGCTCGACGCGATCAGTCGTGGTCAGCAGAAGGACATAGGGCGAGAAGATCTTGAAAAGACTGAACGGTGTAGCTCTGCCTTTGCATGCCGATGCTCGAGCCGCGTATGCAGGGCTTGGTGGTGGCGATCGGCAACCTCCATCTTGCGGTGCGCAGCCTCGGTCTGCTTCCTGATCTCCTCGTCTTCGGGATGCAACTGAAGCTGCGCGTGGAGTCTTGCATGTTCCGAGCGAGCGTTGACGAGGTGTTGCCGTGCGTGAGTTTCAGCTTCTTGCGCAGCTTCTACTCGTTTGTCGCGATCTGTGAAGGAGGCATTAGTTTCTTTGGATCGACAGAGGGAGAGAGCCCACGACAGGCTCACGGTGAGTTGCGTGCAAGTCCTGCAAATGCGCCCTCGCCTTTTCGAGGCGTCTGGTTGCCGACGAGATTTCTTTCGGCGACGCGTGGCCGGCTCGTGCTGCGTGTAGAACTTCTTCGCGCTGCTGCACAATCTGCTCCGCGTGGGATATCGCCAACGAGCCAGCGCGTACGCGATGTTGGAACGAGGTGCCGTGGCGACGCAGTTCCTCCTGCGCTCGCGCGTGGCGCTCGGCTTGTTTCGCCTGCTGTAGGTGCTCTTTGGCTGCACGAATCGCTTCTTCGTCGCGCGGAACCGCTCGTTCGGCAGCTCGTAGACGGGAACGAGCCGCCTCGACCTGATTGCACGCGGCGTGAAGGTGGTCGAGAGCGAAAGAATGAACTGTGCAGCAACTGGTCAGCCTTCTGCTGGGACATCTCGCAGAAGAATGTCACTCTCACCGTCGTCGCGGGCGCGTTGTTTGTCGTTTTCCGCTGCGTGTGGGTCTTGCTCGAGCTCTTCATGCCGTGACAGCAGACCGAGGTGAAGCCGTTCAGAGACATGCGCCAAATGTTGTTGAGCGTGTAGCAGTCGCTGTCGAGCTGCATGGTCTTGTGGATTCTCGACGACGACCTTTCTCGCACGCTCGACTTCTGTGCAAGCTCGCGTGCGATCAGCGGCAAGACGGCTCACTGTAGCGCAATGTCAGTCAGTTTGCTGCGATGAAGAGATTGGCATTCCTTCCTACTCACATCGATCAAGGACCGAGGAACGGGACGCCGGCGAAGCTTCGCCGTCGTCTGTAGTCGAAAAGCGCATTGGTTAGTCCGTTTCCGTCACGCTCGAACGCGCTCGACTTACGTTCTACCTCTTGAAGGAGTCTGCGATGGCTCTCTTGCTTGTCCCGAAGGTCTTTCCTTGCCGCTTCGATTTCCGGTGCCGGAGCTCCCGTCTTGATGAGGTGCTTGAGGTGACGGTCGGCGAGCTTGACCTTGTGCTCCGCGACGCGTTCCTGATGCTCTCGGCCTGTGAAAGTAGGGTCAGCCCGGTTCGTGTCGGTATTTCAGCACGCGCGCACGCACCAAGAGGATGTGCGTCCTGTTCGGCTGTGTGCACCGCATCCTCGCAGGCTCTTAGATGAGCCTCCGCCGCGTCGACATCGCGGCGAGCCGCTTCGACCAATTCATGGTCCAGCGGCCTCTGAGCTTCGAGATTCCGCAGATGATCACGGGCGTGGTGCAGCTCGACCTGCGCGTTGTGCTCCGCGGTGACGGCGTCGAGGTGATCTACACGCAAAAGAGACAAACTCGGTCCAGTTCAACTCAAATCGAATCTCCCCGATCATCATTTTTACGCACACTCTTCGAGGACTCGGGAATGTGAGCCCGGTGAAGCTTCGTCGTGGTCGCCTTGAGTCGGAAAGCGCGTTGGTCAGTCCGCTTCCGGCAGGCTCGAGCGCGCTCGACTCACGTTCTAGTTCTTGAAGGAGTCTGCGATGGCTTTCTTGCTTGTGCCGAAGGTCTTTCCTTGCCGCTTGGATTTCCGCTTCCGGAGCACCAGTCTTGATGAGGTGTTTGAGGTGACGGTCGGCGAGCTTGACCTTGTGCTCAGCGACGCGAGCCTGATGCTCTCGGCCTGTGAAAGTAGGGTCAGCCCAATTCGCGTCGGTATTTCAGCACGCGCGCACGCACCAAGAGGATGTGCATCCTGTTCGGCTGTATACACCGCATCCTCGCAGGCTCTTAGATGAGCCTCCGCCGCGTCGACATCGCGGCGAGCCGCTTCGACCGCTTCATGGTCCAGCGGCAGCTGAGCTTCGAGAGCACGCAGATGATCACGGGCATGGCGAAGCTTAAGGTGCGCCTTGTGTTCCGCTGTGACGGCGTCGAGGTGATCTAAACGCAAACAAAAAAACCTCGGAGGCGGTCAGTGCAAATCGAGTCTCCCCTGGAGCGTTTTGGCCTCACTCTTCGCGAGCTCGTGGTCTCCCAAGTGGCTCATTGACTTCTCCCTCTCTGTAGGTGCTCATAATACTTCAGTGATCAGACCGGCAGAGCCTGAAGGGGAAATCGAGACTCACCTCGGGCGCGTTCCTCCTGGTGCACCTCGATGTCATCAAGCAACACGCGAGCCTCCGGGAGCTCCCACCGTCCTCGATGTGCGCGGAGGCGATCGACCTTGAGCTCTTGCCGTTCATGGAACTGCTGAAGGTGCTTGTCTGCCCGATTGAGCGCTTGTCAGTTGGCGCGACGTTTACTAGAGAAAGGGCAGGAACCTCACCGTAAGACACATCGCTGTTGGCAGATCGAGTCAGTTGACATGGATTCCGAGAATACCGCCATCAGGAACAGTCCGGGAAGCGTACCTCAATCCGAGCTGTTCGGCGGTCGGATAGGAAGCAACAGGCCACACTTGAGCCACTTCTTGCAGGTGCTGGAGACTGTAGACACAGCGCAGGGCATTACGGAAGGCCTGAGAATACTGCTCGTCATCGTGACGATGAAGCTCAAGCAGATGCCGCAGAGCCTTGAGGACCTGGTGCCGAGCTGGTTCGAAAACGGCAAGTCAGCTTGCACGCTTCACCAGTCATGCGAATCGCTCACCTTGGTTGATCTCCTGGTCGGCTTCGTTTTGGCGATGTCTCTGGTAGGCGACTTCTCGATCGTCGACAGGACTCGGGTGACGAGGCAATTCTGTTGATGAGCGCAGGCGTCAATGCCTCGAGCCAAAAGAAGAAATTAGAAAGAGCCTTTACCGCCATTGTCGTATCTCCCGTCGCGGTCGTCGTTGCCGTAGTCGTCGCTGCCGTAGTCGTCGTTGTTGTAGTCATCGTTGCGGTAGTCGTCGTTCCAACCTGCGCGATTGTCCGACGGATCGTTCCAACCAGAACCCCCTGCAGACTGGTGATCAGCTGCAGTGCTCAAGAAAGTTGAAATCGGAGTCGGCTTACTTCCCGAGTCCGAGTTCCAGTCAGACCCGCCGCCCTGCCCCCCATAGTCATCGTTGTACCCGTCGTTCCCAAAACCCTGCTGACGGCCGCCGTCCCAGTTGTTCCCGTCCTGGTTGAACCCGCCGGAAGATGGATCCTGCCCATATCCCTGGCCACCGTACTTGTCTGGCGAACTCCCGCCACCGCCGTTCCAGCCCTGGTCGAACCCATTGGGCGACGAATTCTGGTCGAAACCGCCGTCAGGCGGATCCTGCCCGAATCCTCGAGAGTTGGCGCCATAACCCGGGTCATCTTGCCCACCAAAACCGTCCGAGTTCTCGCCAAAGTCTTGCGACCGGCGGCCGTTGTAGCCATCGCCACCGATGCCTCCTTGCGGATCTCCGAACGGAGCATTCGATGCTTGTTGTCCGCGGTCGAAATTCTGGCCGTCTAGATCTTGCCGCCCGCCATCGCTGTCGTAGCTACCATCTCGACCTGCAGACTTATTGTGAGCGAAGCTACGACGTGAAGCAAGTCCACGAGCTTCTCAGTGCTTACCGCTGGAATCGTCTCCTCTCCCGGGCGAGAAGGCGTTTGGGTCTTGAGCGTCCTGGCCGAAATCATCGTTCCCGTCGCCCCCCGTACGCGGGTTCTGCGAGCTCGGATCGTCGAGAGCGTCACTATCACCTGCAGGCAAACATGTTAGCGAAAGTCGAGTTCTCATTTGCAATCAAAAAACTTTACCAGCACGATTCGGCATAGCGGGGTCGGGGTTGCGGCTCGAAAAAACACTCGGATCGCCAGAGCGTCCCTGACCAGCAGACATGCTACCGGCTGCAAGAAGCTCGTCAGCATGTCGGAACGATTCGAAAACTTGACAAAGCTGAGCAAGACGCACGCGGATCTGCGTAATCGTCAGCGGCACCAGCCGACTTCCGCTGCGAGTCGAGCTCATTGTCGGACAGATTTGCGTCGTCTCGGGGATCCATCCCGCCTCGTCCGAGTGTTCCGGCTGAAGGAGACTGCAGGTCCTGTTCAGCGGCGTCTGAGGTGCCGCCACGGGAAGCATTGGAAGCAGAGTCCGGATCGTAGCCATCGCTATCGGTGTGGACGCCAACGTCATGGTGGGAGTCTCGACGAGGTCCAGAAGACGAAAGCCCGCCATCCGAATCCTGCAACGCCTGATCCGAGTCGTAGTCGGAATCGTTGCGTCCAGGACCGTCACGGGACGAGGAGGGCGGGAAGTCGGCTCTTGAAGCGCCTTGGCCGTCTCGCGACAAAGATGGCGGCGCTCGGTAACCGTCACCGTCATCGAGGGGAGCCTGGTAGTCGTCGCCGCCGGGAGATGCGTCGTTTCGGGCCGATGAAGCTGCGCTGAATTCGTCGCGACCGGTCATGCCGGGATCTTGACGTCGTAGAGTTGGCGTAGCTGTTTGCAACCGTTCCGATCTCTATATCTCGTCAGAATCCAAGCTGCTCGAGGGCTAGATTCCGGAGCAACGTACGCTTTTCGTCCGCTGAGCTGTCCGTGTGAGCATCTGAATCTTGAGCAAAGCTATTTGCTTGCTGAGCGCGACTGGCCTGATCAGCGCCTCGGTCTCTGCCGAGATTTCCCGCAAAGTCGTCATCGTCGTAGCCGTCACGAGTGGTCGGAGGGAGAGTCGAAACTCCGACGCCACTCGCAAAGTCTGGACGAGCAGCGCCGCGCTGTCGAGGAGCATAAGCCGCGGGTGACTGGTCCGACTGGTACGAGTATGGATCGGGAGCGTAATCGCCAACGTTCGCATCCGCACCGCCGCCGAGTCCCCCAACATCTCGCGAATCGCGCGCAGATCGCGAAGGAGGGTCTCCGGCATCGTCGGAATTATCGGAATCCGTCGGAGCGCTCGAGGCCGGACGAGGATTGAAAGCCGCCGGATCCGACGCGACGTCCGAGTCGTCACCATTCGGTGAGAACCCTCGCTGCGAGCTTGAATCGATCTGGGCGCGGCCGTTTGGCGGTGCTGAGCGGGGCGGAGAGTCAAAGTCGCTCGAATCCGAACCGGCAGCGGAGGCGCCGCGAGGGTTGAAGGCTTGATCCGAGTCTGACGAAGACGGCGGGTCGGGATTGTCTGGATCCGCTGCTGCTGGTCCGCCCATGCCTGCAGCGCCAGCCGTTCCAGCTTTCGCAGTCGAAAAGGGACCAGTCGAACTACTGCCCATATTCGAGGGACCGGCGTCCGAATAGTCGGTGACCGAATCGCTGTCAGGAGAGGCAGACTGGCCGGTCGGGTAGCGCCCCGCGGAATCGTCGTAGGTCCGAGTCGCAGGTGCAGACACTCCTCGTCGCTGACGAGAAGTTCCGATCGTTGAAGCAGCCGAGTCATCGGGAGCGTCCGACAGATCGTCGTCGCTCGGAACCGGACTAGAGTAACGGTCGGCTGGCTGACCGAACGGCGCCGAAGTCGAGCGCGGTCCCGGGGCGAAGGGTTCGTTATCCTGCGAAGCTTGCTGCTGCGGCTGCTGGAAACGTCCCGGAGGCTGGAGAGGGGCGCTGGCATTGTCACCTTGCCGGGACGACGAAAAAGGACGGGTCGAGCTGTCCAGGTTCGTCTGGCCATCGTCGGAATAGTCGTTGTCCGGATTGCTATAACGGGAGGCAGGTCCGGCAGCGAGATTGCGATCCGCCGAACCATCATCGGTCGGAGCCGCAGCTGCAGACATCCCTCCTCGCCGCTGAGGGACTCCACCCGGAGCAGCTGAGTCATCCGCCGCGGCGTCTGAGAAATCGTCATCGCTCGAAGGCGGAGCAGAATCTCCGACGGCTGACTGATCGAGCGGCGCCGAAGTCGATCGCGGTCCCGGAGCGTACGAATCACCATTCTGCGGAGCTTGCTGCTGCTGTTGCTGCTGCTGAAAGCGTCCGGGAGAGGGAGGCGAGCGCGCATCGTCTCCTTGTGGGGAGAACGGCGCTTCCGAGTCGTCCGACAAGTTGCCGGCTTGACGGTCCGCGCCATTCGGCGACCCGCCCACGATCGAGCTCGACATCGGATCGGCTCCGGTCGAGAAAGCGCTACCCGGCGCTGGCCATGTCGAAGCGTTCGAGGACGGTGCGGTCGAGGGCGGACTCGTCGGAGTAGGGACGAAAGGGGAAGGCAGCGTGGGAGACGACGCTTGCGCCGCCGGCGAGTACGAAGCCATGGGAGGAGGAGCGTAAGGGGTCGGCGGATACGTCGCCGTGGCGTACGTGGTCAAGGGAGACGTCGTGGCCGGATACGCCGTTGCCGGGTACGCCCTTGCCGGGTACGCCGCTGCGGCGGCAGAGGCCGTTGGCGGAGACGTCGACGTGGGAAAATCGGACGACGCAGGCTGCGGGACAAACGCGCCGGGTACGGGAGAGGCGGACGACGCCGACGGCGGAGCGTACGCCGCTGCGGGATAATTCGCTGCAGGATAGGGGGCCGGCGCCGATTGCGGAGTGTACATCGCGGCGGAGGAGGTCGTCACGGGAGCGGCGGCAGACGACGCCGGCTGCGGGACGAACGCGCCGGGCAAAGAACGTGCCGCCTGCTGCGACGTCGTGGGGACGAATTGGCCAGGCAGCGGCGACGCCGACTGCATGTTCGGAGAGAGCAACGCTCTCTCCGGTGGAGGAGGAGCAGAACCCGGAGCAGGGGCTGCGTTCGCTGCTGCTTGAGGACCCGAATGGGATTGGATGAAGAGCGCGTTCAGGCGTTCTTGGTCCGCGGTCGAAAGCGGTTGCGAAGGGTAAATCGGAGCCGTCTTGACCGGGTAAGCAGGCGATGATGAGTACTGCTGCTTCGTGGAGGACGGGTAGAGAGGTTGAACAGGCGGAGTCGGAAAGGGCGGCGGACTGGCTTGAGCGAACGAGACCGGCTGCTGCGGAAGGGGCGGAGCGGACATGCGAGCGATCGCGGGAGCGGCTGTGGCGGACGGAGGAGGTGCGGGCTGATCGGACCCAGAATCGGTCGCGACTGATGGGAGGAGGACGTCGGTGAGTCAGTCCCCCCGAAGCGAGCCGCGAGGCGGCGAGAGCTTACCGCCAGTTTGTTCGTCCGAAGGAGTCCTCCAGCCAGATCCGGGCTGAGGAGCGCTGGTCCCTCCTGCGACGTTGTCGGCATTTGAGGTTGGACGGGCCGAGAAACCGGAGTTGTCTGGAAGGGGGGAAGGGCTCTCGAGCGTCAGCGTTTGATCCGAGACTGCCATCGCGCGCGAGCAAAAGAGAGAGAGGAGACGCTCACCTCGAAGCTGCTGTTGATCGACATCGCTATCATCCTCTGCCGGATGATCGTCTTCGGTACCGCTCATGTCTGATCCGCGAATCGAGCCAGCTCGACTCGCTTCGTCGTCTCCGCTGCTTCCGCCCTGGTCTTCCGCCTCGTCCCTCCGCACCTTTGCATGCTCCTTTCGCCTCGGTGTGGGATCGGAGTGAGAACGTTTGTTGTCATGGCGTCCACGTTTGTGCCGCCACCAGTCTTCGAGCCTTTGCAAGCCCGACTCGTCCTCCTCCCCGCCGCTGGAGTCGTTCGGACCGGGAAGTCCGTGAGGATGATGATGGTGGTGGTGGTGGTGATGGTGGTGGCCAATGTCGCGCTCCTCTCGCATCCGACCCGAGTTTCGAGACCGGGGCGGGAACATGATGAGGTCCACCCGCCGGTCGAGTGCCGCACCTCGTTCCGCTAAGAGTCAGCAAAGAAGCGTCGAGTCGAGTTCAGCGCTAGAACGTTGTCAGTCTTGGAGGGTAGCTCTGTGCGCTAAGTCAGCAGCTGCTAGTTAGCATAGCCCAGCGACAGCAAGGCGCGTGCGCATGCGTATATCGGGGCAGCTGGGCGGGGACGGGTCCGCGGACAAGCCGATGCCGCGTCGGAGACCGTCGGACGGGTCCAAGCGTCGATTCGGAGCGGCCAAACAGCTCAGCGTCTCTAGTGTACATTGCTGGTTCGCTGCCAGCTGTACTGCAAGCCTCTGGGCTGTGTTGGAGCCGGTTGGAGAGGGTGAAAGCGGGGCCGCATTGATGAGAATTTGGGAAAGGGTCACGAAGCATACGCTCGGCGGCCAAGAGCATGCAGCGCGCTTTCATACCGTACTGAGTGTGTTCCGAGTCCCTTTGCCCCTACCCGTGAGCTGTGAGAAGCGAGACGGAAACGCGTCCCTTTGGACGCGTCTGGGCAAAGTCAATCTCGACGAGAGTTGCTCTCTCTCGCTCTACACTCGCTTGCGTCGGGCCTGGGAAGAGAGCCAAGCTTTGCTACAAGAGTAGGATGCCGCTGCCCGATGTGCACCCGGACGGCGACCCGTTCGCAGAGCGCGACGCACAACGTCAAGCCAACTCGTGGCTCGGCAGGATGGAAGCCCGCGCACGCCTGCAGGACGACCAAGCTGCTGAGCAGCATTCGCCCAGCTCGGAACTCGTCAGCTCACCCGCCCCGACGAGACCAAGACCGAGTGCACCGCCGACCTCTGCTTCGTCGCCCGTCAACTCCTCGAGGCCCAAAGTCTCGCAGAGCCTCGGCAAGGACTCGCGCGGCAAGGAGATCCTCATTATCGACTCGGACGACGAAGACAGACCCGAGACCAAGGACGCTGCTGGCGTAGACGGCTTGGAGACAGCTCCCGCGAGTGAGGCCGCCGATCCGCCGCAGAAACTCGAAGACGACGCGGACGAAGACGAGCAGATGGCGACTCTCGCGCAGCAGGATCAGGAGGAGCCTCGAGCTGAGGATGACGGTGCCAAGGGCGACGAGGAAGGAGGAGCAGGAGGAGGAGGAGAAGACGCGAGCGAGACGGAAGCAGAGGAAGGTTCCGGAGACGACGACGGCGACGACGACGAAGACGGGACGCCTGTGGTCGGAGACAGCGCCGACGAGGGAGAGGAAGAAGAGGAGGACGAGGAAGAGGAAGACTCGGAGGACGACGACGACGACGATGATGACGACGAAGACGACGACACCAATTCGATGACTTCTGAAGCGGCGCCGCGCGTCAAAGATGGCGAGATCGTCTCGGCGGAAGGTGCGGCCAAGTCGCCCAAGAAGGTGTCGGCCGATGGCGATGTCGAGATGAAGGAAGGCGAGGGAGCAGGAGGAGGCGAGCAGCAGGGCGAGAACGGTGCGGCGCCGGCCACGGAGAAGAAGAAGCGTCGAAGGCGCCGCAATCGGACTCCGACTCCCCCTCCTCTCGGTCCGAAAGAACGTCGTGCTACAGTCCGACTTTCCATCACGCTCCCGCCACGCAAGGATGACTCGGCGCCCGAGTTCGACATCCTTCAGCTGTCCAAGGACGCCGGGTTCATCAAAGAGGAAGAGGTCGTCCCGAACGAGGACGGCGCAGACGCCAACGGAAACGGCGACGACGAGGACGCGAGTGAGAGTGACGGACAGGGAGGTCGTCGCAAGAAGAACAAGGGCAAGGCGGTCGAAAGGCAGGAAGACGGAACGCCCGGCGTGGCCGGCGAGAACGAGCCGCCGGTGAGCCTCAAACTCGCGCAAATATCGCCCTAAGCTACACAGTGCTTACACTGCTCATCCCTTTCACAGAAGAAGAAGAGGAAGCGCGGTCCGAACGTCGTTCTCGGTCGCTTCGGTGGTTACGATGTCAACGATCCCTTTGTCGACGATGAAGATGTCGCTCTCTACGAGGCGAGTCGCAGCTGATCCTGCCTACCGTGCATAAGGTAGACCTACTGACATGAATGTCTGCACCCGCGCGATCAGCCGAAATACACTGCCCGGCCGAAGCGCGAGGGCTATTTCATCTGTGCAGGCGAAGTCGAAGTCGCAGCTCGTCGCGGCAGGGTCAAGGGGTCCAAGAACAAGCCCAAGGTCCGTGTCGCTTGCTTCTACAGACAAAGGGTATCAAGTCTGACCGACGGGACGCGCTGTCAAACAACAGATGGACGAGAACGGCAATCCGATCCCGCAAGCGGCGCGGAGGAGATCAGGAAAGGTGGTTCTCGGTCCGGACGGCAAACCCCGTACGTGGCGGCACAGCCTCTCAACCCTTTGAAGAATAGGAAGACAGTCGGCTGACCTTGTGTTTCGCCCCCGCTTGCAGTCGCCGACGCGCCCGATGGCGGATCGAGCGGTGCGGCGTCTCCAGCTGTCACGGGCGGGCCTACTTTTGGCGCTCCGGCAGGTCCACCTCCACCAAAGCAACGCAAAAAGGCGAGTCTTACTCTTTTTCTTCGGCTTGACTTTGGCGATGCCGGCCACTAACGATTCTATGACGGTGCACGTAGGGCGAGTTCTCGCCGGAATTGCAGGAAAAGCTCGACTCCCTCAAAGCCGAAGCCGACAAGGGTTAGTCTCTTCGAATCGGTATCTCGCGAAACGCCTCGCGATGGAGTCTTGACTGTCGTTCGAGCGCGCAGAACCTTGGATCGTCAAGAACAAGTTCCCGCCGCACCTCAAGGACGAACTCGTCAAGGTGTCCTATTTCGCGCTCGAGATTGGCGAGTACGACGACGAGTTCTACGCCGTGATGCCAAAGATCTTCCCGTACAACCTCTTCACGATGAAGAAGCTCATCAAGCGCGAGGTGTACCCGAAACGGATGGAAGACCTCGCGCAGGACTTGGATCAGCAACTCGAGATCCTCAAGGAAGGGATCCGTCGCAACTGGGGCCCGCAGCGCGAAGAGTTTGAGCGGAGGTTGGCAGAGTACGAGCGCAAGTTGGCGCTGGGGGACGGAACTACGGCGAGCGGAGGGACCATCGCGACCATGAGGAAGACGCCAGACCCTCCAACGGGTCCTGTTTTCGGCAACTCTCCGGCGATCTCGACTCCCCTCATCGCGACAGTCGACGGCATGAACGGGTCTCCAGCGCCGAATAAAGACGATGCGGACGACAAGAAGGGTGGGGCCCGTGCCGCGTCAATGCGTCTGCTCTTGATCAGCGCCGCTGACACTCAGCATCGCGTGCTCTCTCTTGCAGGGATCGCGGAGGAGCCCAAGTGGCGCTTTAGGCTCGACGAGACGATGAGGATGGCCCTCTGGCGCGCGTCCGAAATCGAAGACAAGAGGTCCGACTTGACCATCGAGAAGCAGTACGTACTCCACGAGGCGCCTCGCCGTCCAGCACTTCACTTAAGCCCTCGTCGTTGTCCGCAGAGAGCTCGAGAAGGCGACGACGCGCACGCATAATCGGGAGAAGCCGTATTCTGCGAAGGCAGCGCGCAAAACTCTCTACGAGCGGGTGAGTATTCTCTGGTCACGACGCAGGCATGTGTATGCTTACGTTTGCGCGTGTGCAGATTCTCGAACTCTGGCCTCCTGGCGGCATGAGCACGAACCAGCTCTCGCGCGAGAGTGAGTACTCCATTTCGACGCGCTCCCGCCGCTTCTGCTGAACGCCAAGACGCGGTAATTCTGACTCTATCCTCGTCATGCAGTCTCGAACTACAAACTCAAGCTGAAGAAGCACGGCGACCTGCCGGCGGTGGCCTAACGTTTCGCCAGCTTTTCAACGTGCTGTTGTCCGGTTGTCCTCTCTCCGTCCTTCGCATCTCTCAATAGCTTGACTGTGCTTTCAGTAGCTTGTTGTTTCCTCCGAAACGAAACGCTTTAACCCATCAGCTCTGCTCATCCATTTCGGCTTCTCTTGCCGCCGACTCTCGAAGTGGGATCTTTCCTTTCCGGTCACGAGTAAATGCAGGTTTTGAAATGACAACAAGCAACACTGACGGCACGTACTTCAAAAGAGCCTGATCGGCTTCACCGTCATACCTTGGTCCAGCGCGTATCGCGCCGAGTGGCAAGCGAAATCTCGCGATCTGTTGGCCGCCAGTTGCCCTTCGGGACCAGGTTCGAAATCTGCAAACGCGGGCAGCTCATGCATTAGGGTTTCCGATCTTGTCTGGCTCTAGGGACGAGTCGAGTCAAGAACGCACCATGTACCGTTGACCCTCCCGGAAGAAGTCGGCCTCGAAAGACTGGGCATCCCAGACAGTGAGCTGCGCGGTGCGTTGCGACTTCTTGGTTCCTTCGCGAGCATCAACGATGCGAAGTACTCGGAATTCGCGGACCTCGCGCGGGGGGTACCGATCCTGCGCGACCCGGCACGAACACTTAGTAGGCGCGATCACAACGGTAGAAACGAATTCTACTCACGGCAAGTTCCTTCTGGAGCCCTTCAACTGCGCGGTAGCGGGAGGATTGAGCGTTCTCTTGTGCCAGGGCGAGCACGGCGTGGACTTGGCGAGAATCGAGCTGCCGAATGACGGCCTGCTTGTTCGTCGCCGACTCGATGCGGTCAAGGATTTCATCGGGTTCTTCGGCGGCTGCGCGTTGATTATCTCTGGGTCAGCATCCCGCACATGCACAAGATGGGACAACAGCACGCACGAGACGTTTCACGGGCAGTTTTCGGCGAGTGATGGTACCGCTCGGCAGCTTCTTTAAGGAGCTCGACGAGGGCATCCTCCTCCGTCGCCTCCTTTTCCATCGCGTCCGCAAGCTTGGCTTCGACGCGCTGGCGACCGAGCTACGAAGTAAGTCGTGTCAGCGCGGAAGCACTTCATAGGAATTAGGGGTTTTAGCAATATACCTTCCATTCTTCAGCCCGAGTCAGCTCTTCCTCTTCACTCCAGGTCTCGGTACCGCGGCCTCGACGCAAGTCAATATACCCGCACGGGAAGGCGCGCTTGACGAAGACATCGACGAGCGGTGCGAGTCCACCATCCGGCGAAAGACTTCCGAGACTGGCGACGAACGGCTCAGGCGTGAAACCCAGCTTGCTGTGCCAAGGAGCGAGGCTGGTCGAGTTGCCGGAGATTACGAGCTGAACATGTGAAAGTCATCAGTCAAAGCCTCGCGTCGGTCGGAATTTGTCTGTGAACTCACTTGGGACTTGTTCAGCGCTTTGAGCACGTCGGTGCCTTCGCTCCCCGCTGCATCGAGCTATGCAAAGAAATGAAGGTCAGGATATACCGTAGCGGATACGGTCTGCACATCTCCTCACCTTGGCACCCGAGATCGCAAGTTTGCATCCGAGGACGATCTTGCCTCGCTCGCACGCGCTCTTGAGAGTGCGGTCCACGTTCGCTCGGATGCGATACCAGCCGTCCGTGAGTTCGAGACCGACGATCGTCAGCGCGGTGTCGTGCGCCTCGGCGTTCTCAAGCTCGTTGGTCGACTCTTCCCACCGTATCTGCGAAACGCAGAGGACCATGGGAAGCGATGCCGGCGAGTCGTGCTCCTGGATCCGCTTGATCGCCGGTCTCTCTGCACGATTGACTTCGCGCTCGTACCTGCGGGGGATAAGATAAGCATCTGCAGCGATTGTTGCCGGAAAGATTGATCCCGCGCACCGGTATCGAAGTTGGTCCATCACGCGTTCAAAGCTCCACCATTCGTGGAGAAGATCCGGTCGAGAGCGCACGTAGCTCGCCAGCTTCCACAGCACCAGAGCCCAGTGATTCTTGATCCAGGGCAAAGTGACCAAGTCGCGCTCGGCAGGCATGCGTTCGGCGACGAGTTCCTGCAGAGCGACGAAGGCGGCCTCGACGCCGCGACCGCAGGGGAAAATGTAGGTCGCGCCCGACTTTGAATCCATACTCAGCAGCTCCACGGGTCTTTTCCGGACGAAGGGTCATCAGTCGCGGGAGTTCCTCTCTCTACCGGGAGTGAAAGCGGCACGTACAGGCCGAGCTCTTCGAGGTGCTCGTAGTAATGCGTTTGCGGGCGCATACCGAACGTCAGGTCATACGTTGCGCCTCTCGGAGCTGTTTCAAGTCGGTCAAAGATCAGTTTCGGTCCCGCTCGAACCGGAGACAGGCGTGGCAACAAACCTTCGAGATCAAAGACCTTGGCTTTCTCGCGCAGAATCATGTCTGCGTCCGACGACAGGCCGCTCGACTTCTGCTTCGACATTGTCGTGATCCTTGGCGTGTTCGCCGCAATCGATTTCGCGCTCGCGGATTGAATCTTGTCCTTCAGGCCCATCGGAGTAAGACCTTCGGGTCGTTTCCCTCCCGGGAACGGCGTGACGAACGCCTTGACGCCCGTCTTCTTCGTCGACACCGGCGTTCCAAGGCGAGTGTTGGCAAGGTGGAACGGCTTGGCGCGCGGAGTCATGCCAAAGCTGAGCCGGCGCGTTTCGGGCTGGGCAGAATTCGTCGCGGGTCGGAAACTCTTGAGCGGGGTCGAGGCTGGTCCCGACGCAGCAGTACGAGTCAAAGGAGGCGCGGCGTGCGAGATGGACTTGTTCTGTCCGGCGAGTAGAGGCGGGCGAAACGTGCCAGGTCGTTGCTGCAGAGGATGCGGGGACTGGGCGGACGGGTTCTGAGGTCGTTGTGGCAAGGGTCGAAGCGGCGTTTCGGAGCCGACGTCTCGAGCTGCGCTGGCACCTGCTGGTGACGAGGCAATCATAAACTGAGCACGCGATCGCGAAGCTGAGGTCGACAGCTGTTCCGCAGACGATGGCGCCGGATCCGCCGCTGACACAGCTACCGGCGCAGAGGAGTCGCGAACCTCGGAAACGGTCCCGAGCTCGGCGCGTGGCGTCAGTCTCGTCGGCAGAGGGCTGCGCGAGACTTGCATGCTCGACATGACCGGCGTTTCCACCGCCTTGTTGTTCTCGAGTGGCATGGCGATCGGCTTCAGGCGGAACGCGAGAGGCGATCCAGTCGTAGTCGAAGCACCCTGCACGGCAAAAGGATCTTTCGAAGCGGAGGAGCGGCTGTGCGCTCGAGGACGAGCGGGTCGGAGAATGGTCGAACTCCCTTTCGTGGGGGAGGGACTCTTCGCCTCGAGCCTGTACCTCGAGCGCTGCAGCGCCGCCTCGCTAGGCATCTTCAGAGATCGTCCTGCTGCGTTTTGAAACCCGCCGAGCGACGAGGATGGCCCCGGTTGAGGAGGATCAGGCGGAAGGTGCGGAGGGCGCAGAGGAGACGAAGCCGGCACAGCTGGACTCGCGGCCGTGTCGTTGATCGGAGTGGAGGTCCGCATCGCGTCACTAGCCGAATGCGGACGCAACGGGGTCGGCAATCTCGACGGTCCTGCTTGCTGTTCCGCAGGCAGTTGTGGGCGACTGGTAGCTGCTGAAGGTGGAGCCATCGGCTGCGCCTCCTCGTCTTCGGCCTCCAGCAGGGCTCTGGCACGCTGCAGAGCCTTCTCCGAGATGGCGAACGGCTTCCGGGTCGCGAACGTGAAGCCGTTGCTTGGGTCAAAATTAGCGAAGCCGAAGTCTTTCAGGCGTGGCTCGCTCGGCGCATCGAGTTTGACGAGGGCCGCATCTTCCGCGCCGAGCTTGTCCGGTTTCGAGGCGACGCCGAGCACAGCGGCAGGTGCCGGTGCCGGTGCTGGTACAGGCGCAAGTGCCGAACTGGGGAAAGTCTGTGGCTGGTCGAATCCGAAGTCTCCTTCATCGAACCCGAGCCAGATGTCGTCGCCGTCAAAGTCGAGCTCTTCTTCCACATCGGCCTCGACTTCGATCTCGGCGCCGACTTCGACCGTGTCGACTTGCATCTTGTCTTTCGCCTCGTCGTCGGGCAAGAAAGCGACTCCAGAATCGCCTTCGTCGGTCTTGGCGGCGGCGTGTGCTGGACCAAGCGGTGCGTTGTCCTCTGTCATACAGTTGGACGGCTTCATGACCACCGTGTCGACCCCTGAAGGCTCAATGTCGCCGTCGCCGTCGCCGTCGCCCACTGTCTGTGGAGCGGGCGCCGATGTCTCCGCCTCGTGGCGTGCTCGCGCTTCGTCTCGACGGTCCGCATGGTCGCACGTTTCTTCTTGACTGGCACTGCGCGGTCCTGGCGAGCGTCTCGGGACGAAATCGGCTGGCGATGGCGGTGAGGGGGACGCGAGTCGAGGTCGCTTCAGAGGGCGCCCCTCGGCGGCGTGCTCGCCCGGAGACGGGGTCAGCGAGGACAGTGGAGACGACAGCCGCATCTCTGTCATCTCGCGTCGCGAGTAGCGGTAAGCGTCGAGGCTGACGAGTCGACTCCAAACAATCAATCGCGTTTGACGCGTTTGACCATTCGCGCTGAAGCAAACGAGATGTCAAAATCGAGTTGGAGGCGCACGGCAGGGACGCAAAGGCCGGGGGCACAGCATACTTAGCTTTGTTGGCGTACGGAGGATGGCAGAATTGCGCTCCTATAAAGACATGCTCCCCGACCTTGCCAGAAAAACAACTGCCTTCTCTGGTGAAGGCCAACCGAGTGACGATGTCGGCTGTTTTCTCGCTCTCCTTTCGACTCCGGGAAGCCATCTCCATAGATGCAACGGACCCGAGATACCCGCAAGTACCTTATACTATAAGTGCGAAACTTCTGCGCCCCGGATCGTTCTGCCAGAGCAGCTCCGGAGCTCCTCGGTCCGGCTGCGGTTTGCATTTTTTTTTGGCTCGAGCTGCGCCCAGCTGCACTTCTGTCTGCTGGCGGAGCTCTCTCCTATATTTGAGTCGTCAGGAATGCAAAAAGGGGGCCCGCGAGTGATCGCTTGCGGAGGAGGATGATCGGGAACTTTGCGGCACCTTGAAAGCGAAGAACGAGCAATCTCACTGAAGGCCACCGAGTGGCTGTTTGGACTCGTCAGCACTGCTAGCTGCACATGCTCTTTCTTTGATCTTTTTGATCCCAATGCTGCATCTATGTCTTGAGGACCCCGAGTGACCGGGTTGTCGCAAGTACGGCGCATTTGCAGATCACAAACCAGTTTGGCGCCGCCGTCGACCCCTCCCGGAGAAGCGCCTCCTCCGCAAGCTGGACACCATTGTACTTCCCCAAGTGACACTCATCTTCTGACAAACGTCGTGGACCGTAGCGCTGTGGGTAACCCGACTGTCGCCGGGTTACCGAAAGACCTCAAGCTCCCGGTCCCGAAAAAGCGAGCTTTTCCTCTTTCCAGACCTCCTAGAACGCGCCCTGAAACATTTCGACCTCCGCAGTCATCATTGCAGCAGCTTTCACTCTATACGGACTGAGAATGGACACACCTGTAAGCGAGATGTCGCCGTCTCGAACCGTCAGGACTCGAAAGAGCTCCTTGCCCGCCGCGCCGACGGCGGCGCGCTCATCGTCGACCCAGAAAGAGTGGGAGTAGAACCACGGAACTTGGAGTACCTAAGCTATTCTTGGATTGTAGCCGGACTTCCACAACGAGTGAGCTCCCAGAACGGCCGCAAAACTTTCGCGCTCGAAAACAGACTTGCTTGAAACCGAACCGCAGCGTTACAATCTGCAGGTTCTACGTCACGCTATACCATGTACAATACACATTATACTGATGCCCGAGTCGCGCCGCGCTGGAAGAAGTGAAGTCGGGAGTGAACCTTCTCAAATCTTGAGGCGGTACGCCGGGTGCCGCCATCCAAGATCCTTGATCTCCTGCTCCGTCTTGCCCTCCAGGCGGTGGTCGCGACGACCGAGGTCGCGCTGTCGGTTCTCCCACTTGCAGTAAGTGGTGAGGGCGAGGGCGAGGGCGATGGCGCAAGAGCTCGACACGAGGTTGAAGATGTTGCCCTGGGGAGACGCGCGGGATTAGCTCGAGGAGCCCGCGAAAGACATCGCGTGAAGCAGCTGGAACTTACAGGGAGGTACCTAGGCCTATACTTTTGCAGATACAGCCAAGTGCACCTGTTTTCGACGTCAGGAAAGGTCAGAAGAGCTCGCAAGGCGGAATTCAGAAGGGCTCGCAAGGCGAAGCGTCAGAAGGTCGAAAGGGAGCGTAGAGTGAGGGAATTCGACGAACACCATCGATCCCCATGAACCGAAGGCTGGGACTATAGCCGAGGTCACAGCGCGAGCGACGGGGTTGCCGGCGTTGGCGGTAGCCCAGGCGAGGAAGAACGGACCGCACGGGACTGAAAGCGGCAGTCTAGGATCAGCTTCGAAGACGACGAACCGATAAGAATGAGAAGATAACGTACGAGCACCGGTGAAGGTAAGGAACGAAGCGCCGTAGAGAACTTGAGGGTTGCTGCTGGCGATGAACATGATGTATCCGACGACGGAGAGCGTGGTCGACGCCGCGATGAAGATTCCGTGCTTTTGGTACTTCCACGCAAAGTAGGAAACGCCGACGGCCCAAACTGCCGAAACGATGTAAGGCGGTACGGATCGGAGCTGGGTTTCAACTTTTCGAGCGGGAGGTCAGCGAAGCTCAAAACACGAAGCATCCTGACTAGCGCACCCGTAGTGTATTTTCCCAAGCCGCTGATGATCGTGGGCAAGAAGAGACTCGTGCCTTGAACGATGACCTGGAAGCAGCAGGAAAATGGAGCGGGCAGCGGAAAAGCGAAGTCAGCCATCTGACACCGGAAAAGCCACTCCGTCTCCGCGGACAACTCACGTTGATGAAACCGTAAGCCAGAGTGCAAGCCCAAGTGAAAGGATTCGCCATAGCCTTGAGGACGGCCTTGCCGCTGGTTCTTTCGCTCGTCTGGCCGAGGTGCTCGATCTCCAGACGACGGACGGCGAGTTCGCGATCCGCCTCGTTCAGCCAGCGAGTCTTGCCCGGTCCGGCGGGAAGCGTGAAGAATGTGACGACACCGACGCAGGCGGTGAGAATTCCCTGTGTGGCGCATGGAGGTCAGATTTGTCCTTCGCAAATCAGGAAAGGTAAACGCTCCGGAGCCAATGACGAGCTACGAGAACTCACCTCGAGGACAAAGATACGCTGCCAACTGACGAGCCCAGCATAGTCGTGCTTGAGGAGGCCGGCGGCGAGGAGACCGCCAAAAGCGCCACTGAGACCGGGCCCGAGCGAAAGGAAAACACCGATGCGGAAAGCGAGCTCGGAGCGCTTGTAGAAGGTCGTCATGACGTAAACGATACCAGGGATGACTTGTTATGAGCGAGATAGTCAGTCCTAGCTCTCCTTCCGACAGGAGGGAGACAGGAAGAAGAGCGTACCTCCGCCTTCGAAGATTCCGAGCAGGATTCGCACCGCGAGGAACTCGCCGAAGTTCTTGATCCACGCAGAGCCGATAGTGACGACTCCGAAGCAGAAGCAGAGCTACAGAGAGAGCAATGTGAGCATTGGCAGAGCCTCGAGGAGTCGAAATGGAGACTCACGACAGCCAGCCACCGGGAGCCGACTCGCTTCAAGATCAGGTTCGAGGGGACCTCCGAGACGATGTAGAAGATGTAGAAGACCATCAAGGCGATGTTGTACTCACTGCGGAGGTGGAAGAGCCGTCAGGGACGGCGCGGAAGGCCCAGCAGGGGAACTGCACTCACTTTTTCGGCACCGAGAGCCCCAGATCTCTAGAGAACCCGGCTACGTTCGCGTTTCCCACCGCGCTACGATCGATAAAGTTTAAAAGGAAGATGAGCGTTACTTGCGGCAGGATGATGAAGTCTAGCTTGCGTAGGAGGCGCTTTTCGGCGACGGGGTCGACGGCGGCGCCGAATTCTGTGATCTGCAAACGCAAACGTGCCGGAGGTGCGTCAGTGCGGTCACCCAAGATCCTATAGGCATAGATGCAGCGTATAGAGGTCGAACGAGTCAACGAAAGAGCGTGTACGGACCTGGTCGATGTGTTCCACCACGGCCTTCTCATCGGCGTACTCCATGTCGAGGTTATTCGCCATTGTCGTTGGCCACGTGCTGATCTCGAGCGCGCTAGCGTAGCTTGGCTTTAAAGCTTGTAGAAGACGAAAGCGAATTGCCTTTAGAGTGAGGGAGAGAGGAGGGAGCGAGCAAGATCTTGAGCCCACGAAATGGGGCAAGCGGAGCGAGCGACCCGGAAACCAGGCGAAAACATTTGTCCCTCCGCCTTTCCCCCCACGAAGCCATACAACTCCACGCGAGGGTCTCCGCCAAGATATCCTATCAAGGAAGGGGCGCTCTTTTGTTTTTCCGGAGAAAAGAGGGGAAGTTCTCGATCACCTTTCATCCCCTTTGTTCCCCTCGCTGATCCCTGCACGCCGACAGCCTTTCTTACGATCGCACGGCTGCACTCGAAACCATTCTCCCTAAAGTCTGGGCTTGGAAGCGTACGCACGAGCCAGCAAGATTCGATCAGTGGCTCCCGTCCCCCTGCTGATTGGTCGAAAGCTCATGATCGAGGAGCATAAACCGGCCGGATGAGAGTTTCCGGTCTCTTGTCGTCCGCAAGGACTCTTCTGCAACTGCCGGTAGCCGACGCAAGAGGATCTGCAAGCCAAGCATCTATATATACGCAACGATACAGCTGTGGAAGAACCGCAAACTCGCGAAATACGGACATTTTAGTGAGCGGCGACAAGTCCGCGGGACGTCCGCTCTCAAGCTCGCATGTCGCAGCGCTGTGCAATGCAATGCACGATCCACATTCGTCCCTACCCAAAGAGTTTGGAAGCGAGGACATATAGACTGCATGTGGGGGCCGGGGAAGATAAGACGACGGGAAAAGAGTCAGCCCGCCGGTCCCTTCTCCGTTTCATTTCTCAAAGACTCTTGGCTCGCCGGGCGAGGTTCTTGCGGCACCGAGGATGGGCGGGACTCACATGAGCAAGATGAGCAGGCCAATGATAGCGTACGTAATTGCTCGCTGCTGGTATGCTCTGCGCGGGGGAGGGAGAGCGGTCGCATGAGAACTTGTCCGTCGAGTCAAAAGCAGCGACGCGGAAACTCACATTCGGACCATCTTGCGCAACGTTCCCGATGCTCGGTCTATTGAGCCGTCGGCGTCATACAGCTGTAACGACAGGGGGGCCCAGCATGTCAGCGCGAAACAGCTGAAGTCGGACGCCACTCGCGATTTCCTTCAGCTCACCGTATCCCGCGTATGTTCGAGCACGTCTCGCTGCCCTCGCAAGTCGCGCAAGATGGTCGAACCGACATCCTCCGTCTGCAAAGCGACTCGGTGACTCTCTTCGAGCCGTCGCTGCCCGTCTGCGAGCTTGTCCGTCGCCGAGAGGAGCCGCGACCGCTGAGCTGCGGTTTGCGAGAGGGCCGGCGAATCCGCCCCTTCTTCATCCACGTCGAGCGCGACAAGGCCCGGTGTCGACAACAGGTCATCGCGATCTGCGCCGTTCGAGAGGGTTTTCTACGCCACGCGCAAACGGGACACTCTGTCAGGACGAGGAGAACTTTTGTCGCCTCGAGAGACAGCCGTCGAGACGGACCAGGTCGCTCTTGTACCGCGCCAGCGTTCCCTTGTGACCTTTGAGTTTCCCTTGCAATTCGACCTTGTCCCTGTCGGCCGTTTGCGCTTCGACTGCCATCTGTTCGATCTGTTTCGCTCCGGACGTCAGCCTCACTGGCCGCACGTATGTAGCGGAGCCGACTACGGGACAAACGATTTCGTCCGCCTCTTCGAGCTCTCGTTCTATTCTTCGGAACGCGCTCCTTCGCTCTCCTGTAGACTCCTGGGCGTGTCAGCGTTGGGAAAAGTCCGCCGCGACGACTCGGGTACGCACCTCCTCGTAAGCGAACTGCATCGCCGTCAAGTTGGGCAGATATGCTACCGAGCAGAGTTTGGAGATCCGTCTCGTACTCTGCAAATACGGACGTGTCCATGGCGTGGACGAGTAGCACTTTGTAGTGGCGAGTGGGGCGGCGGAGAAGATTGACGTCGAACAGCGATGACGCGTCTCTAGGGAGAGAGGACGACGGCGGTATAGATCTGGAATGAGAGCCTTTGCAGCAGAACGCGCCACTCAAGCAGAACAGTCGAGTCTGAGTCGGTACAGGAGACGTGTCGGTCAACTCGAAGCTGCGGCTCTTCTGCTCTCGCCACTCGCTCTCGAAACGCTCAGAGACTGCCAGGCTAGATCGGGAGCTAGGTATCGCAGCGTACAGGCTCACCGCTACGGAGCTCGTTGCACCTGAGTGACGCCAGCTGTCGACGAGGCGACCACCTGCGGGGCCCGACACACCTTCAGCCGGATAAGTCGACAACGTCGAGGGGCGCTACAAGGACTTGCGAGGCGAGACAGGCATTATGAATGTGAGCTGGCCCGCCCTCCGTAGGCGCAGGACTCGGTCCGCGACGCTCGTGCTGATCTTGTCTCCTCCAGTTTGCCGATCTGCTCAAGCGCGCCTCGTCCAACACGGCGCAGCAGCAAGCCGAACTCGCGAAACAGGAAAAGGAACGCCAACTCGCCAAAAAGGCAGCCGAAGAAGCCGAGCAGCACCGACAAGCCGAACTCCGGAGGCTCGCCGACGAACGCAGGAAGGAACGCGAGGAACGCGAACGCAAGGAGAAGGAGCAAGAGGCCCGCAAGGCCCGCGCACTCCCCAAGACGACAAACTTGTGGGCTCTCAAGAAGGAGCGGCAGCGGCTAGGGCTCGACCCAGACGGCAAGGACGATCACTTGATCGAGGGCGCCACTCTCGTGCGTACATGGCTGCCCCGCGTTTGGTGAATCACGCGCTGACACCAAACACCACACAGGACCAATCTTCGAAACCGAAATCCTACAAAGAGCTCCTGTCGAAAGCAAACTCGACGGCGAAAGCGAGCTCGTCGTCTGTGAACGGCAAGGGAAAAGGGAAAGAGAAGGAACCGGTCGTGCTGTCCCGGGCGGAAAAAGCACAGCGGAAACAGAACGCGCTCTTCAACGACGACGAGCCTTCAAGCGGAGCGTTCGCCCTCGCCAAGACCAAGAAGCGCTCCGATGCCGGCTCGTCCTCCTCGCGGCCTTCTCCGACGATTCCGGCGCTGAAACGGACCGCCTCGACCGACAGCGCCGGGAGCAGCCGAACGGGCTCACCAGCCGGGTCTTCTAGCAGTAAAGCTGGCCCCTCGAAAGCAGCCTCCGGTGCGGCCGCGAGTACGACGAGCCACAACAAGGCGTCCACGAGCGCGGTGGCGTACGGATCCGCGAAGGACCGCATCGCGGCGCAGATCGCGGCCTTGAAGTCGCCGCAGAAACTCAACGTCGTCAAGCGCGACACGCGGACGATCGAGGAGATTGAGCGCGATATGCGGGCGCGCAAGGCGAAAGAGAACGGAACGAGCGCGCTCTCGTCCACGTCGTCCGCGTCTGGCCCCGCTATCGGTTCCCGACCTCTAGCGACCGGTAACCCTGCGCGGTCGAGTACCGCCGCGAGTCAGAACTCGCTCGGCAAGGCTTCAGCCATCGATCGGAACGGACGTCGACCTCGTTCACCGGCATATTCGGACGATTCCGAATCCGAAGACGATTCCTCATCTTCCTCATCCGCTGCCCGTCGACCGGCTCGCAAACGCGCGCGCCAACACGAACGAGGAGGCAACTCGAGCGGGTTGAGGGAGGAGCAGCGGAGCGCCATCTGGAAACTCATGGGCCGGGACCGGAACCAAGATATCGCGAGGGAGCAGGAGTTTGATAGCGACGACAGTGACATGGAGGCGACCGGCGAAGACGTCCTGAGGGAGGAGCGACTAGCGTATGTTACACTCATGCTCTGGATTCCAAGTAGCACATCGAGCTGATCACTCACTTACGATCGCGCAGGGCTCGACTTGCCGCGAGGGAAGACGCAGCCGAGCAGGCGCGCGAACGAAAGAGGGCAGAGGAGAAGGCCAAGCGAAAGCTGGCACAATTTGCTCCATAGAAACGCAGTAACCTTGCATCACTGAGCGTTCGCATCCATAGTTTGGACGCCGCACGCATTTCGTTTTAGTTCGCAATCGTTCATAGTTCCTCCGTCATGGATTGGCTTTGCAGCACACCGATCGCTCCTGAATATACATACGCTACCTCCGCTGTCTAACTAATCGTCGAACTCGGCTGCGCGGCGCTTCATCTGCGACGACATCTTGGACTGAGCAGCCGGGTGGCGAGCCAATTCGGGCGGGACCTTGGACACGGGCGACTTGGAAATCTCCTGCTTGAGGTCGTAGCTGGTACCAACGATAAATTTTCGGTCAGCACAAAGTGGGCAGCAGCGAGGAAAGAAGGGGAGACGTACAAGAGTTCCTCGTCGGCATCGCTGAGGAAGGTGATGGCGGTACCGGTCTTGCCGGCACGACCGGTACGACCGATTCGGTGAATATACGCTTCGATCGTGTTGGACATCTGGAAGTTGACGACGAGCGAAACGTCCGGGACGTCGATACCACGACCGGCGAGATCGGTCGCGACGAGGACGTCGTTCTCGCCCGTCCGGATCGAGTTGAGCGCGGCTTCTCGCTGCTCTTGGTTCTTGCCCGAGTGGAGGGTGACGGCGTTCCACTGCAGGAATGAGAGGGTCCTTGTCGTCAGCAAAAAAAAGACGTCTCCTTGAACCCGGAGACAAGACCCGAACTCGGGCTTACCCTCGCGCGCTGGAGGTCCTTCTGGAGGACGTCGGCTCCCTTCTTCTGGTTGACAAAGACAATCATCGGCGGCTCGAACCCGCCGTTGCCGAGAATATCGAGCAAGCGAGCCTTCTTCTTCTCCTCGCTGTTGATCATCTCGACGCGCTGGTCGACCGTGTCGACGGCCTGTCCGGCGACACCGATCGTGACAATCGCAGGGCGACGGAGGTACTTTTTCGTGAGACGTTCGACGGCGGGCGGCATCGTCGCGGAGAACATGACCTGCGAGGAGGGAGGAGTCGAGTAGCCAGTCAGTACCTCGGCGCCGTAAGGTGAGGGAGGAGCCGTTGAATCGTAGAACCGCACCGTTTGCCTGTACAGCGCCAAAGACGGGAGCACCTCGCCCTCCTGACCCTGAGGCGCACTCAACGTCATGGTCATCTTTTCCGCATCTTCCGCCTCGGCCGAGTCGGGTTTGAGGTTCGAGACGGGCAACGAGTCGAGGATAAAGTTGAGGACGTCTTCGAACCCGAGCGAGACCATCCGGTCGGCTTCGTCCATGACGACGTACGTGCACTGACTCAGGACCAAGACGCTGCGTTCGATACAGTCCTTGAGCCGACCGGGCGTGGCGATGACAATCTCGGCGCCGTCGCGCATGCTGAGTTGCTGGTCCTCGATCGCCTTTCCACCGACGATCGAAACACACTTGTACCCGAGGACGCGACAGAACTTGTTCGTCTCGGACTCGATCTGCTGCGCCAACTCGCGCGTCGGCGCGAGCACGAGCGCGTACGGCCCTTTCGAGCGGTTCTCGTCCGAGAGGGGCGGCAAGCGCGCAATGTAGGACAACATGGGGATCGTGAAGGCGGCGGTTTTGCCGGATCCGGTCTCGGCGATACCAATCATGTCGCGGTTCTGCAGCCCGATCGGGATGGCCTGCCGCTGGATCGGAGACGGTTCCTTGTAACCGATGGTCTCGATCGCTTCGAGCAGTTGCTGCGGGATCTGCGACTCGTCCCACGAACGCAACGGCATCGGGATGTGTCCACCTGCAAGCGGCAACTCAGGGTCAGTAACAGAGATGGCGCGAACAGAGAAAGGGGGGCACCCACCTCGAGCCGAGATGCTGAAATCTTCGCGGAAGATGCGCCAGTCTCGGTCGCGCATCTCGCTGAGGCTCTTCTCGCTCCAGTGCCGCTCGTCCAACGCGCCTTTCGCCTTTTTCCCACTCGGCTTGTTCTCGACGTCGGCGTCAAAGCCGGCCAACCGTCCCCGTCCAAAGAGAGTGACTCTCATCGGTTGCGCGGCGGGAGTGTGCCCCGCACCGTGGTGACTTCCCGGTGGCGGCGCTTGGGTCAAGGGGGCATAGATCGGGTCGACCTCGTCGGCGAGGGTATCGTCCGTCCTGTCCCAGTCAAAGTCGATCTTGCCCGGGGCGCCGTTCGGGCCCTTTTTCGCGCGCTTGCGCTTGTCGGGCTCTTTCGCGCCGAGGTACCGCGCGGCTTGCAACCGCGCGTTCAGGACCGGGCCGGACGAGTTGTAGGGCGGGTTCTGCTTGGCTTGCAGTTCGGCGAGTTCGGCGAGGGTGAGTTTGGCGGGAGGAGGGGGAGGAGGGGGAGTCGGTTGCTTCTCCATTGGTGGCGGTGGAGGAGGGGCGTCGGAAGGAGGAAGAGGCGGGGGTGCATCGCCCTCGGGAGGCGGTGGCGGCTGCTCGGACGGTGGCCGCGGCGTCGAAGAATCGACCTTGATCGGCTCGGCGACCTTGTCCTGCTTGGCTTCCTCCTCCTTGACGCGGTCGACGTCCATCGCAGCTTGTTGCTCAACGGGACCCCTCGGACCGCGTACGTCCGTCGACTGATCGACGAGCGCCGGCTCGCGCGAGACGTAGGACGGTCCAGGACCCGTGGGCGGACCGTTCCTGCTGTACTGAGAGGAACCTGCACCGCCTGATGCCCAGCGGTCGTCCCCGCCGTCTGGGCCGTAACGCCCTCCTCGATCGCGGTCACGTTCGCGATGATCGGGTCCCCCTCGTGCGCCTCCTCGCGGCCCGCTGGGAGCGTTGGAAGGCGGACCAGCCGACCGCGGAGGAGGTCCGCCACCGTGGTAGCCGAGTCCGCCCCTGCCGCGACCGCGCCCTCGTCCGCCGGCATAGCCTCCACCGCGACCTGTTCCGTTCTGCTGGTAGTCTCCTTGGGGTGAGCCGTAGTTGAGGCCGTTGCCGCCCTGGTAGCCGACAAACTGCCCTCCGCCTCCTCCTCGTTGGTACGGTTGCTGCTGGGACGACGGTCCTCCTCCATTCTGGTACGCTCCTCCTGTTGCGGCATAGTGCGATTCGCGGGCAGTTCGTTCGAGCTGGTCTCGTTTGAGTTTCGCTTCGAGTTCGCGTTCCTTTGCGGCTTCGACTTCTTGTGCGCGTTTCTGGAGCGCGAGGGCCTGCCTCTCTTGCTTTGATAGGAACTTTGGCTGTGTGTGCGTGTGCGTGTGCGTTTCAGTGGCTGCCGAGAGGGTTGAAGAGGGGGGATGACGAACCTTTGCCTGCTGCTCCTTTTCGAGTCGCTGTTGTTCGAGGATTGACTCTATCGAGAGTGGCTGCTTGGCTGGTGGCATCTCTGCCTTCTCGCTGTACCAGCGTTCGAGCGCGGGCAGGTGCAAGCGGTCGAGAGAGACAAGGTCCGAGTGACTTGACCTCGTCGCTCGCTCTTCTTCTCGCACCTCGAGAGTGCACGCGCAGGGCTCAAGTCAGAGCCCAAGGACCCCTTGCTGGCCATGGCTCGCCGCAAGTCGAAATGGATGGACGACGGCTCTTCGTCCGAAGGCGGCTCTGACGACGGCGCCGACGACTCGTACTACGACCCGCACGATCCAGACGTAGCCGCAGAGCGTGAACTGTTCCGGAACCCGTACGGGCGAGGCAAGAAGCGCACGCGCGAACAACTCCAGGACGATGCGACGTACGGCGTCTTTGCTGCTGCTGCTTCCGACGAGTCGGCACCACCACCACAGTCACGCACTCGCGGGACGAGGAAGCCAGACTATCTCAAGTGCGTATTCTACTGCTCTCAACAGGGACCGTCGTCGTCGTCAGGCTGACCGCCCTCCCCCACAGAGGCCAGGCATTCGTCGCAGCAGGAGAGCAACCTAAACCTTCCAATTCCGCCCAGGCTCAACAGCCCCCTCTAGACAACTTGTCCACCGCGCTCGGCATCGAAGCACCCCGCGAGGACGAGGAGGATGTCGCCATGGAACTCGGCGGCAGTTCCTCGTCCGACAATGACAATGACGACGAGCTGCTGGCAGCGGAAGATATCGCCGCGGAACAGCTGGAACGCCAACACGATGACGACGATGCTGGGGAGGAGCACGACTTGCCCCCCGTTCCGGGCCTGTCTCGACCTTCACCCCCGCCACCAGCCGACCTTGACCTCGAACCGGAACCGGAACCAGCTCCCGAACCGACCGCCGCGCTCGCGTTCGCACCTCGAGGTCTCGGGGCACGCGCTGGGATCGGAGGCGGACGAGGTCGCGGCAGGGGTGGGATTGGCTCCGTGCCGCCACCACTACCACGCGGCGGAATCGGCAGCAGCGGCGGCGCCGCCGCGCCCCGAGCCGGTCTCGGCGCCTTCGCTGTTGCTTCTTCCCTCTCGACCTCGACCTCGGGCGTTAATAACACCACCCCTTCTGCGAGTGCGAGTGGCACCGCATCCCCGATCGACCGCGCCTCGACCCCTCACGCAGGGATCGGTTCGGCCGGTCTCGGCTCCGGACGAGGAGGCATCGGAGCTCGACCGAACCAAGCGCTCGTCGACTCGTTGCGTGCCGAGTTGGCAGGTCCGGCGCTGCGGGGGTCGCCTTCTGCAGAGACGGGGAGCGACTCGTTGGCTTCTTCTTCCGAGGCGGAAGCGAGTCGGACGGCCTCGCCCGCTCCTCCAGCGGCTGGGAGTGACACTGCTCCACCTCCTCGCGAGAAGCGATCCTTCCTCCCCGCACCGCCAAAACCACCACCAGGCAGCGTCGCCGGGGCCTCGAAACCCAAACTCTCGAAATCGGAATCGGTCCACTTTGCGCGGCTCGCCTCGTCGGGCTCGATCGGGATGAAGATGCTCGAAAAGATGGGGTGGCAGACCGGGTCGGGGCTCGGACGAGAAGGGCAGGGCATTGTGACGCCGATTGGGGAGGGGCAGAAATTGAGGAACAAGAATGAAGGGATTCGGGCGGGCGAGAGGAGCAAAGGCGCTTTGCTCGAGGAGGCTCGGAGGTGAGCTCTTCATTTCTTCTTAACGATCTCTCTGGTCTTGGTTATGAATGTGGACACCGACGCGGGCATGATGTCCACCCATTTTAGACGAGGCGAAGGCGACTCGGATCAACGCGACGAGGCGACTCGAGCCGCCGCCGCCGCGGCCAAGAAGCATCAGAAGCACGCCTCGGCGTGGCAGTCGGCCAAACCGAAAAAGGAAAAGAAGGAAAAGACTCAGTTCAAGACTTATGAGGAGATTGTCGCCGAGTCGGGATCCGCTCTCGAGGACCGACAGGAGCTGCTGGTCGACTTGAACGGGCAGGCGGTGAGTGATGACCCTGTCTTAATAATGCAAACTGGAAATGCGAGGCTTGTGTGAGTGCGCAGCGCTGATGCACCGAGAATCGGCCACACAGCTCCCGAATCAATCGCTGTCCTCACTCCCGGCGTTCGGTGCCGGCTCTGCCGATCCGACTCGCCTCCCCGAACTCCGGCACAACCTCGCCCTCCTCTGCTCGACCCTCTCGTCGTCGCTCCGCGCCCTCGCGAAAGAAGGCGCCGGCGTCGAACAACGACGCGCCTACCTCGCCAAGGAAGAGAACCGCGTCCGCCACCTCGTCGAGGCGCAGGAACGCAAAATCTCCAAGATGCAAGGGGTGCTCGCGTGTGTGGAGCGTGTGCGCACGAAAGAGGTCGAGGCGATGGAGCTCTTGCGCACGTTCGAGTTGCATTCGGAAGAGGCTGTCAAGGCCGAGGACGTGCTGTCTCGCTTCGAGGACGACTTTGATCTGCTCCTCGGAGAGTTTGCGGGCGAGTACGAAGAGCTTGGTCTCGACGAGGTCGTCGTCGGCGCTATCGCTCCCATCGTAAGTTTCGGCCATGTTCGTTTCCTCATCCCTGTGAACACATGCTGAAACACACACTCTCTCTCTTTGCAGCTCCGCCGTCTCTGGCAGTCCTGGGATCCGCTTTCCGCCCCCGCATACACCGTCTCGCAGCTCAAAAAGTTCCGCAAACTCTTCCTCATCGACAAGCATGCCGCTCCGTCTCGATCTTCTGCGTCGACCGATTTGGACGTGTACGGTCAGCAGGTCCGTGCGGAGCAGGATGCCGAGGCGAGGCGGAAACAGGCTGAACGGCACATGTCACCGTTTGAGACTCTGATGTGGACTGTTTGGCTGCCCAAGATCCGCTCTTCGATCAAGTCAGTCGCTCCGCGACCCGTCTGCCCTCGATTTCGACCGCTAACCTGGCTTTCTATCATGCAGCAACGCCTGGTCGCCGAGTAACCCTCACCCGGCGGTGCAGCTTTACACCTCCTGGCTTCCGCTCCTCCCCGCCTTTGTCCGCGACAACATCCTCGACCAGCTCATCCTCCCGAAGGTCTCGTCCGCGATCGCCGAGTGGTCCCCGTCGGCGGCCAAGCGAGAGACGACGCCGCAACTGCACACGCTCGTCTTCCCGTGGCTCGAGCATGCTGACGGGCGGATGGAGATGGTCATGGACGAGTCGAAGCGCAAGATCCGGGCGTGGCTCAAAGCCTGGAAGGCTCGAGATGGCGTCCCGAAAGGGATCGCGGCATGGCGAGATGTGAGTCTGCTCTCCTCAATTTCGGATTGTCATGGCCCACTGACCTTGCAATGATCGTGCGCAGGCATTCTCAAAGTCGGATTGGGATTCGCTACTCCTCAAACACGTCTTGCCGCAGCTCGGCGCCCTCCTCCGAACTTCGCTCGTCATCAACCCTCGCCAGCAAGACATGGCACCCGTCGAAGCAGTCTTCGCATGGCAGCCATTGCTGCGCTCGTCGATGCTCAGCCAGTTGCTCGAAGCCGAGTTCTTCCCCAAGTGGGGCGAGGCGCTCTGGCTCTGGCTTACGAGCGACGGTGTCAACTTTGAGCAAGTGGCAGAATGGTGAGCACCTCAAGAATCTTGTCACTCGAGAGCTTCCGCTGACCTCAAGTACTCTCTCTCAGGTACTCGTGGTGGAAATCGTACTTCTCGGACGAGGTCGTGGCGCTCTCGGGCGTCTCGCGCGGTTTCCGCAAGGGTCTCGACCTGATGAACCAGGCTATGGCGCTCGGCGACGATGCGCAGTATCGGTGTGTCTTAAAATTCAACGGATTCCAGGCAAGACCCGCAGCTGACCTGCGAAGGCAACGTCCCACAGTCTCCAGAAACCGGACTTTACTCCGAAACACGCCGCCAAGACCACGACTCCAGCAGATGGACGGACTCCGACGACGGCGGCTCGACATGCCTCGAATCGCCCGCCTCCTGGACCAGCTCCGACCGCAGACGTCACGTTCCGTTCCGTCGTCGAGGAGATGGCAGCGGCGGCGAACTTGGTCTTCCTTCCGACAGGCAAAGTCGCCCCGCAGGGACAACCGCTCTTCCGCGTCTCGCGCACGATCGAGGGCAAGAACGGCGTCAGCGTGTACCTCGAGGACGACGTCGTCTGGCTCGCAGACAAGGCCGGAGATTACAACCCGGTCAGCGTGGAAGACATGGTCAAGCGGGCGGGTGGATAGATCTAATGTCAATCTCTATCATTCTCGAGCTCGCACTTGAAGAGTCTACGCATGCATTGCGGGACCTTGTATAGACAGGGAGAGACTAGTGTACATGGTGGCTCTACCGAAAAAGATGTTAACGCTGCTCCCGCACGAGGAAGACGAGGCAAAGGTAAGATGCGACGACGAAGCCGGCAAAGCACGAGACCAGGAGAGTGACGTCTGGGAACCAGAACGCCTGGGCATTGAAGCCGAACATGGACAGGATGGTCGCGGCGGGGACTTCGATGTCGACGCCATCTGCAAGGGTAAATCGGCGTGTGCTCAGCAAAACAAAGGCCGCGTCAAGAGGACTCCAACGGAAGCTTACATCGGTGATCTTTGAGTTGGAGATACCGGACCTCGTTGACCAGCAGCGCCTCGAAAGCTGCATGGAAGAACGAAAAGGTCTCGAGCCAGCGAAGCCAGCGCGGCAACTTGTCTCGGTTGATCAGCAAGCCCGCAAAGAGGAGGCTGGAAGAGAATCACAGTCAGCACGATTCGTCACTCGAGAGGCCATCGTCGAAACTCACTTGAAGAGCATGACGAGACTGCCGACCAGATTCGCGACGCCCGCGTTCTTGATCACGATCGAGAGGAGCAAGACGACGCTCGAGGCGGTCAAGTTGAATAGGACGAGGACGAGGATGAACCGCCAGAACGAGACGATCTCCGGCACGAGACCGACAGGAGCGTAGACGATGGCGCCAAAGAGAAAGGCGGGGATGACTCGGAGCGGGATGATGTCGAAGAGAAGCTTGGCGGCAAAGTAGGTCGCCGGGTTGTAGTAGCCGTTTGCACGCTCGCGGGTGAAGAGCAGCCGCTCGGATGCGAAGGTCGCCAAGGTCGTCAGGCAGCCGAACCCGAACAGCGCGAGGGCAAAGAAGATCATGCCCATGCGGTTCTGGAAGCCGGGGATATCTTGCCTGCAAAGTGTCGAGCGTTTGTCAGGTCCCGCTTCAAATCTATGGTCGAGCTCCATGTCACTCACGTCAGGCCGTGGAACAGGAAGGCGCAGATTGCTGAAAGGAAATCCGTCAGCATTACTCCCGCGCAGAGGGGCAAGAAACAGCTAGCCGGGCTCACCTGCAGCGATGACGGCGACAAAGTAGTGACTGAGCATGAGCATCGGGTCGCGGTACAAGTTCTTGAAGCTGCGTCCGCTCAAGATCTTGAATTGACTCCACGGCGACGCGCGCTTGTAGTTGCGCAACGAGAGGGCGGCACTCGCATCCGTTCCACCTCCGGCGCCCCGCGTCGAAGCAGCAGATTTTGCGCTCGCAATCTCATCGCGGGTTTGGCGGTACGTCGTACTCGACGCGAATGCGTCGACGAGGCGTGCCAGTTCCGGCGAAAGAGGAGTTTCCGACGGGGAGACTTGGCCCGAGATGGCGGCCGGAAAGAACCGCTTGAGGCCGGTTCCGCTGCGAGTCGGTGTGTCGGGCTCGGTCCGGCGTTCGTCGAGGTCCGAGTCGTCCGCTGCGGTGGTCGAACCTGACGACCGCACGCCGAGTTCGGGATCGCCACCATTCCTGCCTCGGCCGTTCGGCGATCCGGTTCGGTGGTTGAGTTGGTCAAGCGCGTCGGCGACAGTCGTCTCCGAAGTCGACGACTTCTCGCTCTGCATCGTGAGGTCGATGAGGTAATCGGCGATGTTGAAACCCGGCGGGCAGTCGCAGCCTATCTTATGGAAATACGCCTGCGACTCGTCGGCCTTGCCCGAGTAGACGACCTTGCCTTGCGCGAGGAGGATGAGCTTGTCAAAGAGCGCGACGATGTTGCTCTGCGGTTGGTGAATGGTAAAGATCACGGTTCGCTGATAGGTCCGCGCGAGCTGCACGAGCGCCTCGATGACGTTGAAGGCGTTGTACGAGTCGAGACCCGAAGTCGGTTCGTCGAGGAACAAGATTGAGGGGGAAGTGACCAACTCGCACGCGATCGAAACGCGACGCTTCTCTCCTCCCGAGATGCCGCGGGCACCGCTCTCGCCGACGCGAGAATCCCGAATACCGAGAATGCCGAGTTCGTGCATCGTCTCGAGGGTGCGGAGTCGCTTCGCTTCGAACGGCATGTCCCGAGGCAGGCGGAGCAGCGCCGAGTAGAGGACCGTCTCGTATACGGTCAGGGTACCCATCAAGGTGTCCTCCTGGTCGACAAAGCCGACGACTCGGCGATACTCGGTGTTGGTGACGACACGACCATTGACGAAGATCTCTCCCTGGACTGTACCGCGCTTCGACTTGCGCGCGAGGAGGTCGAGGAAGGTGGATTTGCCTGCTCCGGACGCTCCGAGGACGGCCAGGATCTCGCCCGGTTTCACGGCGCCAGAGATACCGTCCAGCACGCGTTTTCCCGACGGAAGGGTGTAGCTGAGGTCGGAGAATTGAAGCGCGGCGGGGATATGATCTTCGAGGAGCGACTTGTTCGAGTCGTCGCTGTGCCCGTTCGAGCCATGACCATTGGAGGGCAGGCGGATACGACCGCCGAGGAAAGAGTATTCGGTGCTGTTGCTACCGTGTCCGAAGTACCAGAACACTAGAATGCGGTGATCTCAGGTCAGCGATGACAATCGCGACACCCCGTTCCGAACAAAACTCACAGAAGATGCCAAGTATGAGGACAGCGACAACCGAAGCGATGCTGACCACCAGCCAAACGATCGAGCTGGGTTTGCGCGGAGGCTGTGCATCGAGAAATTCCGCAAAGTCAGCAGGGCCCAGGCGAAAAGCCGACCTGTTCTGACAAGACAAGCGGCAAACAATGACGCACCAAAAAGCCCGGCACGCTCCCCCTCCGCATGCACTCTCCACTATTGCACTTGAGCGTGATGAACGTGTCGCCAAAGATGTCGTTGATGAGTTGGTTCATTGCCGGCTCTTCAAAGCGCGACGGCTCGCCCGTCTTGGTCGTGAACTTGCCCGGACCTTTGATCTCCTCAGCGAGGAAGTCGGTGATGTCTGTGAGCACAAAGGGAGCTCGGCATGGTGAGCTTTGATCTCCTCTTGAAGACCGAAGACCCAGCAAGATCGGCGGGCAGCACTCACCGACACTGCCGTTCTCCCCGCAGAGCATCTTGCCCGGAATGCAAGCACATTCGACCTTCTCGCATCGATATTCGGTCGTGTTGGCGCCGTACTGAACTTCCCTCCTCGTCGTGCAATTGCTGAGGCCGCAGTAGAAAGATTCGACGCGGCCGATCCAGAACTGGAAGCCGCACGTCTCGGACGGGATATCGCAGGTAAAGGTGACCTGAGGTGCGCGGTCAGGGAGCATGTCGACAATCTTGCGGTCTGTGGAGGGAAAGTCGCTCATTAGCATCGGAAGCTGGGTCTCAAGTTTGCTCGAGCATTGAGAGAAGCCTCACTGGTCACATCGCACATCTGGTACATCTCCTTGACGCCGAACCCTTCCTTATAGCACACTGGCTGGTCGAGCTCATCGTCGACGGTACTGCCGCCGCCTCGAAGCGACGAAGCCGGATCGCGAGTGATCAGATCCTCGCAAGCTTTGTCGCTTTCACACACTGTACGCGATCCAGGACACACCGTTGGCATCAGTACTCAACGCGCCTCACTGGCTTGAGCAACCGGAGAGAGGCTCGAGATTGCGCACCGTTGCAGTTCAAGCCAGTCCAGCCGGGCCGGCATTCGCAGCTGTCTCCTTCGCGAGGGTAGCGCTCGTGACCATCGGCGAGAGAGCCGCAGACTGAGCAGCCCCGAAAGAAGTCAGTGTATTCATTTCGCTACTAGATCGGATCCCGAGAACCTCACGGGTACTCACGCGGCTTTGAGCAATCCTCGCCTCCGAACCCGGGCGGGCAGATACACTGGCCGTTGTAGTCGTTGCATTTGCCTGTCGGAGCGAGAGACCAACGTCAGCTGTCTCGGTCTTCTCCTGATGCTTCGTCCAGGCAGAGACGTACCGGTGTTCAAGCAAGGGAAGGCGGGCAAGACGCAGTTGAACGGGTTACAGGGCGGGCACTCTGGAGGTCGGTCTCCCGGCGCGATATTTGCAAACAAGGCTGGTGCTGCCAGCTGGTGGTGGTACGCCGCCACGGAGCTGCGCGCGGTGTCCTCCTCCTCCTCGTGGCTATATGCATCGGCGGTGATTGTCGAGTGGGGCAGCGGCGGAGATGACGACACGTCCTCTCCGATCGAGCGACCTACCCATCGGGCAGTCTGAAGAGGGAGTTGGAGTTGCTGTGGTCCTTGCGCGAGTACTCCTGCGGCGAGCGATGCCGAGATGAGAGCGACGAGCGTCGGTGAGGGACACATCCTCCTCCTCCTCGATCGGGGTCGGATGGGTTCGAGCAGATGCAAGGACGGTGCACCGCGTGCGATGGTAGTCACTCTGCTTTCACCGTGTATCGCGCGGATGTTTTTATCGCCTGTGTGAGAGTGAGTCGTTGGATCAGAGACAGACACGCGGTCGTTTGCTCTTCAGAGGTGGGGCTGCTCGCTCTCTTCCCCTACACTGCCATAACCTGATCGATGCAGCTATAGCGGCCATGCTGATCAGCAAGCTCGTCGTCGACCCCGCTCAGCGCCACCTCTCGCTCAGCGACTCGTCCTTGCCCCCCCGAATCGCCTGCAGCCGGTCATCATCAATCCGGCGATGACTCCTCCTCGGCCTCTCTCTCTCTGCGCATCGGCTGCTTGCAGGGTGCACTCTCCTCTCGGTCAGGATTGATCGTACGCCATGACATGGCGGCGCTGAACTTTGAAACTGACTCGTCCTTCGAGCGCAATGCTGCCGCTCGGCAGCTCGTCATTCACCCGATCAACATGACACGCAACGTCTACTCGGCTCGCGGAGTGCCTACACAGCGACCTGCTCACCCGACCCAGCTCGGCCGTGACCACCTGCTCCGAACCTCGCCTGCTGAGTCCGCCCGATGCCGCGAGGCCGGGCGGAAAAGAGCTTCACAAGAGTAGCAATCTATACGACTCGCACAGGCTGGCTCGTCCGGAGGAGCGATACTTGCACCTCCAGTAGTGCAGAATGACAGTGCTGCACCGTGTCGCGCAGAGCTCGGGAATACAGGCTGAGGTGGACTGTTCCGAGCCAGTTTCGGCGGGGCGCTCATCGTGACGAGTCTTGCGCCGACGACCTCCCGCAACGCAGCGGCGAGACGGCGCTCCCGTCCACGACAAGTCTCTGTGGATCTCGGCGGCGCGACAGGATCGGGTTCGCCCGGCACAGCGACCAGGGGATCTGCAGGGGGACTCGTCCGAAGAACTTGGCCGGCGAGAACGCGAGCAGCAGGCGCCGGATCCGACGACAATCCGCATGTCCTCCGCCTACAGTGTTGTACTCGACGTAGACTCGTCTGTGGCATACAGTATGTATGGACAGCCAATTTCAGTTGAGAAGATTGAGGACTCTCGCATATGCGCGCGCGCTCCGGACCGGACCTCCCGAGAGGGAATGAATGGAAAGCGCCTCCCCTCAAGCAGTTCTGGTTCCGCCGCCAACCCCCAAAACGCGCCGGCAGCTGCTCCTGCTGGCAGAGGCACAAACGCAGGAGGTGTTTATGGCTGCGCCTTTGAGGCCGTCGCTCGAGCGCAACGCGGCGACGGGCCTACCGCTCCTCGGGCCCGCGAGCAGCAGCGGCACCGGGAGCAGCCGCAACACCAGCAGCATGACGGCAACCGACGACCGAGGCCTCACCGCCTCGCCGTCGCTGTCGCGCAGCACACGCACAGATTCACTCGCAGCGATTGCAGCTACGCTCGACTCGCCACGGGCAGCCCGTCCGCCGCTCAGGGCAACTGCCACTTCGCCGCCGACGTCGCCCATCTCGGTTGCCGTCACCCCTTCGCTCGTCGCCGCATCGACGCCGAACAGCGCTCCGAACCGCGCACCAGCTCCGCCGAGGCTCTCGGCTGCGTCGCTGACCACCGTGGCAACCGCCAGGGCCCCGCTCTCGCGCGAGTCGACCCTCTCGTCCACTTCGGGATCCGTAAAGTCGCGGTCATCTCAGCAGCAGCAGCGCGCGAGCCCGGCTTCGTCTACCTCGACCGGCACCACGCTCGGGACCGGTCAGGGTCACAGCGTACCCAGGGTGGGTACAGCACAGCAAGACGGCTTCCTCGTCACGTCGAGACCGAGGTACTATGTGCCCCCGCCTGGCGTGACGTCGCCCGCTTCGCCCGGACCTTCGACCGCCCTGATGGGCGCCAACCCGTTCTACGGTCGCTCGTCTCCTGCCGGGTCTCGCAACACGAGTCGGCAAAACTCGAGAGAGAGCTCGCGCGAGAGGGCCGCCGCCGTCAAGCGAGAAAAGCGCGAGGTCGACAAGTTGATTCGCCATTACGCCGGGCTCGGCAAGGTTGGCGGCGGCGGCGGCGGTGACCGCGAGAGAGGGCGCAGTACGGATAGCTTGGGATCTTCGGGTCTTGGTGGAGACGGCGCGCTCGGCCGCCGAGGGTCGTCGCCGGCCGTGCTGCCGACGGAATCTCGCCTCGCCGACGAACCGAAAACGACTCGAACTCTGTCAAGCACGATCGATTCCAAGGGTCGGCGTATGGTCAACCAGTACGTCCGACTCAAGACGATCGGGCAGGGCAGTCACGGCAAGGTCTGGCTCTGCGCAGAGCCGAGCGTGACCTTGACGGACGAGCCGGAAGACTACGAGGAACACGCCGGGGAGGGTGCGGGAACCGAACTCGATCGGACGGGCAGCACGCGCAGTACCCAGAGCAAGAGGAGAAGGACGCCGTCACAGAAGTGGGAGGAAGACATCGACGCAGGCAAGGTCCAGTACTGCGCGATCAAGTCGGTTGCTCGAGACGGTCCCCGCGGCGCTCGCGGCCAACGCTCGCTCCGCCTCGCGGCGCAACAGCGGAGCAAACGTCCGTCCACGACCAGCCAAGGGAGCGGCGGTATCGGTGCAGACGACAAGGTCAAGCGAGAGGTCGCCATCATGAAACGCCTCGACCACCCCAACATCGTTCGACTGAAAGAGGTGATTGACGACGCCAAGAGCAAGAAGGTCTTTATGGGTACGCCTTTCGGTCGTACGCGCTTCGTGGTGACATTTGCTGACCTGTGAACCCTCGCAGTTCTCGAGTTCATGGCTGGCGGTCAGGTCGTTTGGCAAGATGACAACAAGCAGCCGACCATGACGGTCGACGAAGCGAGGCGGACGTTCCGAGACGTCGTGCTCGGGCTTGAATACCGTGCGTCGTCGCACCTGAAACCGCTTCGAGCCGGCGAAAACTGACATCGTCTTGCCCGATTCGCAGTGCACTATCAGGGCATCATTCACCGCGACATCAAGCCGGCAAATCTCCTCTGGACCGAGGACCACGCGACCGTCAAGATTTCAGACTTTGGCGTCTCACACGTGTCCGAGGCGCTGTTCCGAGCTTCACCGGACTCGGATCCGGCTTGCGAAGGCGACGACGAGAAAGCGCTGCGCAAGACGGCCGGAAGTCCGGCCTTTTTCGCGCCCGAACTGTGCTTCCCGGCAGAATGGTCTACGACGCCAGGCGGTACAAACTCGCAGTACCGCGATTCGATGGCGTCGACGACAACGGCGGCATCTGTCGCAGCGACAACGACGAGCGACGCTTACTTCCCGATCGGAATGGAAGCCACCACGACTGTCACGCCGCCAAGCGGCGCATCTCAGCCTGTCGCTTCTCCACCTCCGAAGGTGACCGCCAACGGGTTGCCGCTCTCCGACGTCACCATCTCGAAGCCGATCCCGCACCTCTCGTCGTCGAAACCTCGCACGCGACCACCCGTCGGCAAGGGCATCGACATCTGGGCGCTCGGTGTCACGCTCTACTGTCTCCTCTTTGGCGACACGCCGTTCATGGCCCGCACCGAGTACGAGCTCTACAACGTGATCGTGCGGGAACCGATCCGAGTCCCGCTCGTCATGGGCCGCGAACGCGCATGGACGGGAGTTGGACAACCTTGGGACGGCGCCGGAGACGGTACGGAAGGTCGAGAAGCCATCGACTTGCTCGGTCGTTTGCTTGAGAAGGATCCGACGCAACGGATAACGCTCGAGGAAGTCAAGGTCAGTCTTCCTTTCCTTCCGCAGCGTCTGATCAACGCGACGCTCGCTAACGCTTTCGAACCACACAGCAACACCCTTGGGTACTTCGGAACTTGGCTTCGCCGGCGTCGTGGCTGCGCGCGACCGACCCTGCCCGCACGCATCACGTCACGATCACCGACGAGGACGTTCAGCACGCAACGCAAGAGCGCGGCGCGGTCGACACGCTCCCTCCGATCCGGAACCGTCCCGGCATCCGTCGCGCTCTGAATGCCGCGCTTGCCAAGTTCCCAGCCTTCTCTCGCATCAAGAGCACGCGGACGACGACGAGCACCAACTCGGAAGAGACTCAGCTCGCGAACGAGCGCGATGCGCGATCTCGCAGCAAGAGCAACAGCTCGGTCGCGCACAGCATCGAACCGACCGCCGATTCGTCCATCAGCAGCGTCAGTCGGCACCCGAGCGATGCCGGTGGCGCGCCTCTCAGGACGAGCCGGAGCAAGTTCTCGCACGAGGGCGGTGTTCCAGCGGCGGGAGGCACGAGCTTTGGCAGCGAGCTGCGAAGGATCATGTCCGGCGGTCATTCGTACAGCAACGATGCGGCAACGCCGGGCGGCGGATCGAGTCCCGGTCACTTGTCCCGCGGCGGATGGGGCTCCGGCAGGCGAAAGCTTACTCCGACCAACACGCTCGAGCCGCAATCGCCGCCGGCCACTTCGGCCCACTTTCCCGAACTCGCTCGTTCGACTTCGACGTCTTCTGTGCAGCAGAACGGCAGCGGCCGTTCGAGCCTTGCCACCGGTTGGTTTCAGCGGAGACCGTCCGACTCGGACACCTCGGGCTTCAAGTCTCCCGTCTCTTCGTTGCCGTCACCCGGACCGCTTCACCACAAGTCGAGTCTCTCGTCGTCGCCTTACCCGGGCTCGGACACCGAGACGTCGCACGTGAACGGCAAGGGCAGCGGAACCTTGTCTCGCATGCTCTCACGCATCGCCCACGGGCATATCCCGAGTCACGCCAGCAGTGGTCACACCAGCACGACGAGCAGTATGCACTCCCGTCCAAGCCCGCGCGAAAAGGACGACCGTCTCGGGCTTGCCGTCGATGCTCACCCTCGCACTCACAGCGGCAGCCTGACGGCAGACGGCATCGACCCCGCCATCGTGGAGCAGCTCGAAGCTGCCGGAACCACCAGATCCCAATTTGACTCTCTCGGACGGCTCATCTCTGGCCGAAAAGTCAGCGGTGGATCCGGTTCGAGCTTGCAGTACACTTCCAGAACTCGTCCCGATTCCGACCACGCCAACGACGATGAAGACGGCGCCATGATCGACTTGACCGAGTTCGAATACTCGGACTCGGACGAAGATGACGAAGACGACGATGATGACTTTGACGACCTGCGGAACCCGCCCGTCGCCGAGGCCAACTATTTGTCTGGCTGGCAGCCCACTTCGTTCGGCGACTTCCGCATCGGCATCCGATCCCCATCCGACGACTTTGGCGCCACTCGCGGGCTGGGCGACGAAGGGTCGCCGCTCGGTACGCCTCCAACGGACGAAGTCGGACCACTCGAGGCCGATGAGGAAGACGGCAAGATCGGCCCGACTTCGACTGTTTCCGCAGCGGCAGCCTCGCGACCTTCGGTCTCGGCCGTCCAGCCCGTCCAGGAATACGTCCCCTTTGCCGACGCGGTCTCGTTCCAGCTGTGCCCCGTCGATTTCGACGAGGACGCATGGCGGATCCCGCCTGCGCCCAAGGCAGCTCCTTCACCCTCCCCGCAGCCTCAGGCCGTCGAAAGCGTGGCGGCACGCCGAGATCGTGGTCCGTTCTCCATCGCGACCTCGCTCGTTCCTCCTGGTTGCGAACGGCACGACTCGACGCAGTCGTCGCAGGCGTCACAATCTCCTCGCGACGGGTCCATTCGCGGCGTCTCGATGGACACGCCTCCTCTTGGGGCTCACAAATCCGCGCCACAGTGGGCGGACGCGGAAGACGGCGACGGCGAGGAAGAGGAAGAGGAGGAGATGCTTGTTGTTCCCCGGCGCCGACGGGCTGCCACACTGTGCGGGTCCGGGCAAGCTAGTCCGCACCGGTAATCGCCCGTCTTTCTGCCCCTCTCCACCCGTACATTGTACTATCTGTCCATCATGCGCACATAGAACCCTAACCTACCATTGTCGATACATTATCCCGCTTCCGCTTTTCTCTCTCCGGTACTCTCTGCTGTAACGAGCATCCGATCCTCTCGGGCAACGTCGGATTTTGCAGTATGGCTACATGTATTCTCGCTTGCCAAGGGCAATGAGAAGAGAGCGGATACGAGCCTTCAGTCGTCCCCGTCGTCCTCGTACTCGGTTTCGTCTTCCGATCGCAGCGTGGATCTGCTGCTTCTCGATGTCGGACATCTGGCGAGATTTGTCTTTGTCGAGACCGATAACGTTCTTGCCCTTGCCGTCGCCGATGAGCGTGCCTTCGAATATCTCGTCTCCGTAGCTCGTCACTCGCTTGTTCTTCGAAGATTTAGCGTAAAAGGAGTTGCGCCTTGGGACCTCTTCCTGCTTCTCCCAGCCGCCCCTGATTGGCTCCTTTTCGTCCGGCGAGAGTAAGAGGCCGTCGAATTCACCTGGCTCGGCAGCGCCGTTCCAGTAGGTTCGGTAGACTCCGAAGGGGAACCATTTCTCGCTTTCGTAGTCTTCTGCCGCCCTTTCCGCCAAAGGACCCACACTGCGATGCGATCCTCGCGTTCGGCAGAGTAAACGTGTTGGAGCGCGAGGATGGCCGGGCCGGGCGCCCTGCAAGCCAGATTGCCCTTCGAATTGTACGTTGCCCGGTCGAGTTTGTATCGGGCCGGCCGAGTACTCTATAGTTGGGACAAGGTAAGCTGGTCTGCCCCGTGATCCGGGGTGCCGAGGACGTCACATACTCGTAATTCCCAATTCGTCTCCTGCCGTGGGCCAAAGAGGTCGCAGCGCTCGAAACTACCGTCGGCTTGCTCGAGCATGCGCTGAAGGCCAACGTCGAGCTCCGAGCCTGGCGGGACCACGAACGGAGCGCCGCGTGCATCGAGGTCTTCGAGCCGGGAGAGGTTGACGCCTTGCATGGCAGCCGGTCGTGGCCACTTGAACTTCTTCTGCGGACGTTAATCGAATCGATCAGTTCTAATGTGTGCTATGCTGGCCGTGCGAGCAATTCGGCGAGTGAACTGATCGAGACTCACCTCCTCTTCCTCGCGCAGCACCTTCAGCTTGTCTTCCTCATCGGAATCCGGTTCGAATTTGATCGCGACGCTCGGGCTCTGAGAGCGCTTGACTTTGACGTTGCTGCAAAATCCCGACACAGCTTCATCAGGACACCAGCTCCCGGCGGAGTCGGTGGAAATTGGGCTCACCGCTGCACTTTCTCGTTCTCGTCGTCGTCGTGATCGGGCGGCTGAGGAGCGAGGGAGCGTTTCTTGGAAGCTGTAAGCGAGCATGGGTTTAGCAATCTACGCCGAGAAACAGAAAGAGCTGCCAATAGAGCGCTTTATCACGCACCCGAAGAACGCCGCACAAGCGACGCTTGCTCCTCTTCCTCTTCGACAGCAATCGCCAACTCGGGCGTGGTCGACGGACCTTGTCCACCTCTCGAGTGGTCAGGCGATGATGCGCTGCTGCTGCTCGTGCTGCGCGAGCCGCTCTTGCGTACAGGAGGTGCCGGCGGCATCAGCCAGCTGCGGGCGGGGCGTGAAAACTCGGAGTCGACGAAAGCCTGAACTATTCAACTCACTCCATGTCCCAGTTCTCTGACTTGATGCTGCTCATTCTGTCGAAGCGCCAGAAGGCGTATAGAGAGCGGCAACGGGCAAGGAAGGCTGGCCTTCTCATCTCGGAAAACAGCGCGCGTCGACGCGACACACGCGGAAGCAATTTGGAAAACCCGATGAAACGCACCGCGAAGACCCGCTCTACACTCGCCTACACAGAAAGTCGGACCCACTAGCTAGAGCTGTACGAGTATCATAGAAGGAGGAGATGGCAGTCATGACCACCCTGCGAGGCTTGCTCGCGACGACGCTCGTCGCGCTCCTGCTCGACACGCTCTCACGGACGACGAGCACGAACCTCGGCCTCTTTGTCGCTGCCCAGGCGGGCTGGGAAGGTGTTGGGACATGGAGTACGGGCAACGGCATGGTTCTGACTGGACCCGTGAGTCTCCCTTTCGATGCCGCCGGTGGTCGTGGTTGTGCTGCCAGTGGTCGCCCCTCGCAGGATCACTGATCTCGCCCGCACACATTGTGCGATCTGCCTACCGCGCGCAGAGTCTCGGCGTACCCTACAACAATTCGTTCATCTACCCGAACGTGACGGGATACTCGTTCTCGTTCACCGAAGACGGCTACTTCGAGCAGACCCAATGTGCGTCCATTTGCCAACGTGCTGAAGGGCTTGCGTGAGAGGAAAAACATGCTGACGCGTCACCCGCGCCTACAGTCACTTGGAACGCGAACGCAACGTGAGTAGCCCTCTTGGGAGCCACGGCGAGTGCGAGAACCCGACTGATGTTTTGCTCCTGCCTCTTGACGACAGCGATCCTCATTGTGGTGGGTTCTCTAGTGCGAGCATATGTTAGCTCAGAACACCCGGCTGACTGTCGTTATCGTTTTTGCAGTCGAGGCTGTTTTGCTCTGGCAGCACGGTACCTACGAAGTCCTCTCGAACGGGTCGATCACGACCAACCCGACCATCTTTGAAGGCGACGGCCGCATCCAGACGCAGAACGCCTGCGCGGCCATCAGCTCCAACATCTACTACTACAACCAGCCGGCGTTGTACAAGACTTGGGCCGTCGCGCCTTGGCGAGGGAAGCAGATGCTCCGGGTGCGTTCTTCGGACCTGCAGTCTCGCTCTTTGCCTCGCGAACCGCGCGCTGATCTGCGTGCTTGTACGTTCATTTTCGATGCACAGCTTGGACAATGTGCGTTGCGCTACAGAATAGCTGCCTCCGGCGCGTGGAACACTTACTAAGCTTGCCCCTTTCTTTGTGTGCAGTCGACGGCTCGCTCCTGCCGCGGATGTACCTCGTTTCGAGTGAGCCGAGCCAGTACATGTTCCCAACCAAGTTCATCACGTGCGTGTGACACCTCCTCCAGGCCGATCATTTTCGGCGCTCCTGATGTTAACGAGAGGATGTTCCGCAGAAACTCGTCGGAAGGCACCTACGCGATCGGAGCCTTGAACTAAGAGGCGGCAGTGCCGTGACCATGTCCCGCCCCGTCTGCCATAGATTCCACAGACAGTCATCCACATGACCCTTCTTGCCACGACCACGCATATCGCAATTTGTAGCTCCTGTAAAGTCTCCAGCCCTCTTTATTCTCCCTTTCCGACGTTTCTGCGCGGGTGTGTCTCCGTTTTTCGCTGCTCCTCCTGCGATCCTTGACCGAGCCCCCAGTATATAAGAGCTTCTTCAGAAGAAAGGCTTTTTCTGAGGTCATTGAGATTTTCCGTAAAGGCTCCGAGTCCTTCTCTCGTCGCTGCCTTGCCTCGGACACGATCCGCACCACCTCTGCCACGCTCGCTGTCGACTCTGAGAGACTGGTAGAGTCTGTTTCTGTCTATCGAGCCTGCTGTGCGCTCACAGCAAGGCGTCGGTGAGTGAGACTTGCGCCTCCCCACCATGGACCGGTCTGACGAGCCCTTCGCCGATGCTGACACGCTGTCTATGCTTCTAGGAGTTCGCCGAGATGCCCGACCACGGTCCCTTGCCTGACAGTTCTGTCGCAAGCGCTTCATCGCCGCGCCTAAGCACACACCGCCGAACGGATCTCTCGGTCGGCGGCGGCTTGGCTTCGACAACCACCGCGTCTCGTTCGAGTCCACGCACATCGACCTTCGCCAGTCCGAGCGTGACAGGACGTGCATCGAGGATCTCGGCGGGCAGTACGACGCCCAAGCGATCAATGGACCTCGACGCCGACGCAGCAGAGGCGGACCGCTTCGGGAACGTTTCGCATTTCCGGCAAGGCGGGCGGGCGATGGTCCACACGGGCTCTGGAAGTTCACCTGGGTCTCCACGTCGCTCGATGGAGACGAGTCGAAGCGCGGGAGGGACGCCGAAACCTACGACTGGCCAACTCTCGCCGCGGAACACAGGCTCGTCTCCGGCAGCAGGAAACGGACCATCTCGCGGAAGTGCGGCTCAGAAGCGCCCACCAGACGCTCAAACGGCCCAGGTCTCGCCTCGAGACGCCAAGAGCTCGCCCCTACCTGCAGCCGCCGATCCGCCAAGCCCACAGTCGGCGAGCGGAACAACCTCGTCGCCAGGACGGCGGCCGGCCCCGCTCACCTTTTCCCCAGAGTCGCAACGCACGAGCGGTGCCGTCGCCGACCCGGAAGCTTACGACAGCCCCACGGACCTCGCCGGAAAGTTTGCGACGCTGGCACTCGGTTCCGGTTCCCCCAGCCAGACCTCGGCACCCGCAAATAACCTGCAGAATGACAACTCGTGCGACGGCACCGTCGAGTTTGATTCCTCGGGCTCGCCCGTCATCAACACGACCATTCCGTCGTCTCGACTCAGCTTGAGCGACGCGCTTGTGCTCGACAGAGACGATGACACGACGTTCTCGGCCCAATCATTCCTCTCGTCCAGCACTTCGACTTCGGCCTCCAGCTCGTCAGCGCTCGGATACTCGTCGAGTCGCATGCGGATGCCTTCGCACGAGACTACTTTTACTCGAGCGAGGTGGCCAAGCAGTGATGCGGCCGCGGGGGGTCCCGCCGGACTCACGTACTCGGCTTCGGCTGCAGCCAGCTTGTCCTCCTTCGCCGTGACCACGTCGCCGCGAATTTTGAGCAGGTACACAGCTCGGTCCGTAACCGCTAGCTCGGTGCCGACCAGCCCACAATCGCCACCGAGCACGGCGAACCGGTACGACAACCTCAGCCCCGTTGTCGACCGCGGGCAGTTGGTCGGACTCGGCGAGTTGGCGACGCCCCGCTGGACGAGCGGCGTACTCGAACGTCGATGGGAAGGCAGCAATGCTGAAGCCTCTGATGATTCGCAACGACGAGTCTTGGCGAGTGACGAGCTAAAGGTGAACGAGACTTGCTCTTCCTCCCCTTTCGAAGTGACTGGAACTGACCAGTCTAGCCCCGAAATGCGCAGTCGACTACTCCGCTCGGAGACATCGACTCTCCGACGCTCGTCCGACCGACTGGGAGACCCTCTTTCGGTCGCGCAGACTCGTCTTTCGATACTTCGAACTGGCCTTTCGGTGGCTCCGTAGCGGTTTCGCAGTTGCTTCCGACTTCGACTTCTACTGCCACACTGGCGCTTGATGCCTCGCCGGCTGGTCTGCTCAGCTTCGATACGTCGGTCACCATCTCGCGCCTGGAGGAGCCGCACGAGCAGGCGGATGTCGTCCGGTCTGATGATGTTCCACGCCGACGCGCATCTGGTCGAAAATCGTCGGTTTCCACGACGACCAGCGCAGCAGCTGTCATCAGCGAAGACTGGAGGCTCAGTTCGCCTGCTAGTCCGCTGCCGGTCGGACTCGGTATTCTCGGCGAAGGGGCGGCAGGACTTGATGACGGCGTTGTGCCGCGCCCTACCATCGCCGCGAACCCGAGTCCCGCGCGGCAGCGAGTCTCCAGCAGCGGAGCGACCTCCTCCGCTAGCTCGAGACGCTCGAGCGGCCGCCCAATCTCCCTCGATGGAAAGACTAGCGGCAAAGCCCTTCGCCGTCAGTCGTCTGGAAAGAGTCCCTTCGCGCACCTTCCGCCTTCGCCCGCCGCCGCGAGCAACTCGTCGGGTGTCGCCAGTAGTCTACAAGCGGACGCTCCGGCAATCCCGGCGATCCCGCACCTCCCAGGCGGTTTCCCTCACTCGCCTGCCGGCTCGATCAATCGCGGTTCGACTTCGGCCTCTGCAGCGACCACCCCGTCTATGCGCACTCCAGATCATCCTCGACACCCTCGACAATCTTCTGCATCGCATCAGTCATCTCCGTCGGTGGTCGCAGCGTCCATTCTGCGGCATACTCGCGACGTCGAAGGTGTCGACGTCGAAATCGAGAAAGCTGCGGCGCAGGATGAAGACACGGCAGCCGCGCTGGCGCGACTGGATGGTCTCAACTCGCCCCGGTTGACGCGGATGGCCTCTGGAGAGAGGACGCGCAAGAGCAGTCGGAACGCTGGAGACGCTCCGGTCTCTGCAAGCCGCCGGACTTCGGTACACAGCGAGCGACGCAGGACACCCAGCGTCCCCGCCAGCGCCGAAACGGAACGCCTCGCCTCGCCGGCAGCGTCGTCGTCAACCGTGGTCGAAAGGGCGGAAGCTTCTGGGAGCGGGTCAGCCGGAGGGGGGGCAGTAGCAGCGAACGCTGAGACTCCGTTCCCGGCAGCGATGCCCTGGAAGCGCGGGTCATCATCATCGGCTAGCTGGGCGGGCGGTTCGTTCTCCCAGGTGGGCTCAGTGGATTCGACTTCGGCCACCTCGTATGCGACTCGGTCGCCCGCGTCCAAGCATCGTCGGTCCAGCGCGGGCAGCGACATGTCGTCCACTCAGAGTACCGGCGATGGTCGCCCTGCTCTGGATCGACGCACCAGTGGAGACGGATCGGGCGCAACCGCCGAAATTCCTCCTGTGCCGCCGTTGCCGAAGGACTGGGAGACCTACCGGCCCACCGTCACAACCGCGCATCCCGACCGTCTCGACGCGCCTTCTTCGCCGTCGGCGCAGACCGGCTCGCCTCGTCCTGACGGAAAGGTTCCATTCAGCAGTCCGCACTCTCGCGATGATGCGCCGGATCCGAAAGGAGCAGACTTGAAGTCAGCCGTCACCGATCCCACCAGTCCGGCGCTGTCGGCCTCGACGACTTCAGGTCACTCGCGTCGCAAGTGGAGCATCTCGAACGCGTTCCACAAAGCGACCCGAAGCCCAAAGACCGGCGTCAAAGAGTCGACTTCGTTTGGCGATTTGCAGTCGATGGCCGGGAAACGGTTCCGCCACATGTCGAGCAGCAACCTCGGCGAATCTGCCCTGCCTCGACGAATGGCCGCCTCGACCAATAGCTTGTCGACGCTGTCTTCACAGACGCCTGCGGCTACTTCTCCGCCTGTGAACACCCCGAATGGGTTCAATTCGCTCGGCAGGAACAGCATGAAGCCCGGCAGCTTCTTGCGCACTCGAACGTCAAGCTACAGCAGCAACGCCACTACCTTGAACGGTCAGGCGCCGCAAGGCACGCCCGCGGTGGTGACCACCAGTCCCGGAAAATCGCGCTCGAGTGTCCTCTCTTCACGGCGAACTCCGTCGGGCATTCCTTTCTTCTCTCGCAAAGGCGCGAGCGCCGAAGTTCTCCAGGCAACGACGCCCTCTCCGAACCTCGAGACTGCCACGATGGTAGCGACGTCGCTCAGCGATGAGAAGAGTGGGCGCAAGTCGATCCTTGGCCTGAATTTCCGTCGCTCAGGCGGCTCCGGGTCGAAACGCGACAAGGACAAAGCCGCCCTTTCTCCAAGCTCGTCGGCACGATCGACGTTCTCCACATCGCAATCGTCCCTCGAACTGTCCGCCGCACAAGTCGTCGACGAGTTTGGCCGTCGCGCGAGCCTCGCGGCTCCCAAAGTCTCTGCACCGCCTGCAGCTTCAAACAGGAAGCGCGGCAAGGTACGCTCCACTTCAGCTTGTTCACTTGTTGCTACCGCAAGCTCACGCTCAACTTCGTCCTGCAGACTCTTACCTCTGCCGGACAGAACGACGTCTTCCGTGCCGGTGATCACGAGCAGCTTCCGCCGCTTCACATCAGAGCGCTACCACCGAGCACGGCCGAACGTGTCGACGCCTTGGCGCCAGCCGCGAAAGGCGCTGTGTCCAAGTTGGCCCCTCTCAGGACAAGGGCGAACCGCTTGCAAGACAGCGTCAAAGCCAACCTGCCGACAATTGCGGGGTCTCCGTCGACCAGCGCGGCGATGCAGCCGGACGCGAAAGACGCACGGTCGGAGCTCTCTCCGTCTGCCAGTCCTCCTCCCAAGTCGCACACGCCAACGAGGATTCCGCGGCTGAACCGGGCGAGCGCGGGTGTCAGTCCTCGATCATCTCCAACGCTTGTCACGTCCAAGTCGGCTCGCCGCCTGAGCTCGTACGGGAGCCTGCAATCGCGCGGATCTGCGCCCGTCGTTGGAGCTGGTGCCTCGCGCGCAGATGTCAACGGCAGAAACGGAGTCCAGGAGGATCCGTCTTCCGTTCACATGAAGACTGCCCGCGGTCGACTCGAGTCCGACCTGGCGGCCTCCGGTATACCGCGAAGCCGCAGCACGAGCTCTCGTATCTCAGCCACGAGGGAGGGCGAGTCCAAGGAATCGAGTACGGCTGGAGCTGCCCGACTCCAAGGTGACTCGTCGGCAACGCCGCCTCGCACACGCCTCCCGAACCTCTCGGCGTCCACATACAGGCTGCCTTCGCATCCCACCGCCTCCGATACGTCAGTCTTGGCGTCCACGGGAGCGAGTGCGTCAAGCGGGCGAATCGCCGCCGGGCAGGCTACGGCGCAGGCTAGTCGCCGGACTTCCGGTCCTCCCGCCGTCTCCGCCAGCGAGCACTTGTCCACCGCCAGATCGAGCCGCACCTTGTCTTCCAAATCGTCTGTCACTGCCCGACTCGGACCGAGCGGCGCAAGTGCACGTCCGCGACTCAGTCCGCCGGTGACCGAATCTGGGCGTTCTTCCTCTGCGAGCGGCATCTTTTCGAACGAGGACGAAATCCGTGGCGATGAAGAGATGGCGGCGTATGCGCGACGTCAACGCACGAAGCGCCTCGCCTCCGGGATGGACGCGAATTCCGTTCGCAGACTTTTCGAGTTTCCCGAACCGACGCAACCGCTGCCGCCTCTCAGCGCCGACGAAGCTCGATCTCTGTACTCTCGGTATCTCTCGCCGTTCGAACGCCACGAGATCAGCGAGTACCGCAAAATCTACTTCGTCGGACCGAACTGCGAGAAGAAGCCTGCGACGAAGGAGAACCCGGCCAGCAATCACGGCTACGACGACGAGCGTGGCGACTATCTCATGGTCCCGCACGATCACATACAATACCGCTACGAAGTCATCGACGTCCTCGGCAAGGGCTCGTTCGGTCAGGTTCTGCAGTGCCGCGATCACAAGACGGGAAACATGGTCGCGATCAAGATCATCCGGAACAAGAAGCGGTTCCATCACCAAGCTCTGGTCGAAATCAAGGTTCTCGAGAACCTCGTTCGCTGGGTAGGTCCCTCTGACGTTATGCGCGAGAACAGACGGACGCTGACGATCTCCGCCGCAGGACCCCGAGGAGAAACACCATGTCATACGGATGATCGAGTCCTTCACGTTCCGCGGCCACCTCTGCATCGTCACCGAGCTTCTCAGCATCAACCTCTACGAGCTTGTCAAGGCGAATAGCTTTGCTGGCTTCTCGACGACCCTCATTCGGCGTTTCACCGTCCAGATCCTCGGCTGCCTGTCTCTTCTTCGCCAGCATCGCGTTGTGCACTGCGACCTCAAGCCCGAGGTGAGTTGGGCGTCGGTTATATGCTGTGATTCCTGACTGACCGGCATGCTCGCCCGTAGAACATCCTGCTCCGCCACCCGTCCAAGAGTGGTGTTAAGGTCATCGACTTTGGCAGCAGCTGCTTCGAGAACGAAAAAGGTGAGCCGCTCACATCCCTCGAGATGGTGACTTTGAATTGACGCCGAGATGCTCCACAATGCCAGTCTATACATATATCCAGTCGCGTTTCTACCGCTCCCCCGAGGTCATCTTGGGTCAAAATTACCACATGTCGATCGATGTAAGCCGATCCACACGCGTACTGGTGACCCCGCGCAGAGGCTGATACTTATCTCACGCTCGCAGATGTGGTCACTTGGGTGCATCATGGCCGAGATGTACACTGGTTACCCGATCTTTCCGGGCGAGAACGAGCAGGAGCAGCTCGCCTGCATCATGGAGATCCTCGGTGTCCCCGACAAGTACCTCGTCGATCGCAGCTCGCGCAAGCGACTCTTTTTCGACTCGACCGGCGCGCCGCGGCCCGTCGTCAACTCGAAAGGCCGTCGTCGTCGGCCCAGCTCCAAGACGCTCTCGCAGATCCTCAAGACGGACGACGAGCTCTTTGTCGACTTCATTGCGAAATGCCTCGCATGGGATCCGGATCGCCGCCTCAAGCCGGATCAGGCCGTCCGCCACCCTTGGATCGCGCAAACGCGCGCGAGCAGTCAAGCCGCACCCATTCCCGCCCGTTCGAGCCGAGCATCTTCCATCGCGCCGAACGCAAGTCAGCGACACTCGACCGGCACGCATGTCAGCGGTGCGAGCATCAGTACTCCGCAGAAACTGAAGCCATCTGTTTCTTCGTCCGTCTCGACGGCTCCTCATCAACGAACCCGGACTGCGTCTTCGACACTCTCCAGCTCAATGAGCGCGGCGCGCCTCGGTGTCAAGAGTTCCCTGCCCGCTCCGACTCGCTACAGTGTCAAGTCATGAGTCCGAATCACTCCTTGTTTCTCAGTAGTAGCACATTCTCTGTATCTACATTTCACATATCTCGCGAATAGCGCGAATCCAATGTGCGGTCACTCCGTCGACGAGTACTTGCGTTGCTCCCTGCATGATCGTTATCGAGCACAAAGATCCTACACAGGAACCCATCTCTCGGGATTCGACACCTCGACCATTTCCGGCTTGAGGTCAGCGACGGTGTTGGCCCCGAGAAGTCGCATCGCCATCTGAATCTCCTCCTCCATGATCTGCAGCGCCTTGCTCACGCCGGCGGCACCGTAGGCGGACTGAGCATACAGGATCGGTCGGCCGAGACCGACTCCCCGCGCGCCGAGGCAAAGTGCCTTGACGACGTCCGTCCCCCGACGAACTCCGCCATCGACGTAAACTTCGATCCGGTCCAAGAGGGCGGGGTTTTTCTTCCTCACTTCGACCAGGACGTCTATGGGTGCTCGTGCCCCGTCGAGCTGTCGTCCTCCATGCGTGCTCTGCAGGGAAAAGTCGTGGTCAGTTTCGAAAAGCCCGCAAGAGTGGCGATCGGGAGAAAAGATTGCGGCGCAAGCAGAAACAGTAACGCACCAGTACCACTCCGTCGGCTCCGTATTTTGCTGCCAGCTCGACATCTTCAACACACCCGACACCCTTGACGACGATAGGAACACCGGGCGCGCGAGCTCGGATCCAAGCGATGTCGTCCCAGCACAAGTTTGCGTCGATGTGCGCCGCTGGAGGCGAAACGTCAGTCGTGCCGAGCGACTAGACACCGTAAAACATTCAGATGCAAAATACTCACTATCGGGGATGTCCGAGATGCCTCTGTTCTTGACCGCATCCCAATCCGACGCGCCTGCCGCTTTCCATTGCTGCGAAAAGCGAGATCAGCGATGCGAGACCGAGAGTGGCTGCAAAAAGAAAAACATACCGCAGCAATCGGATGCTCATAGTTTTGACTGCGTGCCTTGAGCTTGAGATCTCGCTCGCGCTTGCCCAACACGGGAACGTCGCAAGTGACAAAGATCGCCTTGGCGCCGAGTCCGATAGCGTGCTTGAGCTTTTTCTCGGCGAGGTTTCGATCGGAGGGGACGTAGAATTGCCAGAACATGGTCTGGGCGGGGGCTTTGGCCGCAAATATCTCGTCGATCGAAGCGCTGGCGCCGGAAGAAACGACTTGGACAATGTCGTGTTCCGCTGCGCCGCGAGCGATGTTGAGCTCGCCGTCGGGATGTCCGAGGCGGGCGAGGCCGGCTGGAGCGATGAAGATCGGAAGAGGTTGCTGCATGCGAGCCGTGATGAGCCTCGAAGACCGAGATGGTGAGAGAAAGAAGAAACGAGCTCACAGGTTGGCCGAGGAACACGGTACGCGAGTCGACATGCCGCATTTTCCGCATCACGCGGGGTCGGAAGCGGATCCGCTGCCAACTCTCACGCTCGTCTCGGAGCGCTGCGAGCGTTGAAAGGATCAGCTGTGCGCAGAGACAGATCAAGCAAATTTCGGAGACGCACTTTGCTCTGTTTCGGCTGCACGGCGACGCAAAGGCCCGGTCACACTCGCACCAATTGCTATGCTCATCTCGTGAAAACTCACATCCGGTTCCATAATAGCTGCTAGCCATCGCCGTCAGGATACTCTGCGAGACTTCCTCAAACTCGTCCAAGCAGACAATCTGCGATCAGGTTCAGGGTGTAAGCAATGAAAGCTCTTGTATAGGCACGCAAAGAGCGTGACATACCGTCTCGACATTGCGTAGAGACGCCCGTGCATGCTCGATCCTCGTATCCTGGTCGTCTTTTCCGCCGCCGAGTTTGCGCGCCTCGTCGACGTCGATGACGCCCACGATTTGTTCGTCCGAGAGAGCTTTCTCCAACGTCTTTGGAGGATGTATGCTTTTGAACACTTTTGTCACGTCCTTCCCGCCCCACTGTTGCAGCACTTTTGCTCCGCCGGGCTAAAGAAAGCAAACCGCCGTGTCAGCACGAGCTGCACCCGCTCGAATCCAGACTTCCTGAAACGCACATGCATCTCGACGTATTCTGTCAGGCTGTGAGATGGACACGGGTCAGCGGGAGGAGCGAGAACTCGAAAAGTCTGGCAGCGGACGGACTCGTAGACCTGGTCGTCGATGACAACCCAGAGCGCATTCGATCCCCTCCCGTCATTCTTGGCCACTTCGGCGGCCGTAATGCGTCGTTTCTGAGCGTTTCGGGGTCGATCGGGCGCCTCGAGACGGACCGGATTGCGGAGTTGGTTCTGGCAGAGTCGACGAGAACGGTCAGTCAACTCGTTTTGCTCAAGGCGCGCCGGCTCGTGGCACTCACCCATAGCACCGTCCCGCCGACCGCTGCAGCCAGCACAGCAGCGAGAGTGTATCTGGCGGTCACAGAAGCCTGAGCCGAGCCGAAAGGTGGTGCTGCAGCTCTCTGCAGGTGCGATGCAAACCGCCGTTGCGGTACTCGACGCAGAGCGACTGGGCGCAGCTGCCGTACACCGATCATGGTGGTCGCTGCTGGAGGGTACAAGCGTCGCCCGACTCGCTCCGGCTCTGCATACGCTGCTGATCTCCTGGAATCCGTCGTCCATGCCTTGCGCGTTTACGTGTCAAGGGCGTAAAGTTCATCCGGCCAATTCGAGCCCGCCCCCCACTCGCGGCAGCGCCTGCCGGAGTCCTCGATCACACAGCAAGAGGCGCCTAGACCACGGCATCGCCTTCGGCACTGCCAAAAGCTGACATGCCGTGTCACGGCGCTCGAGCCGAAGCTCCTGCCGCTGCCTCAGAGCCTCGATTGCGCGTGGGTGCCCCTCTCCCCCTCTCGGCCCCACCTTGGCTCATCTTGGTCGACCTTGCTCCAAAGCTGCAGTCGCTCATGTCTCCTGCTCTGCTTGTTTCTCCATCTGCTACAGCTCGTGCTACGCAAAGATGCCTTCTGTTGACATCAAGTACCCGCGGACCGACTTCCCGGAAGACCTCGAGTGCCATCCTCTCCTCGTCGTCGACTTTGCTAAGGTCAAGGCCGGAGACGAGGCCGAGATCGACCAGCTCTACAACGCCTGCACCAACCTCGGCTTCTTCTACCTGAAAAACCATGAAATCGACGACCTCACCGAGCCGATGTTTGAGATGGGCAAATCGACTTTCTCGCTCCCGGCGGAGGAGCTCCTTCCTTTCGAGCAGGGTGAGTACTCATGGAAAAGACAGGGCGACGTCATCGCCTTGCAACTCGCGACCATCCTCCAGCCGGTGTGGCGGAAACGGAACCTCTGAGTAACGGCGACTGATTTCCTTCGTTCCCTCGCAGGCGACGGAGGAATGTCGGCTGGATACAAGTTCGCTGGGAGCACGAACGTGGACGCGCACGGGAACGTTGACACGGTGCAGTTTATTAACGGCAAGTCGCAGCTCTCCATCACAGTCACTCTACTCTGACCGCAGCGGCTGACACCTCGGAAGGAAATCACGCAGTCGCCAAAGACGACGCGCTCGCCTACCCGGAGGTTCGCCAGCGGACCTACCCGCAAACCGTCAACGACCGCATGTCGACCGTGACCAGCTTTATTCGGACTTCGGACAACGTCCTCCAGACGCTCATGGAGGTTCTCGAGCCTCGAATCGGTTTGCCCAAGGGCACGCTCGCCGCCCTGCACAAGGAAGGCGACATTTCAGGCTCAGAATCGCGCGTCATCCTCAAGAGCGCACCTGGAGACAAGAACTACAAGGCCGAGGGTGTGGATGCCGACGGGAACCCCGCAGCCGCGATCGGGTGAGTTTCCGCGAGAAAGGCCATTTACTCCCGAACCACGAACTCGCGCTCACGTTCACTGTTACAGCGCCCACACCGACTTTGGTTCGTTCTCGATGCTTCATGGACGTGGTTGCGGAGGTCTGCAAGTCCTGCCGCCCGGCACCAGCAAGTGGCAGCACATCCGGCCTTTGCCCGGCCACGCGGTTTGCAACGTTGGCGACACCCTCGCCGTCTACAGCGGCAACATCTTCAAATCCAACGTGAGTTACAGATCTAGAAAAGTCAACCACGCTCTACTGACCGACACCCGTCTCACCGCAGATCCACCGCGTCGTTCCTCCTCCTCCGCCTCAGAACCAGGACGAGCGCTGGTCCCTCGTCTACTTTATCCGTCCCGGTTTCAACAACCCGCTCACCCCTCTCTCGGACAAGTCGGAGATTATCCGCGCGCACGCCGAAAAGGACGCGGCGATGCAGGCCCTCCCGAAGGGCGAGACGGCCGGCTCGTGGTTCCAGCGAAGGATCAAGTTGCAGCGCGCAAAGAACCGCACCGGACCCGAGACGTGGGCTCAATCGCGTGGCACGGAGCGTAAGCTGGCTCTCGGCGCTTTCTCTCGTGCGCAACACGATCTGACGACTGACTGGTTTCTTTTCCCTTGCAGACGCGCCTGCCGTAGCGTAGAGATAGGGGATGTGAAGAAACTGTATCTGAATATAGTCCAACCGTACCACAAGAGCCTCACCTCGCGAAATGAAGTGTAGCTACTCACTGGAGGACATGCTTGCGTTCTTGTGGAGAGACATTCTCGCTCAGAGAGCGCGTGCAGTGTGAAGCCCTCCGGATCGCGAAGGGAGAGAAAAGAGAGGAAAGCGGCACACCTGAGCTCGACAGCCCGCTCGACTTTTTGCCACATTCACTCGGCGCACCATATATGAATCGGCTGGGTTAATAGTATGAGTTGCTTTTTGCATGTACCGGGTCAAGCCCGGATACCCGAGGCGGGGCTCGTCAAGACGATGAGAAAGGGGAGCACGGTGCGTACTGGACCAAACAAGACCCCGCCCTCCGATCCCTGCCACTTCCGGTTTCTCCTAGATGTCAACGCCCGCCGCGGCGTACTCGGTTTCGATCGCAAGCACCCTCCAAACTTTGACGACGAGATCTTGAGCGTCTTCGTCCAGAACCTGGACAGTGACCCAGCGAGTCAGTACTCGGCTCTCGCTCGTTAGTGGTGAGGGGTGACGTACCGGTTCGAGTTCTTCGAGAAGCTCCTGCGGAGTCTTGTGCGCGCGCAGGTATTCGGTAATGGCATTCACGAGTTCAGGCTCTTCCGCACCGAGGTAGCCCACGATCGCCCGATTCGCGTACGGTTCGATCCGTCGCTTGATGATGTCCTATGCGGCACAGATGGGTCAGCGGGCAGTGGCGAAGGAAAAAGTCCCCCAAGGCGAGGGGAAAACGTACATCGCTCAAGCGCTTCCATCGGATCCTGAACGCCCACAAGCCCTCCTTGCTCGTCGGCACCTTCTCCTCAATCTCCCTCGCTTTCCTCTCCATCTCGGTCCTCGTCATGCGCGGTTTCGGCGGCGCGCCCTCGTCATCGTCCGAGTACTCGAGCGGGATCAGCTCGCGCTTCTTCGTGGTGGTTTCCTCCTCGTCCTCGAGCGCAAGCGCGGTCGGGCGCGCTTTCGGCGCCTCCTGCGCGGCCGGTTTCGCCGCCGCCGCGTTGAAGCTGAGCTTGACCCCTCCTGCTGCCGCCGCTGCCGGTGCTCCCGGGGTCGACCCGCCGGTCCCGTTCGTTCCGCCCCCGCGTGGGCTGCCAGTTTGAGAAGCATTCGGCGGCAGAGACGAGGCCAACAAGTCGGCGTGCTGGGCGAGGAACGAGTCGGAGCGGTCGCTGAGGGCGGCGAGCTGCCGAGCCTCGTGCTCGCGGTCTCGTGCGTCGGCTTCGGCCTCGCGCGTGCGGAGCGCTTTCCGCTGAGAACGCCAGCGCACCCTGTCTCGGACGAACAAGGATGCATGGTCAGCATGGAGCAGGTGCCCGTCAAGTTGAAAGCGACGAGGCGCGACACGCACCGGTCAATGTAGAACAGCTCGCGACCTCGTTCTGCCTCGCGATCATCGTCCCACATCGCCAACCTCTCGGCCATGTACGCACTCTCGCGCTCTTCCTGCTCGGCCAACCCCCGTTCCCTCGCCTGTTCCCGCTCCCACGCCGCTATCCGAGACCGCTCGCGGTGCTCGAACTGCCGTTCCCGCTGGAGGAAGATCCCTTCGAGGCGGCGGTGTTCCCGCTCGGCGCGTTCGCGCTCCCGCTCGGCGTCGTCGAGGACCGGTTCCGCTTCGGGCTGGGCGTCGGTGGTCCCGTTGGCTGATGATGACGCACCACCACCACCTCCTCCGGCGACGAACGCGACCGGTCGGTTGAAGCTCTGCGGGTCGGCCGCCGCCGCCGCCGAGCCAGCGCCGATGGGAGGAGACCCTGCGGGACCTTGCGACGACGAGTACGACGACCGGTGTTGCGACGACTGCGGCGGCGGGCGCTGATGCATCTGCGCCTGTCTCCGCTCGTCGAGTTGCCGATCAATGTCAAACTTTTGCTGCGCCTTTTTGACCGCCGCTTGCCGGAACTGGGCAATCGAGCTGAGAGTCGTCTCGCGGTGGTTCTCGGGCAAGTCTTCGGGCGCGAGGTCTTTGAGATGTTGAGGGATCTTGGGGCCGTCGTCGTCGTCGTCGCTGCCTTTGCCGCCGGGAGGAGCGGTCCCAGAGATGGGGTCGCCGGAAGCGATCCGCGAGAGGATTGTGGCGAGGTCGTCTTTCGCTTGCTGCGTCATGTCGGCAAAGTCCTGTGCGATCGGAAGCCATGCGTACGACCCTGCTATCAGCATTCGAGACTTGGCAGCGAGAGCGTGTCCACGGCTGAGGAAGCGGGCCGCTGGATCCGCACCTGATTCTGCACCCTCTCCTTCTCATATTCGTCGAGCCTGCCTCGGGTCTTCTCGTCCGCCTTGACGAGCAACTCTTTCTCCGCCCCCGAAGGCATCTTGATCTTGGCGGCGTTGACCACTTCGAGGCATCGCAGGACGGATTCGGGTTCGCCGTATTCGACGAACGCGAACGGCGGAGAAGGACGGCGGAAGGACGTGACGGGACCGGCGACCTGTGCATGGTTACGTCTCAGTTGTCTCACTTCAGCAGACCCAAGTAGTGAGCGGCCGAGAGAGTATGAGAGAGCAAGTGCACGCACCGCGAGGATCTTTTCGAGCCAGCCGGTCTCCAGCCCATCGACGATACTCCCGACAAAGAGGCTATACCGTTCCGCCCCTCCTCCTCCCGCTGATCCGCCCATGGGTGCCCCTGGAGACATGGAAGTCTGCGGCGTCGGCGGCAAGTTGGCAGGTCTCGGCAAGTTGGGCGCCGCTCCGTGCGATCCGAGTCCCGCGTGGTGGTGATGACCGCGCGGTTGAGGAGAGCTGTAGCCTCGGTCGTGGACTGGTGCGCCATAGCCTGGCGGCGGTCCTCCACTGCGTCCTCCGCCATAGCCGCCCGATGAAGGCGCAAAGCTAGGCGGACCTGTCGAACAGGGCGTCAGTTCGTCACAAGCGTATGGGCTAAGCAAGTCCTCTCCAGCCAGTGCTCACCACGTCCGTACATGCTCGACAACTCGAGGCGTGCTATAGAGTGGAGCGAGGGGGGCATTTGCACTGCCACGCTGATCTCGCCGAAACCAAAATGTAATGGGGCGAATACAAGCAATACAACAAACCAAATTCTATTTCCTCTTGAGTTCCGCAAACCGGCGCTGCAACGCCTCGAACGCATCTTCCTCCTTCTTGGAATTGCTGCCATTCTCCGCCGGTGCGGGCGCCGAGGCCGAGGTCGCACTCGATCCGGAGCTGGGCGCAGCGGGTTTCGCCGCCGCCGGTGGTGTCGTCGTGGTCTCGTTCGCGGACAAGTTGGTCCTGACGATGGTCGCTTCGTTCGCGCGCGAGGGGTCTACCGGAGGGATCTGAGGCAAGTCGGTATCGAAGGGAGGGATCGAGTGGGTCTTGCCGTTCGGTGAAGCGAGGGGAACTGAGTTGGAGGAAGCTGGAGTGGCGCCTGTCTGCGCGGACGGTGACGAGGCGGAAGCCTGTAGGAGCAGTTGCACATGTCAGAAAGCTCTTTGCGAACGAGGGTAAGGGATCTTCTTCCTCTGCGGAAGGCACGCTCACCGAACTGGGATCAGGGCGTTCCCCCACTGGTTCAGGAACGGTCCCTTCTGGCGCCTCGGCAGTCGCGGCAGTCGCAGCATGTGACTCGGGCGCCCAATCGACCGAGTAAGCTTTGGCAATCTCGTGCAAGTATAAATCGACCAACTCGACGGGCGGAGTCTGAATCACGAGTTTGCTCGTGATCCGTTCGGGCACGATCCCGTCCGTGTTGTCGATGCACGCGAGGGCAAAGTCGCGCCCGCCTTTGGACATGAGCATCTCGCGGAGGATGTGGATCTCGCGCAGTTCGGTTCTGCGTGAGCGGGGGGTGGGGAGGCCGGTCAGACTCGCGAGTCAGGTCACAGAGCGCACGCTTGATGGCGTGTTGGTCTGGCCGAATTTGGATTACGGTAGGGATTTACTCAACGGATGCCCGAATGGCCGACGACCGCCGAAAGAAGTGTGCTTACCTTGGTGCGGCGTGAATGATTCCGGCAACCGCCTCTTGCACACCGGGATCGATCTCTCTGTACGCGTCACCGAACTTGCTAGGTCAGCGTCCCAGCCCCTGAGAGCAGTGACCGGTTTTTCTTGTTCCCGGCGTACTTTACTGTTTCGAGGAGGCCGAAGCGGGCGAGGAGCAGTTCGCAGTACCTGCGCGAGAGGGTCGCAAGGGGGTCAGCCTCCGCCGAGCTACTTAGCACAGATCCGGGTCGCGCAACTCAACAGTTCGAGCACCTCGAGGAGTTCTACGTAGAGATCCTCCGCAAGCAAGCCTTCGACTTTGATCCTGGCACTCTCGAGTTTGCGTTTCTCGAGCAAACCGGCGACTTCCCTCCTCGTCTGTTTCGCGACCTGAGTCTTCTTCTGCTGCAAGAGGCGCAATCGTTCGCGGGAGAGTTTGAGCTGGACGCGAGCTCGTGCGGGCTGCCAGGCTGCCGGGGGCGGCATGGTGAACGAGGCCGATCGGGAGGGTGCTGCTGTTGCCGGAGCGGCACTGAGGGGAGGAGAGGGGGCAGGGGCGGACGAGTTCGCCGGGGCAAGGAGGCGAGTGAGGGCGTTCAGGATGGGCAAAGCTTGGCTCTTGCAGCAGTGCTCGTCGTAGAGCGTGGGATGAGAGAGAGAGAGAGCGGCACCACTTCGAACTCGGATGACGATCGAGCCAAAGTGGAAACTCGGGTCAGCATCCAAGTGCTCGAGTAGTAGCACAGTCCTCTTGACTATGCTCTCGTATGGCATCCTGCTTAATCCAACCCCTGTTTCCTGAGAGCGAGACAGGACTGAACTCGACTTCGTCGTCTCTTCTCTCGCGCTACACTCAGTCGACTGCTCGATACTCGGGTACCAAGGCAGGACCCCCGGGCTGATCAGAGAATGTCGCTGTACGGCGGGATCAGCTTCAAGGGGCAGGCTAAACCCCCGGCAGCAGCTCCTCCGACCGCCGACGTACCTGCGTCCAGTTCGCCCACTCCACCAACAGCAACAGCAGCCCCGCAGCCGCAAGAGCACGATGCCAACAGTGACAAGCCAAAGCGTAAGTCCCGTGCCTTGCCTCTCGTGCCAGGGCGAGAGAGCCTGACCCCCCGATTCGACCCCAGCCGCGACTTGGTCGGCTGCGCTCCGCTTCGCTCCGACCGCCCGCAAGAGGCCCAACGCCGCAGCGGGCAATGCAGCTAGGCCGTCTGCATCCGCTATCGCTCTCAAGTCGGCGTTTGGCGTGGCAGCCGACGATGACGACGATGACAACGACTCCTCTTCAGCCGCAGCCGGATTCAAGAAAGGAGTTTCGTCAGGAGCGTTCAGGATCGCAGCCGTAGGGAAAGCGGCACTCACCGCTGCTCCCGAAAAGGCCCCGCCCGTCAACAAATGGAGCGCCGTCTCGCGCCCAGTCGAGGAAATCAAACCCTTCGCCAGCACCAGCAGCACCGCCGCCGGTTCTTCCTCCTCCAGGCTCGCCTCCCCCGCCGACAACATCAACACCAAACCGCGCACTCGCACCCGTCGCGTGATCGCCAACCCGCCAGCCATGACCCTCGAAGACGCTCCCCTCGCAGCTTCCACCGCAGGCGGGATCGTCGATGTCAACGGGTTCGCCGCCTCGGCCGCGGGCAAGAAACTCGCGGCGCAGCAGAACAAGAAGCGAGGCAAGAAGAAACGTGGAGGGGCCGGCGCGGGCGACGGGGGTGGTCCGCACGAGGACCCGGCGCTGGCGTTTGCGGATGTCCCGTACGACCCGGCGAGACCATGCGACTATGTACGTGGTCGCGTTATACCTCTATCGTGTTATCGGCGCTACGGTCACATTCGATCTTTCGTGCTCTTAAAAGGGCTCCCGCCGTCACCGCGCATCTCCTGCCCGTACCTAACGCCCTCCTTTCTCCCTCCCGCTCCACCACGCTCAGTCGGCGTACAAGACCCACCTTCGACTCATGCGCACACAGCGTCGTCTCCAGCGCGAAGAGGAAGAACGACAGCGCCGCCAGCGGAGGGAAGGCTCCTGGTCCGGATCGAGTTACTACTCGGAAGACGACGACGAGGCGAACGAGCGCCGCAAGGAGAACGAGCCGCGTGAGTTTGCCTCCGGGAGTTCGTGTGTTACTGTGTCTCTGTGACGCAGACCTGACAATGTGTTCTTGTATCCGGTCTGAAACGGACTCGCAGTCAACAAGAAGCCTCGATTCTTCGCCCCTCCGACATCCTACGACAACCCTGTATCGGCTCCAGGAGGCCCAGCTTTCCCCCCACCACCTTCCTACGACTCGACACCCATGGCTCCTCCGCGCGACGAAACAGGCGACGAAGCGTACGCGAGGCGCATGGCGCTCTCGTTCGGCTCCGGCTCCGGCTTCGGGCACGCACCGACAGGCGATTTCAGCAACAACTCGTCGAGACCACCACCACCCGCGCAGACGTTCGTACCTGCTCCGCCGAGAGAGGAAACGGGAGATGAAGCGTACGCGAGGAGGGTGGCCATGTCCCAGCGAAGGGAAGAGACGGGAGAAGAAGCGTACCAACGGCGGATGGCGCTGTCTCGCGGCGGCAGCGGTGGCCCTCAGACGGCGCCACCGCCTTCCTTCGTTGCTTCAGGCAACACGCAAATGGGACCGGCACCGCCCTTCGTCCCGCCACCACCTCCGCCAGGATTCGTCCCCCCTCCGACTGGGTTCGCCCCTCCCGCATTCCTCCCCGCCTCTGGCCCTCCTCCTCCTGCGGCAATGCCTCAACAACAACCGACCGATAACGCCGATGGATCCTCCGCGCCGCCGCCTCCTCCTCCTCCTCCTGCAGCGGGGGCACGGGCCCCATCGGGGACCGAAGCGCTCGATGCTGCGCAAGCGAAAGCGCGCGAAATCGCGGCCAAGCTGAGCAAACTCGGAGGCGCGTTTGGAGGAGGAGGAGGCGCGGCTGTACCTCCGAGTTCTGCTGGTGGGGCTGCACCGTCAGAAGGCGCCGGTATGAACCCAGAGGCGCCGACTTTTGCTCCCGCTGCGATGGCGGCGGGAGGTGCGACGAACCCTTCGTCGGGACCGCCAGCCGAGTGCGTCTCTCTCTCCTGTCCTCTTCTTCCTCTCCTTGGGCCGGGTTTTTTTCGGCAAACTTCCCGTTGACCCCCTCGATCACCTACCCACTACAGACCCGACAACCGCAGCTTTGCAGAGCGCATGATGAGCCGGTTCGGGTGGGAAGAAGGCAAAGGCCTCGGTGCACAAGAGTCGGGCATGACCTCTGCGCTTGCCGTCCAGCGGACTCCTGCCGCCGCCGCCGGCGGCTCCAAGAAGCAGAAGAAGAAAGAGGCCGAGCAAGCCCCTCCGCCGCCTCAGGGCATGGCGAGCCGATCCGTCGTGGTCGACTCGTCGCGCGAGCAACGCCTTGCCGAACAGCGCGCGCAGATGGGAGGCGACGCGAGCCGCGTCGTCCTCTTGACCAACCTCTGTGCGCGCGACGAGGTCGACGACGACTTGCCCGGGGAAGTGGCGGAAGAGGCGAACAAGATTGGAGTCGTCGAGAGGTGCTTTGTGTACCTCGTTCCGGGCGAGACGAGAGAGGACGAAGCGGTCCGGATTTTCCTCGTCATGAGCGGGTGGGTCCCTCACTCCAAGGCAAAAGGAAACCGCTTCGTCGTAAACTGACGTTCCCTCTCGTCCCGCCGTCAGCCTCGCCGGAGGTTACAATGCCGTGCGCAGCTTTGATGGTCGCTTCTTCGGCGGGCGAACCGTTCGGGCGAGGTGAGCAAAATACCCCTTTCTTTACTTTCCGTTTGAACTCCCCAACCTGACGTTCGCGCAATGTTCGACAGATTCTACGACGAGCGGGCCTTCCACACTGCACAGTATGACTTGTAGACTGCCTGAGCTATTGACAAGACTCCGAATTGCACGACGACTCGGAGAGACTCCCAAGCAACAAGCGTACCACAGATCACCAAGCTACCTTCCAAGCGCTCCTGAGCCGTCCCCTAAGCTTCCTTCCTCGACGGCGACCAGTTGTGCCGCCTCAACGCCGCCATCAACGTCTTCTGGCGGCGGACCTCCTCCGGCTCTGGCGGCGGCATCGGCGGTTCCGATTCGCTCGCACTCCCCGCCGAAGTCGCCACTCCTGCTCCTGCCGGACGCTTCCCTCCGCTCCAGCTTCCGCTCCCCGACGCTCCGCCACCAGGTGCACCACCGCCGAAGATCCCGCTGCCGGCTGCAGCGTATCCGTTCTGCGGCAAGGGGGGCATCATGCCAAAGTCGCCGAACCCGTACCACGGCGGAGGAGGAGGCGCGTACGACGTCGGCACGCCAGCCGGCAACGCGGGAGGGAAGGCACGCGACGCCGAATCACCGGGAGCATTCCTGGTCGCTCCACCGCCCCGCAGCAGGTCCCGGTCCGACGCGTGCTCGAACGACGACTCCGGCGAGCGGAAGACGTGGCGCCCGTTCCGATACAGCGCCTCCTCCTGCCCCTTTGTGCGCTTCGGAGCAGACGGTCCGAACTTGCTCGACTTGGCGCACTCTGGCACCGCAATGCCGTAACTCTCGAGCTCGGCGATCTTGCGCTTGCGAGCTTTTTGGGCCTTTCGCGCGCGCACAAGGATTGATAGCTCGTGGCTGATCCGGTTCGCTCAAAGCGGGTCTGAACAGTAGGGCTCACCTCGTCATAGCTGCGCTTCTCGCTGTCGTCGTTGGCCGGGCAACGGGTGTCGCCCGTCGCGCCTGTAATGAAAGCAATCTCGTTTCTCCGTCAGTGCGCCTCGCTCAAAACGCTAATATCGAGTGCCACTCACTCTCGTTCCAATGAGCTGAGCGTTCCGTCCTCTCGCCACAGACGTAGCAAAAGTGAGTTCCGCAGGGTCCGCAAGTCATCCTGGCGATCAGGGGTGTGAGGATGGCGTGAGCACGGAAATAGTCCAACCTCGATTCGGACTGGCCGCACTCACTTGTTGCAGCCTTCGATCTTCGTACAGGCGACTCCGCAGCTTGGACACTTGCGAATGATCGCCTCGGACATCGCCTCTGCAGGCACAGCAAAGAAGGCGTCGTCAGTTCACCTCAGCCGACCTCGTCGCTCCGAATTTTCAACTCACCCTCGATCTGGTGCAGTACGTCTCCCTCGGTCAGCGGCAGAACCGGACACGGCTCGAATTCACCGCCTTCTGCGCGTCCTCGGAGCCCGTCAGTGAATGCGCCTTTCTCGCCAAGAACTCGTTGGATAGTAATGTGCTCACATGGTGGCAACGGCGACATGAGACGACCTTGCAACCCTGGCATGCGAACCGGACTGCGTCCTCGTCGACGATAGCAGCGAAAGGGCAGAAGCTGTCACCGTCGCGTCAGTTCGGACTCGAAACCTAAGGGCAAACTGGCCAACTCACGGGCATTTTTCGAGATCAGCGAGATCGGCCTGGTCAAGGCTGACCTGAAGCTGCAAATCGTCGAGCTTGTCGAGCAGAGGACGTGGAACGGCGCGCTTGAGCTCGATGGGTGGAAGGAAGCGGCGCAGGCGGTTCCGATCGCGAAGCAGGTCAATTCCTGGCGGAGAAGCTCAACGTCAGCTCGTCCTCTCGGTTCCACACAGCGGCTCGGACGGCGATACTCACCGGTTTCTTGCTCGCGATAGCCTCCGAAGTACGTTTGCTGAGGCAGGAGCTGCAGAAAGCGTGGCCGGCGTCACAATGACCTGATGTGTTATGGTTTCGATGCGAGTCAGCAAGAGCCTACCGAGGGGACGGCAACGTGATTTGCATCGCCAGACTCACCGACTTGAGAGAGCGGTACTTCTTCCAAGCAGCACTGGCACTCGACGTGGTGCTTCAAGCCCGGTTCGCTGCTGTCCTCCTCCTCGACCAGCACTTCCGTCGGCGGGTCAACCCTGACTTGAAACCCTCCTTGCGCAAGCGGGTACCCGCCACCGAAAAGCTCGTCAATCACTTTCACCGCGTCATCTTTGTGCACGTTCATCCGGTGAAGCAAGTACGGCGGCGCGACGTCCGGAAAGTCGGCGATGACGCTGTCGTAAACAGCACGACGGTGCGAGCCCGGCTTCGGCAGGATGCATTTGATGACGGACGAGGGTGACTTGGTACGTGAAGCCTGCATGGTCTGGCTCCCGTGCTGCTGATCCGAAGCGCCGGGCGTAGGCGAACGAGAGTCACTGGGACGAAAGAGTGGCGGCGGACGTGGAGACGAGAGCTGACCGTCGGACTTGCTGCCCGTCTCGAGCCCCGTCGAGGAGCTCATGGCGATGCTTCGAATGAATGCCCGTAGCTTGCACACGGCAGGGGACCCGTATGTCGTGTAGGCAGAGGATGACGAGGGAAATGAGCCGCGGAAAGTCCGTTGGCCTCCTCGGACTCGGTCGAGCCCCCGATCCCCAGACTCGTCGCTCCCCTCTACATATCAACTTCGGTGCTATTAAGATACAGCACCTCTATAGCGTTCTCCTCTTGGTTGAAGAGTCCCTCTCGACGAACTTGAGAAGGTCAGAAAGCGATGAGTATTTTTTGATTCCACGGACTCAAGCACAAAACAGACATCAGTCCTCGTCCCCGCAAGCGTAATCCCCCTCAGCCTTTCCATCGTTCAAGTATCCACACAAGCGCAACCACCCACCCTCCGCCTAGTCGCCGAGCCTCCTCCCTTCTCCGATGAACCACTCGCGCTCCTCCTCCTTGACATTGAAAGCACCGCTGCTGCTCGACGCCCACGACCCGACCGCAGGCTTCTTCTTCTTCTTCTGACCTTTCAAAGCGGACGTCGACGGCTTGTCCTGGTAGGCGGGTCCCCACCCGTCCGTGTTCGCACCGTGGCCGAACAAGTCGTCCCAGCATTCGCCTCCGTCGTCGTCGGACCCGAAGTGAACGCGACGTTTCTTGACCTGCGGCGATTTGGGCTTGGCCTTGACGCGAGCTTTGTTGCCGGCAGAGGTCGAAGCGATCGGCGTCAACTCGTCGTCACTCGAGCGCATTTCCTCGTCCGAATCGGCGCGGACCATCGCTTTCTTCTTCTGCTTCTTCTTCTGGACCGCTTCGCCACCCGACAGGCGAGCACGACGAGCTTCAGGCGACTTCTGAAAACAATGAAGTGGCCGCAAGAGAGTGAGTCGGCGTCTCGGGTGGACGCGAAGAACGAAAGGGCACTCACGTTCTTGCGCTTCTTCCTCAGGTCCTTCTTGGCCTCCTTCTTCTTCTTCTGCAAGCCCTTTCCTCCATACTCTGGAAGGAAAGCTCTAGAATCAGTGTGCGGGAGAAAGAGCCAGCCGCGATTGTAAAAGAGACGGACTGAGGTAGAGCCCGAGCCACCGCGCTTCCTTCTCGAGCGTCTTGCTCTTTTCGATCGGCTTGCGAACACGCTTCGTTCCGTCCTGCATAACGATGGGGGCGTCCATGTCGCGCGGAGGACCCTTGAGCGGGAGGAGGTCTCCCTGCTGCTGCAAGCGACGCAGGTCGAACCAAGTGGGAGCGTACTTGCCGTCGCACTCGTCCGAATCGAAGCGGTTCCGGATGTGGTTTTCGGCGTACTTGTTGTAATCGCGGAAGAGACGGTTCAAGCTTGAGGAGGTTTCGGTGTAATGATTGTCAACCATATGCTGAAAAGACTAGTCGAGCAGACGGCGCGGGCGAGCAGACTTACGCGGCCTTGCGGTATGACTCTTCGGGAGGATCGCGCTCCTCCGGGTCGAGCCAGTACCCCTCCTGCTCCATCACGTCCTCGTGCGTGAGAGCCTCCTCCTCCTTGTCGTCCCCCTGACCCGAGCCGGCGCCGTCGTTGTCGCTAGCGAGCTGGTCCACCTCGTCGTCGCCGTCCTGCTCCTCGTCGCTCGACTGCTGACGAGCGCGCTTCTGCTTCGGCGACTTGCGAGCCACCTTTCCCGATTTGTGACCCGAAGCACGACGGTTGTCGCTGCCGTCCGAGTCCGAGTCGGTGTCGCTGTCGTTCTCGGCGCGGCGGACCTTCTTCTTCTTTCTCTGCAAATCGCGCCCCCCGCTCCCGCTCGCCAAATCGTCGCCACTCGGTCCGACCTCCGGATCGTATCCCCACTTCCAACCGCCCTCACGAAGGCGGTAGTTCGATTCGAGTATCGCCGAAGCGATCAAGTCCGGGTCTTGGTGATACTCCGGGTTTCTGAACATTTCGAGGATGACGTGCGGGTCGACATCGGGGATGGCGGCTTTGACCCTGTCGCGGTCCTTGAAGCGCTTAGCGTCGAGAGCTTTCGCGTGCTGAGCGAGCCGGACGGCCCTCTCGTCGTCGTCGTCGGAGCCGGACGAGAGCTCAATCGCGACAGAGGCGCGCGGCTTGCGAAGTTTGCTGGGTCCTGGAGTCGGAGGACTGGGCGAAGAGCTGGGAGAGGGCTGCAGAGAGGTCTTCTGGGCTGTAGGCGAGGCCATGTTGCCCCTGCCGTGCTCGGATGAGAGAGGGAAAGGCGAGCGAGAGGGTCCTTCAACCCGTCGGGGCGATGAGAGCAGTCGAGGAAGCTGCGGCTGTCGCGCGCTTGTGAGAGTAGTTGTGCGTAGTCAGCTCCAAAAGCGGCCCGAAAGAAAGACGACTGCACTGGCCTCTCGACCCGCTCGGTCGTCATCGAGATGGGGCCAGTCAGCGCCGACTCACCTTGCGAGCCACTTGACGCTCGAAATGCGCGCCGTCCTCGGGCCGGACAAGCTGTGGCACGCACGTGAAGGCCTACTGTGACCCCGTAGAAGGGTGTAGCGAAGGCTCAGAGGACGCGTCCGCGGGGAGGACGAGGTGGGGAAGGGAGAAAGGTGGACGAGGTCAGTGCGGCGTCGCGGCGTAGGTCGTCAGAAGTGCAAAGTCAGCCCACTCTGCACCCGAGCAGCTTGGGTATACAGCTACCACAGGCACAGCCACTACACTGGGAAGGCCTTTTCATTGCACGTCATCAAGGCCCCGGCATCCCTAAAGGACCGACCCATTCCGCCGTTCGACAGCAGTCTGGAGTACTCGGTTCCGCGCACGCTGCCTGTCCGAACGCGCCTGAGGGACAGCAGAGACATTTGCTCAGTTGTATGATGTCTCTCGCTCCGCGAGGGTCGACGAGAGAGGGCTCTGGCGGATCCGAGCGAAGAATCGGTGGCGGCGCGCAGAGCGAGTCGGATCGTTTGCCGTGACAACGGCGGAGTCATACGTACTGAGCGGCCGGCGATTGAAGAGGAGGGCAGGCAGAGGGACCAGCAGAGCTAGAGCCTGCCTGTTTGGCAAAGAAGCGTCGGCGGAGACGCGAAATTGCGACGCGGTGTGTTTGCCTCCGACTCTCGCCTATCGGGACGGGTCACGCTCTGGCGGGAAGGCGGACGGCTCGTAGTGTCACTCGGCGTTGTCAAAGTCCAAGGACGTGCAAGCTCTGGGTTTTCAGCAGCCGGACTGAGCCAAAGCGCTCGAAGGCACAATCGGACGGCGGGGGCGTTTGCACCCCGGTACAGCGAGCGCTCACACGAGATCTGTCAGTGCCAAGATCTGCGCATTGCGAGTCTTGTCTCTTCGGATTCTGTGGCGGAAGTAGCGCCTCAAGTTCTTGCGCTGTCGTAGCCTAAGGGTCGAATCGGAGAGAGGAGCGGCGGGGGTGAGCGGCAAGCAGCGAAGTGACCGGAGCGCAGCACAGGGATGTTTCATCTCGGAGCTGAGTCGGCGTGATGCAGCTCTTCGTGGTTGCCTCGAGCTGAAATGTTACCAGTTGACAGACGAAGGGAGACCTGACCTGTTTCGTCAGCGAGCGAGTCGACGCTGGCTCGCTTTCCCTCCATCAGACCTTGCGCTTAGAGTGTGACAAGGGCAACGAGCGAGCAGACAAACACTTCAGACCAGCCAGACCGCACCCAGCAGCAACTTGCTCCAGTCAGAATGGTGCGCCGCGTCGTCATCTCGTCCATCAGACCCGCTCACGACTGACATCCGCGAACCACCCGCCCTGCAGGACCGATTCGTACAGCGCTACAGCAAACCAGCAGCCTCGACCTCTCGCCGCTATGCCCTCGAGGAATCCCACGTCGAGGAGTACGGCTACGCTCTCCCCCTCTTCGGCAGGGGGATCGAAAAGTGCCCCGTCCCGCAGTTCGACATGCCCGCTACCGTAGACGTGCGCACTCTTCTTTTCATGTACACAAGTCTCTCGAGCGCTGACTGACCGGACGCCCGTCCGCTCCCTCTCTCTGCGAGCGTGCAGCCGACCGCGTTCCTCCAGCTCCACACCGACGACATGTCGGACCCGTCCTGCCGCATCAAGATCAACCACGGAACGACCACCCTCGCCTTCAAGTTCCAGGGCGGGATCGTCGTCGCAGTCGACTCGCGAGCGACCGCCGGCAGTTACATCGGTGCGTTCCGACTTTTCGTTGACCGGGCTTGCGCGGCCGGATGCTCTGCATGGTAGGCGATTCCTGCTGAACGCTGTCGAAGATGTGAATGTACAGCCTCGGGAACGGTCAAGAAGGTGATCGAGATCAACCCGTACCTGCTCGGTACCATGGCCGGCGGTGCAGGTACGCCCTCTCTTTCCTTCCTTCTTTTCCTTCTCAGGCGCCCGAAAACCCACCTCACAACAATCGAAATCCCCGCCCGCAGCCGACTGTCAGTACTGGGAAACCTACCTCGGCATCCAGTGCCGGCTGCACGAGTTGCGGAACCACGAACGGATCTCGGTCGCGGCGGCGAGCAAGTACCTCTCGAACCTCGTCTACTCGTACAAGGGCATGGGCCTCTCGATGGGAACCATGATTTGCGGTTGGGACAAGACGGTGAGAAGTGGAGCGATCCGGACCGCCGTCTTTCGGGCCTTTGGACGGTCAGCTGATCCGGCTTTTCGGCATGGGTAACCGCTTCGCACAGGGCCCTCAACTGTTCTACGTTGACAGTGATGGTACGTCTGCCTCTCGTCGCTCTTTTACGATCTTCCATGAATTGACAGTGACCTTCGTCTGCACAGGTACTCGCTTGAAGGGCGACTTGTTCTCGGTTGGCAGTGGTAGCACATTCGCATACGGTGTCCTGTACGTCCAAACCTGTCATCTCCTCCCTTGTACTGCTCAACGTACTGACTCGCAAGGTCTCACCTGCAGGGATCAAGGTGCGACGCGCGCGCGAATCGCTAGCAGAAATGGTCTCCCGTTCGGGCAAATGGACCGACACGCTGACATGCTGGGAGATCCGTCATGTACGCACAGGCTACTCGTTCGACCTGTCAGACGAGGACGCGATCGACCTCGGTCGGAGGAGTATCTACGCTGCCGGTCACCGTGACGTGCGTGGCCTTTTCTCTCCGACCGCTGTCTTTTGGCTCCTTTTGCGTTCGTCGATAGGGAGATCGGGGACTAACCCGGTGGAATTCCGCACCGCACAGGCTTTCTCCGGCAACACGATCAATCTCTACAGTGAGTCAATCCTCTCACCCGTGGCCTAAAGAAACTCTTACTGACGTTCTTGCCCCGACTTTCAGTCGTCAAGGAAGACGGCTGGAAATTCGTGAGTCGTCCTGACTTCCGTTGTTGCGACTTCCGTATACTGACAACTGCCTCCCTCTCCCCCGACCGCGCGCGCAGATCGAGAACGTCGACGTCAACGAGTGCCACTACGACCGGGGGATGGCCGCCGCGCACACGCGGACCCAAGTGTCGGCCGCTGCTCCGCCCGTCGCGGCGTCTGCATGAGCGTGCAACGTGAGTGTGGAGAGGAATAGTTTTGCAATTTACGCCGAGACTGGTGCTTGCATGTACATCATCCGGTGGAGCGAGGGGAGAGGCCCGGAGGCGAGCTACGGGCATCTATTTCGAGCGAGCCTCAGTCTGTGCGTCTGTGGGCCCTTCCTTGCGATGAGGCTTTGTGATCGTAGCTGCTGGCAGCAACTTTGGAAGTCTGCTCTCCGGATCGTACAGTCAAGCCGAAAGAATTTTCTTCCTCCCGTCCTGCTCGTCTCGCGTGCGGCTTCTTCATCTCACCTCGACTACAGTTCAGAAGCTCCGACTAGAGAGACCGCAGAGCGATGATTGTCGGTAGCTCTACACGACTGCTCACTAACTCTGTGCGCGGCTCTGCCCGCTCGGCGGCGTGCGCGGCATGCGAGACGGCAGCGCAGCGCTCTCAGCAGCAGCAGCAGCAAGTGGTCAGTCCGACCTTCTACGCGTAGCTGGTGGTCAAGGCTAGCTAGTGCGGAGCTTTACACTAGCTGGTACAAGCTCCTCGGAACCCTTTAGCGGGTCCAGACTGCGTATGTATGCTGACTCTCCGCTTGACCTCGGTTCGCCCAAAAAAACCCAATTCTCCGAAATGGCAGCGCTCTGCACACAAGATGGTCCAAGTCCAGCTCACGACCGACATCCCTTCGCTCGGTTCACGCGGCAACATCGTCATCACCTCGCCCGGCCGCGCCCGGAACCAACTCGTCCCCTCCGGATTGGCGTTGTACGTCGACCGCGACGGGAGACCGGTCAGCGCCGCGCGCGACATGGACGCCAAGGCGAAGGAGCGCATGGAGGGGTTGCTGATGGGTTGGTCGAGGACGAGGAGGGACTCGGAACGCGATAGGAGAGCCAAGGCCGTCCTCGAGGGATTGACCGGAGCAGTCGTGCGTCTTCTCCTTTCTTTCCTGCGACTGTCTGCACTCGATCACCCTCCGGCGATTCCAAGCTTGCGCGTGGGACGGCTAACCTTGCCTGTCGGAGACTCACAGGCTGAAGACCCGCACGCACCCGCCCGCGCCGCCGACCGCGCCCTCGCGCAAGCGCTCTCGTCCCTCCCGCCCTCTCTCCTCCACTTCACCCGCCTGACCACCTCCCCGACCTCTCACGACCTGTTCGGTTCCGTCTCCATCTCGGACGTGCTTACCCTCTTGCGCGAATCGCCGGACGTCGCAGCCGCCGCCGCGACGGCCGGGGGTGGTGGTGGTGGTCTCGTCGAGGGCAACTGCTACTTTGACGAGGCGCAGGACGGCGTCGTCCGCGGACGGGTCAAACAGACGGGCACGTTCAAGTTCATTGTCGAACTCAAGGCGATCCAGGAGAAGAAGGTCTTGAAGGTCGAGGTCGAGAGGGAGCAGGCGGCCAAGCCCGCACCGTAGAGAGTGTCTTTCAAATTCTGGACCGACCCTCGCAGAGCAATACCCCAGACTTCTTTCCCGAGCCAGAGTGAAGGTCTAAAAGGCGAACAACATGTATTGACAGGAGGGGGTGATAGTATAGGATGTACTGTTGGGCGCGCGCGCGAGCAAAAGTCACACCGGAGCGGCGTATTCCTGCTTGGCCCACTTGACGAACGAGGGCACGTCCTCCGAGATCTTGCTCGGCATGCTCATCTCGCTGATAAACTTGGGGACCAACCCGCCCGGGTCGCTCGAGACCGCCATGGTCCATTCGACCTTGCCGTCGGGCAATTCGGCGACGTGCTCGACCGAGACGTACTTGCCGCGCGTGTAACCGGTTTCGGAGGGCAGCGAGTATGGGATCGAGATGACGAGAAAGGCGCGGCGGTTGCTCGCGGGGACGGGCGCGGTCAAGATCGCAAAGGCAAAGTCGCGGTTCGATGCCGGGAAGGCGAGGTGATCTGGAACGGCATGGGTACACTATCAGCAGCCGGACGTCGGTCCAATCGCTCTGTCCGGGACCAAGATCACGTACACAGCGTTTGCCAGACTGCAGCAGGCCCGGTGCGTCCGTGTCAGCGATTATTCGATCTCCGAAGGGTAGCAAGAGCGCTGCGCACCTTCCAGTTCTCCCGCCTTGACAACCTCGACCTGTTTCGCCGCGGTGCAGCTCTCGATGTATTTCGACTCGTTGACGCTGTGATCCCTGAGCAAGCCACGCTCAAAGTGCTCGTACGAGATTCGCTCCGTCGCGACGTCATGGATAGATCGGCGAGCGTGCCACTTGAACCCGTCCGTGTCTCCCGCTCCGGGCGGTGCCTTGTGCGCCGAACGAGTCGAATAGGACTGCGCACCGTTGTGGACTTTGCCCTTGGACCAGACCGGGTCGAGTGCCGTCGCTGAGAGCGAGTTGACGAGTTGGAGAGCAGCCGAGATGGCGCCGTCGACCCAGGCGGCGTACTGCGGATTCTCGGGCGAGGCGGGAAGACCTTGGCGAGCGAATTCGTGCAGCGTCAGCGGGCTGCTGACCGCCATAGCGTGCGAGGGGGAAAACGCGAAAGGTACGCGTCGAGTCGCGTGCAGCCAGCTGATGAGGAGGAGGAGTTGCTCTCTCTCTCTCTCTCTCGCTATAGCGACTCGAGAGGGATGCTGATCTGCCTCGTAGGACCGCCGCAAGTAGGCAAGAACAGCCTCGCAGATCACCTCGTCGCCCAACACGGCTACGAGCGAGTCTACCTCGGCAGCTCCTCATCTCAGCCTCCTCACCTCGGACCCGCAAGCTCGTACGCCTCGTCGAGCGAGTTCTTGGACCATGCGACGCGCACGTGGAGGCGCAACTATGTCACGACCGATTTGGTCTCCAAGGCAAAGCTCGTCGAGTTTGCAAAGCGCCCCTTTGTCGCCATCGTCGCCGTCGACGCTCCCCTCGGAACCCGCTTCAAACGCGCAGTCGCAGCGTGAGATTCCCGCTGGCTCTCTTTCCTTAGCCGAGACTCGCGCGACTGACATTTTCATTCTCACCGCAGAGCACGCGCAAGAGGCGACACGGAGCCGTCGCTCGAGGATTTCGTCGCCCGAGACGACCTTCTCTACCACGGCACCCTCCCATCACTCGCCGCCCCTAACGATGCGCTGGCCCGTCTCGACCTCGACAAAAGCGAGCAACAGCCGGCGACCCCGAACAAAGCGGCGCGGCTGACACCCTCTTCCGACGCACCCCCCTCACCGACACCTTCTCCCGCACGCCAGCTGACGCCCATACCATCCCCGGAACTGTCTCGCAACCATCCCAAAAGTTCCGCAGCAGCCACCTCTAATGGATCTTCTGCCTTGGAGAGCATCCCGGCTGCGGTCGATGATACCACCTTGGCCGCGATCCTCCCCCTCGCGCACCTCACCCTCCCGAACCCCTACCCCTCCCTCGCGCCGTTCCTCTCCTCCTTCTCGCTCCCGATCCTGTCCGAACTGCTCCGCCCCTCGTGGGACACCTACTTCATGCTGCTCGCCTCGCTCGCGTCCCTCCGCTCCAATTGCATGAAACGCCGCGTCGGAGCCGTCCTCGTGCGCGAGAAGCGCGTTGTCAGTACGGGTTACAACGGCACGCCGAGGGGAGTGAGGAACTGTGGTGAAGGTGGGTGTGGGAGATGCAACTCGCACGGTAACGGGTGGGGCGACGACCCGGAACCAGGGGAGGGGGATGTGTTTTCGAACGGGGGCGGCGGCGGAGGAAAGAGTCGGTCGGCGGCGAACGGAGCGAGGAACCTCAGTCGGATCGGCGAGGCACTCGACGAGTGCTTGTGCTTGCACGCCGAGGAGAATGCGCTCCTCGAAGCCGGCCGGGAACGAGTCAGCGGTGGAGGGACCGAGGGCGCAGTCCTGTACTGCAACACGTGCGTATCCTCTCCCTCCCTTTTCACTCTTCCCAAGTGCCCCCGGAAAACTGACTGCAGACACGACATCCGCTCTTCCCGCACAGCTGCCCTTGCCTGCGATGCACGGTCAAGATTGTCCAGTGCGGCGTCAAGGAAGTCATCTACTCACTCTCGTACTCGATGGACGCAGCGTCGCGGCGAGTCATGGAGGAAGCCGGGGTCGTCCTGCGGCAGATTCCGCAACCTGCATTCCCGCGATGATGTTAATCCCGACAATAACAGTCTTCTCGCACTCCGCGGCGGGAAGAGAGTCTACGGCTACGTCGAACCTTGGCCGAGCTCGCCGTACAATCTTTGCAACTCGGGCGCGTCCGCGCAGACTTCGCGCAAGCGCCTGAGCAGTTCCTGGCTGTCAAGTTCGGGGTGATGACTCGTCCAGATCCGGTTCGGAGAGCAAGCGAAAGCGAGCCGGCCTGGCTCGGCGGGGTCGTCCTCGTCGGGGAAGATGGAAACGAGTACGGTGCCACTGCGGTGGATGTACTGCGAGTGGAGGGTTGGGGTCCGGCGGTAAGAGTATTCGACGTCGATGTCGGAGGGGAAAGTCGAGTCGGCGCCGAGGTCGAGGAAAAAATCGAGCGAGCGGAGAACGCGAGCGAGGGCGAGTCTGTGGCGAAGCAATATCTCTAGAGTCAGACCGGACACGGCTCGGCCGGATAGTCTCGTCCAAGACTCACTCTTGCAGGTAGGTTCCCACGGCGGTCTTATCCTCGGCGATGAGGTCACCCTGCCCGTCTTCCTCTTCGTCCGAGCTATCGTCGCTCAGGTTTGGCACCGTCGGCAGCACGACCGGTTTCACAACCGTCGGCTTCTGGAACGGGTTGTGTCGGTCGAGCACGGCTCGCATCGACACTTCGATCAACGTCAGGCCGTAACGAGCCGTCTGCCTCGTCCAGGTCTGGATGACGTTGTCGACGACTTTTCCCGAGGCCGTGAGCCACGCGAGCTCGATGTGGTACGCCGCGGCGACGTTGTGCGAGCGGTCGAGATGGCACAGGACGCGCTCGGAGCGGTCGGAGCGCTTTGCCGCATCGAGGTCGAGCACGACCGCGTGCGTCATCTGCACGACTGGGCGCCGAATGGGTGGAAGACTTGACGTCGACATGGCAGGCGACCCGGGCATGCTCGTCGACATGCTGTTCGACTTGGGCAGCACCGGGACAGAAGCGGAAGTGTCGGTTCGAGCGAGCAGAGCCGCGGCCGTCTTTGCTGGCGGCGGGAGCGGCGCGGATGGCAAGTCGAGATCCGCGTCGAAGCGCGGCGAGGTAGGAAGGAGACCCGTGCGTCCGCTGAAGCTGTGTGCCGGCCGAGCCTGCATGCGAGAGAGCCAGTTGGCGCGCGGAGTACGACCGGCAACAGGAGCAGTGCTCGGTGAGCCCGAGGGTCCGTTCTGCTGCTGCTGCGCCATCGAAGTCGCCCATCCCGGTGCGTCGAGGGTGGTCCTGTGCCCGAGGTAGTCAGTACTGACGCATCGTCAGTCTCCATGAAGCATCGAAGGGAGACTGACTGGGTGATTGAGAGCGGTTCCTTCTCGAGGCCCGTCGGTGCCCAGCGAACACCCTCGATCAAGTCCATCAATGCGTGAAACCCTTGCGCCTGAATCATCGCATCCGAGATGTCGTTCCCTTGCAAGGCCTTGTTCGCGCTGATGATGTAGTCGCGGTCGGGTACGTTCTTGGCGGGCAGGAGGACGAGACGCGTCCGTCTATACCGAACCGATCGCTGAACGTCTGGCTTCTCGGCTCCGGCGACAAGACGATCGCAGTACTGCCAGTCGATCGGCTCGACCATGGCGGGATACGGGCAGACAAAGTGGGACATGTCGTAGTTGTCGGCACCGCGCGTCCAGACGAGCGCTTTGTAAGCGTAGTCGGTCTTGGCCCAGGTGCGACGGCGGCGGAGAACCTTGACAAAGACCGACTGCGTGCGGCGGTCGTACGCGATGCGATGGATCTGATTCGCGAGGGAGAGGTAGATCGCCGTGACTTCGCCGTCCTGAATGTCGCGCAAGACGTCCGGCAGGGTCTTGCTCGTCGCCATGTTGATCGCGTCCAGAGCGCCGACGGCGTTGACAGGGGTGCAGATCTGGAAGCCGTGACTGAGGCGCTGACAGATGAGCTCTGTGATGAGCGTCAAGACGTGCGACCGCTTCGGGTGATCGGTCCGCAGCAAGAAGGACGTGGTGACGGCATTGGTCGGGACGCTGTATCGGTACTCGGAGTACTGGCTCTGCAGAACGTCTGCCGAGGGGAGGTAGTCGGTCGTGATGGGTAAACACGCGCCTCGAGTGATGGACCTGCAATTGATTTGCTGTCAAGGTTCAGAGAAGAGCACTCAGCTTGAAACAGCGACGCCGACATACCGCCACTTCACGCCCATTCGCATGCTCTTCCGGTCGGTGATCACGATGCTGGCCCACCGGCGGGTCTGATCCGCCAGTCCGACGCTTCTCTTGCCCGGCTTGGAAGGGTTGAACTTGGACGCCACAGAAATCTTGCCACCGCTGATCCCCATCGCTCTGCGGAACGCAGCGCCAGGCTCGTACGCTTTCAACGACGAAGACATTCGATCCGCGTGCTTGTCGAGCGAGCCGACGTTCCCGTTCGTGCCGACGCTGCGCCCGTGACCTTTGTCGGCGGTGGCGCCGCTCGTGCTTCCAGCGGCCGACATGCTCGACCCAATCGCGATGGGCTGCGTTCGGCCGTTTGTGGTCGTCGAGCGAGCGTCGTCCGGTCGCGACTTGTTGCGCGAGGTCGAACGGTGCGTCGCGCTCGAGTAACCTAGCACTGGAGTCTCACTCGTAGCATCGTCGTCGTGATCCGAGTCGTCCGGCTTGAGACTCGCTTGGACGTCGATGCGAGCGACGGCGACGGGCGCAGCGAGAGGCGAAGAGGTGGTCGCAGGTGCGTGCGAGCGACCGAAAAGGTTCAGCCAACTCGGCCGGTTCGAGGAGGTAGAAGAAGGTAATGGTGGAGGAGCAGCCGGGGTCGAAGCAGCGCTCGATGGAGGGGCCGATCCCAGCGCTCCCGTCAGACGCGCAATCAGCGCGGGAGTGGAAGCTTTCCGCGAGGCGAGCGAAGGACTGCCGGCGTTCGCTGTACTGGGTTTGCTCGTGGCCGACGAGATGGTGCGCACCGAACCGGAGACCGAACTGGATCGACCGTGTCGCCCCTGCGAAGGACGCCGGGCGATCGGAGTCTTTGACCTCCCGAGCGAAGCGTCCTCCTGCGCTCGCCTACGCCGAACTTCGCGAGCGGTCAAGCGCCCGCGATCAGCGTCGGCTTCGTCATCCGCCGACTCGCTGCGCGAGAGAACGGCGGCATCGGTCGACGAGTCGGTCGAGACCGAGTCCCGTCGACTACTATCGGACGTGTCGAGCGACGAGGTGCTGGAATGAGGAGAAAGGATGGCCGTCACCGGCTGACCGCGACCGAGCGCGGCGCGCGACGAATCGTTCGGTTGAGCCGGTGGTACCTTCAACGGCGACAATGCGGGTCGTGCGGTGGCGGCGGCGGCGGCGGCGGCTTCTTCGCGCTCTTCGTGCGCTGCTCGCGCTTCTGCATCACGGTCTTCCTTAACGCTCCAGGCGCTGCCGTCGCCGTGCCCGCTCGAACCAGTCCCGCTCGTCCCGCTCGTTCCGGTCGTCGCGCCGCTCTCTCGCACTTCGGCCCACTGCGCCATGGCGCCGTTCGCGCTCAGCTGGGCCGGATCCGGCGCTCCGACCGCCATCGCATCGTACCGATCCCGCTTGAGCTGACGCTTTTCCGCCTCGCTCAGGAAGGCGACCGAGTCGGCGACGATGTTGGCGCCGAGCGACAGGAGCGGGATCGAGATCGGCATGCGCTCCGTGACGCCCTGAGTGGCCAATTCGTAGCATCGAGCGCGCGGCATGAACCGGTCGATGCGATGGGGCTTGTCGATCTGTGTGCCGAAGAAATGCGGGAAGACAAAGCCCGGCTCCATGTAGTACAGCGAGGTTTCGAGCGCCGTCGGTGGAGGCGGAGCCGGAGGGACTCTGGGAGTTGCAGACCCCGCTGGTGCCGATGCGACCGAGTTGAGAGAAGGAGAAGGGAGACCGATCGAAGCCGATGCCATGCGCGCATGCTGGACGGCCTCGGAATGCGGCGCCGGCGGAGGATCGAAGTACAACGGGTCGCGCTGGTCATCCGGCACGTGGACCGGCACAAAGCGCGAGGGGGCATGAGATGCTGTCGTGGACGCGGCGTCGGGAGCGAGAGGGTCGCGCAGGGGCGGCGAGGCCGGGAAACTGGCTGCCTGCCGGAGTGACGAAGGCTGGAAGGCGTTCGAGGTCGCGTTCGAGGCGCCGAGCCGGAGACCGGTCGTCATCGGCGAACGACCGAAGGAGACCGCCGTGGTGCTCTTGGACGTGAGGACGCCCGAGTCGTTCGCGGCAAAGGTGGTCTCGGCCGCGATTGGGTCGGGCGAGCGGAATTGGAAGAGCGGGACCGTGTGCAGGGGCATCTTGCTGAGACTAATCAGGTCGAGTCCGATCCCGTGGTAGAGCATGCGTTCCGTCGTGAGCCGCAAGAGGTTCTTCTCGACCTGGTAGTAGCTCGTGCCGGCGGTCAAGATCAGGATCTCGAGGTTGGTCCGCTGCAAGTCGCGATCGATCCAGTGCTCTTCAAACGAGTTGAGCGCGAGGTTCATCGCTTCGAGGACCGGCGACTCGTGCGCGTTCGCGAGTCGGCCGGACAGCTTTTGCGAACCGTCTGGGCGGGTTCGGAGAAAGACGGTCGACTGCCACCTTCTCAGTTCGAGCGCGACGTCGTGAATGATCGATTTTGGCGGGGAGGGGGTCAAGTCTAGGATAACCTGTAGGACATGTCTTTGAGATCAGATGGCGAGCAGAAGTGACAACGTCCACGATCCCTACTCACCTTGTAGAAATCGCGATACAACGTTCCGTCGTCTAGACGACTGAGAGGTGCTCGCTCTTCCTCTCCGTCCTGCGCATCGTCGTAGATGACCCGTCCGTAGAGAACGATGCTGACGACGTGACTCGTCGGGATGCCCTTGCTCCGCTTGTCCTCGGCGTCGGGACTCATCTTGCCGCTGTAGTGCAGAAACAGTTCCTGGAGGAACAGTTCGCACTTTTCGAGGAGCATGCTGCCGTCCTCCTCAAAGTGCCACATCTCTTGCGACATTTCGATAAAGACGTAGCACCGCGCCGACTCGGACCGGAAGACAAACTTGGTCTCGTCGGTGATGTACGCCGCGTCGACCCTCGTGTTTTTGGCGTGCGACGACGAACCGCGGCGCGCGCCCGGCTTGCTCGACGATGGCGAGGAAGAGACCGAAGTGTACATGTCTCCGACGCGGAGGCGAGCTCCCGAACCGGGCAAGGCGACTCGCTGGCCCGTGTGAAGGACTTTGTCGGCGAGCGAGAGGGTCAAGGCAAAGCTGTCGGGGCGGGACAGGTACATGTTGTTGAAGTAGAGCTCGACGTGGGTAGCGCAAATTCCAGCCGGAGGTGGTGCAGGGATCTGGAACGACAGGAACAGCGTCAGGAGTGAGATGGCCTGGAGGAACAGTTCGGGCGCAAACGTACGAGGGAGAGCTCGACTTCGGTGCGGGTTTTGACCCAGCTATAGGACTGCGCCAGCATGGGACTGACTGTGACCTGGGCTTTCCCTCGCCTCCTCGTCGCTGTCGCGAGCCCCACCAGTCCAGCATCCCCACCAGCGGCAGTCGCATTCGCAGCGTCGTCGGCGTCGGCAGTCTTTTCCACCTTGTAGAGCAATGGCTTGTCGCGGCCTTTTCCCTTGCTGGAGGGCGACAGGACTGGTCGTACGGCTACGAGATCGCCTGGAACGGCGTCTGGCGGGAGTGCGGAAGGATGGATCGAGATATCGACGGTCGCTGCCGTGTCGACGTGCAGCTCGACCGGTTGCGGCGGCATGGCAGGCTAGCTACCCTTCCTCGGGAAACGGTGTCCGTGCTCTAGGCCTTGTCTTTGTGGTTATAGCCGGAGCAGGGAGTCGCCCCTCCCGACCTTGCACCGCCCCCTGAATCCGCTCTTTTCGCAGGCACATTCTGGGGGCAGGGTGTGGCAGGAGACGCCAGTTACATGATCAAAATATCGTCTACATCGCTACCTGCTCGGATCTCGGAGAGTGAGGTTGGTCGATCACGCTCGTTGGCGCAGCGGCGCGTGTCGGACGGTTCGCGGTTCCCTTCAGCTGCACCTCTCAAAGGCGACTCTTTAGGACCGCGAACATGTCTCGTGATCGTCTCCGTGAAGCACGCGTACGTCCCCCGTCCCGCTCGCCGCGCCCCCTCTCTCCGTCGCCGCTTTCAAGCAGCATCGCTTTTGTGCCAGCGCCCCATCTTCTCGCCCGAGGCGGCACTTTGCAGTCTACGCGGCATAGAGGCTCTCTTTGCTGACGTGATTTGTGCCCTACAGAGTCAGCAGCAGGGCGCGTACGGCGCACAGCAGGGCTACGGACAGCCCCAAGATGGGTATGGAGGAGGAGCTGGAGGAGGGGGCTATGCACCGCAGCAGGCGCAGCAGTACGGCAACCAGGGAGGCTACGGGTGCGTCGTTATCTGTCCGACTTACAGCCTGCTCACCCGAGACTGACCGCGGTACCTCGGTCGGCAGTGGTTACAACCCGCCGCCTCAGCAGTACGCACCGCCGCCGCCTCAGCAGCCGCAGCAGCAGAACCAGTACTCGGCCATCCCTGTCAGCTATGGCAACGCAGCCAACGACTCGTACGCCATGCAGACAGTCAACGGCAACGGCAACGGAACGCAGAGCCTGATCGGGAGTGACCTCGGACCTTTCTTTGCCGAGGTGCGTTCGTTCAACACCACTCGCTCGGCCTCCGCGATATCTGCCCAGGCTCTCGCCAGGGGTGATTGGCTGAGCACGACGTAGACAGGTACTGACTTGTTGGTGCGCGCGCTCAGGTCGAGTCGATCCAGGACCAGATCAAGCAGCTGCACCAGAACATCAACCATGTCTCGGAGCTTCACGCTCGCCGCCTCGCTTCGACCGACGACATGACCCAGTCGACGACGGGTCAGCAACTGACCCAGTTGACAACGCAAACGACCGGCCTGACCAACTCGATCCGGAACCGGATCACGGTCCTGAACGACGCGAACCGCAAGAGTCCGCAGGGCGACCAGGGCTTCAACACGCGCAAGTTGCAGATCGCCAACTTGCAAAACTCGTTCAAGCGCGCGCTCGAAGAGTACAACCTCGTCGAAAAGCGGAGTCGGGAAAAGTACCGCGATAGGATGGCGAGGCAGATCAAGATTGGTCAGTCTCGGCGGTCGGTCTTGGGCACTCGAGACCCTCTGTCCGGCTGACGCTCTACGTGCTATCTCTTCTCAGTCAAGCCCGATGCGACCGACGACGAGATCCGGGCGGCGTGGGACGACTCGCAAGGCGGTGCTCAGATCTTTTCTCAAGCTGTAAGCCAACCCTTCTCCGCCGTTTGTCCACTTGCGCGATCGAATGCAGTCCGATCTGACGCGGTCCCGTTCCCCCTTATAGCTCGTCTCGTCGCGTACTCAGGGCGCTCGCGCTGCCTTCGCCGAAGTCCAGTCGCGTAACCAAGATCTGCGCAAAATCGAGGAGACGATCACGCAGCTCGCGCAGATGATGCAGGACGTGAGTCACAACAACGCGTCTGCTCCTTCTCGGGAGCAATGCACTCATCCCCTCGTGTTTCCTCTGGAATAGATGGCCACGCTCGTGCTCGAGCAAGACGAGTCGGTCCGAATGATCGAGACGCAGGCTGTCCAAGTCAACTCGGACGTCGAGAACGGGTACGTCCGCGTGCCGCGTTCGCTCGCTCTCGCGCTTTTGACTGACCCGCATGCATGCGAAAAAAAAAAACTACAGTCTGCAGCAGACGAAGAAGGCCGTCAAGAGCGCACGGCGGGCTCGGCGTATGCGATGGGCCTGCTTCATCATCCTGCTCTGGCAAGTCGACTCTCTGTCCTCGGCTCAGGCGGGCGTCGACTTGTGTACTGACCGAGTGGACACTTCTCTTGAACTCCACAGCATCATCATCGTGGTGGTCGTCGTCGTCGTCGTCGAGGTTCTTAAGAACCAGGTCAGTCGTCGAACCTTTCCTTCTTTTTCCATGAGCGGTGTTCGCTCCCTTGAGGTCGACTCATTTCTGACCCCTTTGCTTCTGTCTCGACCACAGGGCAAGCTCTAAGGGCCCGGAGTCGCGCGCGTCAAAGCAGATCGAGACGAGGTCTGTTCTTTCTCGGACCAACCTCCTCCAGATCTCAACCGTGCCCCCTCACGTTCCTTTATTATACCACACTCACGGACATACACCGGTTTTCTCTCGCTCTCGAGTGACCGTCTCTCTCTCTCTCTAAAGTTCGTAGCTGCGCTGCGTTGCCCCCCTTTCCCCCTTCCATCACGGGATTCCATATACGTCTAGGTACACACGCTCTTGTCTCGACTCACGTTGCTGTAATCACACCGACTAGCTGTCCGAATTCTGCGCTCTAAGACCTCATCAAAGGATGGCGTGTGACGCGCCGCGGCGCGGTGACTCTGTGCGGCCCATCTCGCCGAAACCACTCACCGCTCGTTGATTGAAGTTGCCAGCAAAGGCTTCCAAGCGGACACGATGCGAGTCTCTACGCTTTGGAGCGGCTTAGCGGCGCTACTATTGGCGGCGCTCGCTGCAGTTGCAGACTCGCCTGCTCCTTCTTCCGAAGTGATCGTGACGGTTGCTGCGCCGCGGGCTGTCGACCCCGTCACTCGATTCATGTGCGTACACTCGAGGGATCTGACGAGCGCGAGTCGGTTCCGTCGTAGCTGACCCTTGTGACCCGGCTTGCGAACGGTATGCAGCGAGACGGTTCACCTGTTGAAACCGTCAATCTTCTACGAATTCGTCCACCACTTGACCGAGTACAAGATCCGGCCAAAGTTGACCTTCAGCAACCCCATCTTCTCCACCGGACCGCGCGGCGAAGGCGGACATAGCGAACCGTCTCGCTATGCGGACCACAACCCGATCTTCACCCGGCACTGCCCTGCCAACGACACCAATTCGGTCCTCGAGCTCAGCCTGTGGCGCTCGATGCTCTTCCGCGAGACGGGCATGTGGCCCTCCCTGCGGTTAGCGGTCGCCGGGAACCTCGCCCAGGATCAGGTCGAGGAGATGTACGCTTTCCACGACCAGCGCGAGGCAGAAGTCGACAAGCCGGAGAACACGGTCACCAACTGCACCACCTGGATCGACGTCGGTAGCACCAAGGTCTGCGACATGAAGCAGTTCTGGACGACGATCGGGAATGTGCAGTCGCTTCAGGGCGACATTATCGAGATCCCGGGGTAGGTTCCCCCCCCCCCCCTCATTCTTGCTCACTCGCACGCCCTCGTTACTGACTTTTTTTCTCCCCGACATCAGCGCTCAGCCCAAAGTCGAAGCTTTCGATCGCCTCCTCCCGGCTGTCCGAAACGACTCGCTCCCCCTTGTCGTCCTGTATGCCGCGCCGACCGACGAAGCCTTCCCGAAACTCTTTGAACGTCTCTACGCGCTCGCCAGCGGCACAGCGCCGCGTTTGCAGTTGGCGGCCAGGTGGCGTCCGGACCCGGAGAACCAGATCGAGGGGTACAGATCTTCCTTCCGAGCCGAAGCGATGATCAAGGAGGGAGTGAAAGTTCCAGAAATCCAGGACGCGAGAGGTTCGTCAACTTCCCTCTACCGAGTCCTGCTAGACTTTCCGGATACTGACTCGTGCTTTGATGTCGAGCAGTCTTCTCCGACCGCGCCATTGCATTCGTCCGCGGAGCCAAGGACAAGTTCGCTGCGTTGACGCAGGTGGCGACCCAGCTCCCGCCCGTGGCCGAACAGATTCTCGAGACTCCGGTCCGCCGCTCGCTTCCGACCACGACGACTCTGACGGAAAAGTTCCTCGTGAACGGCCGCGCCATCGCTCCGGAGGATTTGACGTACCGCGGCCTCCTCGACATCTTCAGTCACGATCTCCGCAACCTGATGGGCGCGCAGGCGGCGACTCACGGGTTCTGGCCGAATGCCGCGAAGCAAGTCATCTTCCGGGCCAACACGACCCTCGAGTCGCCTCGGAAATCGGCGACCAGTCTCGCGGTCCCGACGGTCGACCGTCCTCTTCGCTTCGTCTTCCCGACCGAAGCCTTCAAAGACACCGGGTACAACTTTACTCGCAGTTCTTTCATTGAGGGAGCCACGCCCGAAACCGACGCGTCTGACGAGGAAGGCGACCCGCCTGCACTCGCCACCTTCTGGGTCGTCGCCGACCTCGACTCGGCATCCGGACGCAAGCTCGTCAAGAACGCGCTCCGTTTCGCTGTGGGTCTTTTTCGGGTACATGAAGCTCGGTGGGAACACGCATACTAAGTACTCCTGTTCCTCCTCACAGGACCAGACGACTCAAGTTCGCTTCTCGTTCGTCCACAACCCGTCGGAATCGTCGCCGGCCCCGCACAAGTTCTCGCTCTCGCGGATCATCCCCGAACTGATCGCCAACAACATGTCGATCGCCGAGGTCTTCCCTTCCGAGCTCATCGCCTTCCTCGAGTATGACGCGACGCCCGAGACCCCTCCCAGGCGGGCTCTGGACGACATCTGGACGAGCGAGAGTCCGTTGACGCCGTACATCACCGAGGGAGCGACGAACGAGGCCCTCGCGCAGGAGTACTGGTCCCTTGCGACCCCCTTCGCCCGAAACATTGGACTGCAGCCCGGCGAGGCTGCTGTCGTCCTCAACGGGCGGGTGCGTCTTCTACCACTCATTTCGCTCGAATAGGTTCCGAGACTGACCGAAGACCCGTTGACCTGCAGGTCATTGAACTGAAAGGCAGCGAGTTCGCGCCTGGCAGCTTCTCGGCCCTTCATCAGTACGAGATGAAGCGTCGTATCAAGCCTGTTGTGGACGTTGCGAACCAGAACCTGCCCTATAAGGTCAAAGACGACCGGTACGTCGCTGCCCGCGGTCTGCCTGCTTGTGATTGACTGACGAGGACTTTTTTTTCACTCCGACAGCAAGGCCAAGGCAGACCTGTACGCCTGGTCGACTGCCATCGTTTCGGCTTCAGTCGGCGAGCGCCGATGGCCTTCGCCTGAACAAGTCAAAGGTCTTGCGTGCGTACACGTCCACTTCTTCTCTCGCCGCGCATGTCTCTCTGACGAGTCCTTTTTGTCGCAACCGGTGCAGTACCTTCACCCACGGCAACTCGACCAACAGCCTTTTCGACGTCGTCGCGATCGTGAACCCGGTCAGCCCGTTCGCGCGCCAAGTCGCTCCCGTCCTCGAGAGCCTCAAGGCGCACCAGTTTGTGCACCAGCGTATCTATCTCATCCCGGCGACGGAGTCCAAGCTCGAGCTCACGAAGCTGCATGCGCGGTCGTTCCCGCTCGAGATCAACATGGACGTGGACCAGAGCGAGCGCCCGCCTTCGGCCATCTTCCGCGGACTGCCCGAGGGTGCAGTGCTGGACGTTAAGGCCTTTACGCTCGACGGCGAAGAGATCGCCGGACCGGGTGGCCTCGGAGGAGAATCGGTGCGGGCACCTGGCAAGGTGCGCTTCGGGATCGTCGGGTCGGGTGAGGTTCCGGAGAGTCATGAACATGTCAGGGACGAGTTGTAGATTTCGTTTTGCAGGCGAGCTCTCTCGGGGAACTCGTCGAGATTGTCAGAAGTTAGAGCATTTATCCGTTTTATCAGTTTTCCCTCTCTTCCTCCGCCTCTTTGCCCATGTCGTCCTCTCCTCGCGCTTCGATGGCTCCTGGTGACTGTTTCGTGTACGGTTCGAAGCGTGCAAGGCTCGATGTGCAGCGCTCGACCGCTTCGAGCTCTGACGACAAGGAGCTGGGCCAGTCGACCTCGCTGGTCGATCTGCCGGCGGATCTCCTCGCTCGCGTGGCAGGCTGGACTCGTGCGCACTACGGCAAGTCCCTTCGCAGTCTTCAGGGCGTCGCCTACGCTGCGCACTCGGCGCCCCGTGAGCGAGTGGGGCGTGTTTGATGACGCGTCTCGCTGTTCCGCAGGCACTGCAGCCGTCCTCGCGCTCGGAACGACCTGCAAGAGGTTGCGCTCCGCTTGCGAGCCGTTCATTTTCGACAAGTTGACGCTCGAGACCGCCCAAGCGATCGTGCAAGCCGTGAAAGAGCTCCGCGGTCTCTCGACCACCAAGAAGTCTCCCACCTCGCCTGGAATGAGGAACGGCCCGCTCAAGCACGTCAAAGAGCTCTCCATCAAGTCAGCTCAGATCCAGAAGCAGACCACAGGGCCCGGCAGATGACTGACCGCGAGTGGCGGCCCTCGATCTGCAGGCTCGAGACGGTCTTTCCGCTTTCGCCGACGCGACCTCGCTTGTTCGCCTCGCTGTGCACTCTGATCGCACCCCAGCTCACTAGTCTCGAAGTCCACATCGGTCCCGACTACACAGTCCAGCCGTTTGCCTCGATCTGTCCGAACGAGGAGGGACGCAAGGCTCTCTCGGCACTGCCGAACCTCGCACGCCTCCAACTCGGAAACATCGGGATCTGGCTGCACGAGCTGGCCGAGATGATGCACGGCTGGGAGAATCTCAAGGCGCTCCATGTCGACCTGATCCGCGGCGACTGCACTCGCACGAGCACGGTACTCGGAATCGTCCTCAAGTGCCGCCTTCGCAGCCTCCGCATCAAGACGAGCTCGATGACGAACGAGACGACAGCCTGGTTGCTTAAAGGACAGAGTGAGCTGGAGGAGCTGGCGCTGCCGGTCCAAGGCTTCGACGAGAGGATCCTTGCTTCCCTTGAGAAGGTTATGGCTTCGCTCAAGACGCTCGACTTGCGCGACATGTGGGCGGACCACAAGCGTACCGCCACCCCTCGCAAACCAGATCTCGGCAAATCGAAGGACGCAGCCAGCGCGGACGACGAGAGATTCACTGTCGTAGACGAGGGGATCGAGCTGCCCCCGGTCTTCCGGATGCTCAAAGCAAACTCCTGCCCGGACGCCTTGCACCTCAACCCGACGATCCTGCCGAACGCCATGTGCACGCCTGAAGGGATCTCGGCGATCACCGCCTCGATGCTCGAAGTCGAGACGCTCTCGTTCGATGCCTTTCCATCGTCGTCGTCGGTCTGTTCCGCCTTCGCGTCTGCCATTCGCGACGACGAGTTGCCGTTCCTCAAGCACGTCGAAGTCTCGGGCCGCACCGGGGGAGGCAAGACCAAAGCGTCCACGCAGGGTAAAGGGTTCAAAGAGCTCCAGTCGGCGTGCAAAGCTCGCAACATCGCCTGGACGCTTGCATCGGAGTGAAAGTCAGCTCGTCGAGTCCAGTTCCCGCTTGTTTTGAAGTCGTTATTCAGTTCGTGAAAATACAAATGATCAAACAACAGATAAGTACGTCAAGAGAGAAGGAGAGAGACAGGCGAGCAAGAGGAGAGGATCGCGACGAGACCGTACGGGCGCGTTCAGAGTTCCGGATCCAGTGCGTTCAGCTCGTTGATCGAATCGAGCGCCTTGTTGAGCCGGATGGAGTACAGAGCTGCGCAAAGTGACGTCAGAGAAAGCATGTAGACCTCTTGACCGCGACTTGGTCCGGAACGCACTGATCTGCTCCTTGATCCGCTTGAACGCCTTCTCGCCCTTGTCTAACTCGGTGTTGAGCGACGTGTACATGTCTCGGATCTGCAAAGCGGCCAAGCATCGTCAGCCGCACGGAACAACCCGAGGCGAGCGGGGACAGGACAAGACGCACATGCTGCTCGACCGCCTGAGCCTCGAGGTTCTTCTTGAAGGCCTCGTCGTCGAGGTGACGCTTCTCCTCGATGCTCGCGGCGTGCTGCAACTCGAGGTCGCGCTTCCGGCCTTTCGCGGCTTCGCGCTTGCGCTCCATCTTGTCCTTCATCCGGGTCAACTCTTCGCGCCCGTTATGGATCCGTCGCTCGAGAAGCTGTCTCGCGCGGCACACACACACACACACTATCAGCAGGCCATATCGGTAGAGGCACAAGCTCCTCAAGTCCGAATAGGTCTGCACTCACCTCGATCCGATCGCGCAGGTCGGACTGCTCGGCTTCGAGGTTCCGGAGGTGGTCTTCGTGCTCGCCGAGACGAGATTCTGCCTCTCGCAGTTTTTCGACGTCGACCGACCAGTCGTCGAGGATGCGAATGCACGTCGTCAATTCCTGCACGTGCGATCGAGGAAAAAGAAGTCAGTCAGTGATTTCGGAGAAAAGGTAGCAACGACGGCTTTACCTGGCAGTACTGCGTCAGGGCGTTGATCTTTGACTGCGTTTGTCGCTCCTTCGCCTCGGTGTCTTGGAACATCTCCTTGTCGCGGTTGAGCTGGCGCTGCATGTCCTCGATCTTGCTCTGCAGCTTTTCCGGACTGCTGACGATCTGGCCGCGCAACTCCATCAAGACGCCTTCGAGGTTCTTGTTTTCTTGCGTGAGTTCGGTGAGCCGCCGCCGGAGTTCTTCGTTGTCCATCTTCATCGCCTTGGTCGTCTTGCGGAGGTCGTCCATCTCGTGACCCATCGTCTTGAGCGACGTGTGGAGGCGGACCTCGTCCGGTCGGAACTCTGCCATCTTGGCCGCGTTCTGCAACCGAACCTCCCTGAGCATGGGAGATCGTCAGTGACCATCACCGGTGGCCGTCGCACACGACGACTGGACCGAGGGACGTACTTTTCCTCCTCGATCTTTTCTCGCAGTTTCTGATTCTCTTCGATCAGCGCGACTTCCTCCTTGGCGAGCTCGTTCATCTCATCTTCGAGGGGGCGCAGCACGCGCTCGCCTTGTTCCTCGGCGAAGAAGAAGAAGTTGATGACTGCCGACAGGATGTAGCGGAGGCGGTCGGGTCGCGGGAAGGTCAGGTCGCGGACGGTAAAGTCGTGCACGCCAGCGGGAATCAAGAGTTGATTTCTGCGTCATGCACAGCCAGGGTGCAGGCCGGGAACAAGGGGGAGACGAGGGTCGACAAGGGTCAGCCAACATTGAGCGGAGTGACCGGGGAGGTCGCGCGCTTACAGGGCGATGGTGAAGACACCGAGGTACATAGCTTCCCGGTAGATCTCCTGCACGCATAGCGTCCCCGTCAGTCGCTGTCCCGCTCCGTAGAACGGGACGCGTCTCGTCGTGTCGCTCAACTGAAAAACTGACCGGGTGCTCGACCTGGTCCAGCTGCGCCTCGGCCGCGCGCTTGACGTCTTCAGCTTGCAAGCCGAGCAAGCGGTTCATCCACCATTCGTACACGACTTGGATCCGCGCGGGTTGAGGGTGCGTCAGGTCGTCGGGCTGGAGCGGGCATCCGATCGAGGCAGCGTCGCTCAGCAGCACCGGCGGGTCTAGGACGGGGAAAGTCACGGTCTGCGTCGCCTGCTGGGCAGCAGGTGCAGGCGCCATCGCGACCACCGAGCAGAGAGAGGCGGGAAATGTCAGAAGTCAACAGCGACGTCTTGGCTTTCCTCGAATGCAATCTCTTTCCGAAACGCGTACGCTGGATCCGATCGATGATGTTACAAGCTACACAACATACAGAGTGAAGAAAAGGGAGACCAAACACGAAAAGAAGGCCCTATGCCGAAGTCATCTCCACGTCGCCCCCTTCGGCAGCGGTCGGTTCCTTTTCGGGCACTTCAGCAGTGCCCGACACCTCAGGCTTTGCTTCCGAGGCGGCCGCGGCGTCGGGAACTGCACTCGCTTCGGCGGCCTTGGTTGACTCGGTCGTCGGGGCCGGAGCCGGGGTGCTGCCTTCCTTCGCGACGGCCTCTTTCGCCGGCGCTTCCTTCGCCGGCGTTCCCTCCGCCGGCCGGGCCTCGAGCTCTTTGCGACGCTTCTCGAGCCACCGGCCGACCCGCACAGCCTTCTTGGCTTGAATGTCCCGCTCGTCCGCCTCGGAACGCAGCGCCCGGTTCTTGCGGATCAAGACGTCCTCCGATTCGGCGCAGAAGAAGAGCTTGTACGTGCGCAAGCAGATCTTGCTCTGCAAGCCCGAGACGATCCGCAATCCCTTTGGGATCGCAGGTCGGACGTCTGCGGCCGCGGCGGCCGTCGGCGGAGGCGGGATGCCCAGTTGGCGCAGGTTGCGCGCGAGGTACGGGACCCGCGGCTCGACGGCGAGTCCCGGCGTGCGGGGGAGGCGGACGTACGCAGCGACGTATTCGGCCCATTCGCGCTCGGCGGCGCCGAGATCTTCCGGCGCGACAATGTCCTTGCCGACGAGCTGGAAGCGCAGAAAGCCGAGCAGGGCGTCTTGGACGACGGGGTCGGACGCGTCCGCCGGCGCAAACTCGATGCGGTACAGGTTCTCCTCCGAACCGATGATCGCCTCGGCCTGAGTTCGGTAAGCGATCTGCTGCGTGTGGGTCGAGCGGTCGGGGTGCGACCGGTCCTCTCGCAAAAGCCCGACAAGCTCGCGCGTCTTGGCGTCGGTGACCGCAGTGAGCGACTGCAGGTACGAAGGATGAGTGTGAGCGGAGTCTCAACCTCGGGAACCTAGTAAAAGTGAGACTGACCAGCTTCAAGATGGAGGTGAGCGTGCGGTCGACCGTGAAGAGCAAGTACCCGTTCGTGGCCATGACCCTCCTCAACGCCTCCTCGAACGCGAGCTGGTCGATCGCGCCTTCGAACATCTTCTCGCACAGAGCGAGCGCGCGGCGGTAGTAGAAATCGGGCGATTCCGGCCAGCCGACTCCCTTGGCCGGCGCGTACGACAGTGCGGGCGAAAGGGAAGGGACGTGCGTCGGCGTAATCGGTTGCGGCTCGGGCGGGACGGCCAAGACAGTCGCAGCGTGACGGAGCTGAGTCAGGCGCTGTTGGAGAACCTGTTTGAGGAGGGCGCGGGTCCGCAGAAGAAAACAAGGTCAGCTCGGGAGTCAACCACTGGACGGTGAAAAAAAAAAAAAAAAATCCCGCGGGCAACGTCGAGACGCACCTGGAAGAGGCGAAGCATGCAGTACAAGGTCGAGTTGGCAAAGAGGTTGTACGCCTTGCGGCGATCGGTCCGGGCGCGCGGCTTCGACTCGACGGGGACGATCACCTCGGGCAAGTCACCGCCGTCGCCCGTCGCCGCCTCGAGCTCGTCTGCCTTGGCCCCCGCACCGGCAGCGTCGTGCGGCGTACTCTCTCGACTCTCGACCGCTGCTGAGGAACCCTCCTCCGGCGCGGGCGTGTCTTCGGCCCCCGTCACGCCATTCTGCGCGTCGGCCATCGAGCTGTCCGCGTCGGTTCCCGAACCCGCCGCGCCGCCCATCGGCGAACCAGCCCGCGAAGCCGGCGTCGAACCAGCACTGGCACCGATCCCAGTCGTTGCTGCCGGTCCCGCCGCGGTGCGTTTCCGTCCGCGCACCGGTCCGGCCGGAGCGCCGTCCTGAGCGACCGTCTTCCGGAGCGCCTTTTTGCGGAGGTCGCCCCCTTTCTTGCCCTTGCGAGGACCAGCGAGCGGCGCTCCCGAACTGCTCACGTTGGCAGTCGCGTTCAAAGCCGCCTCGAGCGCGTCTTCGAACGCGGGCGTGCCGGCGTGCGTGCCCGCCTCGGAGGAAGCACCCCCCTCGGCGACTGAACCCGTCCCCTCGTCCTCCTCCGAGACCAAGACGTTGACTTCGCGGGCGAGTTCGTCCGCCGGGATCGCAAACACAAGGGCGAGGAACTCTTGCAGGAACGCATCGACCTTGGGCTTGTCGGCGAACGAGACGATGTAGGTCCGGTCGAGGAACGAGAGGATCAGCCGCGTCGCGTCAAAGACGGCTTGCCGGTCCGTGATCGGGTACGAAAGCTGGTACCCGCGCGGTTTCGGGTGGTCGGGCGAGCCGTACGCGCGCTGATTCTGCTCGCGGCGGAGCGACTCGATCTCGGAAACGAGCGCCTTGGTGTTGAGAAAGCGCTTGTCGTTGGCCTTGATCGCAAAGGCTTGGTTGTCGAGCGCCTTGAGGAAGTTCTTGGCGTCCTATTTTGTTGGAGCCGGCGTCAGTACGGCGAAGACGTGCACGACACACCGAAAAAAGGAAGGGAGACTGACCGACTCGCGCCAGACGCGGTTCCACTCGCGGTACGCGCGCTTCCACTCTTCGTCCTTTTGCTTCAACCGCGCGAGCACGATCGGGACGGCGACGCACGGGTTCTCGTGCAACGCCTGGATGACTTCGAGCCCTTGCTCCTTGCCATATACCTTCTTGATCACGCGCTGGTAGATACTCTTGCTCTGGTTTCCGAGCCCCGGTTTCAGGCGGAACGAAGCGCGCTCGTCCGCCTCCATGAGCGCGATGCGGGTCGCGATCGGTTCGAGCAACGCGACCGTGCGCAGGTTCGCCTCGATGTAGTAGTCGTACTCGTGTCGTTCCTCCTCGGTCCGGTGCAGCGCCGCCTCGTACGGGTTCTTGTACTTGTCGACAAAGCCCTCGTCCGATTGCCAAGACGGTTGCGAGACTGGTTGTGGAAAAGGCGCGAATCAGTCAGCCAGTCAAACGAAGCGTTGAGAGACGCGCACGCCCACTCACCCCACTCGTCGTTGAGCACCTCCCAACAGAGCGCGTCGCGGCCCGAGCAGTTCAAGCTAATCTCGCTCGGCGGCAAGCGACGGTAACTCGGTCCATAAGTCTCCCACCACTTGCCGGCATCGCCATGGCTCTTCCTCCACCTCGGTCCATCCTCACGCGGCACGTTCTCGACGACCCGGTGCCCGAGCGCGTCCAACTCGACGCGGTGACCCGGATCGCCCAACACGCCCTCGACGTACGGTTCGGCGTGCACCCACCCGACAATGTCTTTGAACTCGGTCCAGAGCGCTTCGTCCTGGTGAAGGAACAACCACGCGCGGGCGACGAGGGCCGTCAAGTCGATCAACTGCTGCGTGTACAAGTTCACGAGCTTGAGGAACTCGTGGTACGTCTCTTGGTCCTTGCAGTGCACCTTGACGCGGTTGAAAAAGGCCAAGTCGGGTTGAGACGGGACCGGTTTCGGCGGCAAGAGGGGTTCGGGCGCCGGTGCCGGCGCGGGAGGCTCGTACGCGTAGACGGGAGCCGGTCCTCCGGGCATGCCGTACTGCGCCGCCATCTGCTGCTGTTGGTGTTGGTGAGCCGAAACGGGAGGAGGAGCACCGCCGTAGTAGTACGCGGCGGCAGCTGCGGCCGCTTGCTGATGCGGGTCGCCGACGACCGAAGGCGAATCCGAGTGGTACATCGCGTGCGGGTCGGCGGGACTCGCGCCCTTGGTCGGCGCCCGACCGCCATCGTTCGTTTTCCGTTTCCCTTTGCCCTTGCCGCCTTGGCCGGAGGAAGCCACTCCAGAGGGAGGAGTGTCTTTGCCTGAAGCGGTCTTGGCGCGCTTGGAAGCGGGCGCCTGAGGCACCGCTGCGGCCGCAGAAGAAGTCGGAGCAGAACGCTTGCCACCGGCGGCGGCATTGTTGTTGGCTCCGCCGAGTGCTGCCGCCTGTCCGCGACCCTGAGCGGGGGCAGGAGCAGCCGCCTGCGAGGCCGCGGCGGCGGCTTGACCTTCGGCAGACGTGTCGGGCAAGAACTGCTTGAACTCGTCGAGCAGGTCCGGCGCCGAGTGGAAGAGAGTTGTCACTTGCGCGTAGACCTGCGAGTAACGAAGAGCAGTGTCAGTTAGCTTCTCTCTTCTCCGTCGGATATAGAGAGGGAGATGTCCCGCCTCACGTCCTGGATCGCCCTGCCTTCCTTCTGATACGTCTGCAAGATCTCGAGGAACGCCTTGTACGTCTCCGGTTCGCGGACGAACCGATTCTTGATCTTGTTGACATAGTTGATGGCGTGGTTAAACTCCATCGGCGGTCGCGCCGCTTGCGCCTGCGCTTGTGCCTGCTGCTGCTGCAGTTGCTGAGTCTGCTGACCGGTCGGATTGGCCGTCGCCGCACTCTCCTGAGCGGGAGTGGTAGCGGGCTGGTGGTGATGGTGAGCGCCGCCCATCGGGTTGGACAAGACGGACGCGGCCCCCGGGGTCGTCGCCATCGGGGTGCCGCCCGACCCGCCTCCTCCGCTTCCCGCCGCCTGGGCTTGCATCGCCGCGACTCCTGCAGGCGGTGCTGGCAGGTTGGAGATGTGCATTGAAGACGACGACGACGATGGCGGCGCCGAAGTCGTGGCCGCCGCTGCCGGTTCCTGCTTGACTCCGACGCCGCGAGCTGTGTCAACGGCTGCGTTTGCAGACAACGGTGCCGTCGCCGTTGCGGGAGTCGGTGTAGCAGTCGCCGCCCCAGTCGAGGCGGTGCCCGTCGTCGCCGCTGCCGCCGCCGCTGCATCCGAGCCCGAGAGCTGAGTGCGAGTGGTCATTCCCATCGGGGTGGTGACGGTGATGGTGGTTCCGCCTCCCGAACCGTCTGCACCGGTGCCGGGTTCGTTCGAGACGGAGCATTCGATGCGGTAGCCGGGCGGGAGGAAGGTGTTGAACCCCTGGATGAGGGAAGGGTGACCTCGGAACAAGGTCGATACGCGGTCGATGACGCCCGGGGTGTCGATCCCCTGCGACTTGAAGTCCTTCATGATCCTGTGGGTACAGCATCTCGGGGTCAGCGTGAGTGGCCGAGGGGCGAGGAGGGAGGGGAGAGGAGGGGAAGGAGTGGACTTGCGTGAGGAAGCGATCGTAGACCTGAGTCTGGTCTGCAAAGGTGAACTTGACCCTGTCCAGGTAGGACAGGGCGTCCCTGACGTTGAGGGACGTCTTGTGTGCGTCCATGGCGGCGGGGTCACCGGAGGGGGTCAGGGGAGAGCGCGGGTTCTGTTGGGGAGTGGGGAGGAGCGACTCCGCCCGGGGCTGGCTCTGCTCTGCAGCAATGTCTCTCTTGTCTGTGCTCCAAGAGACAGCTGCCCGCCACAAAGGAAGAGCGAGAGCGCCAAGTTGTCCTCGCCCAACTGACGCGAGTTGACGCGGAACGAACGAGAGCAGCGTCCTCTCTTTCTTGCCCCTCACCCGTACACGCTGGCGTCTGTCTTGTTCCGCAGACTGACTACCGTACACTCGACCAGAATGGCACAGCAATTCTCTACCCGCAAGTCCCTCCCCTTTCCCGCTCTCCCTCTCTCGCTGTACCTCCGAGACGGCCGTCCCCCCCTCGCACGCAATCTCGACCCCTAGCCCCTCGTCAACCCTCTCGCACCACGCACCGTGAGCACGCCGGACTGACACGAGCGGCACTTGCAGGCCAGGTCGGCGCGCTCAACACGCTCGAGTACCGCACCTTCCTCGAGCAGGACGGCAAGGTCATCTCGCCGTTCCACGACGTGCCCCTCTTTGCCAACCAGGACCGCACCGTCCTCAACATGGTCGTCGAGATCCCCCGCTGGTCCAACGGCAAGCTCGAGATCTCCAAGGAGGAGCAGTTCAACCCCATCCTCCAGGACACCAAGAAGGGCAAGCTCCGCTACGTCCGCAACTGCTTCCCGCACAAGGGCTACATCTGGAACTACGGCGCCTTCCCCCAGACCTGGGAGGACCCCGCCCACCAGCACCCCGAGACCAAGGCCAACGGCGACAACGACCCCCTCGACGTCTGCGAGATCGGAGAGGCGATCGGCTACACCGGTCAGGTCAAGCAGGTCAAGGTCCTCGGCGTCATGGCCCTCCTCGACGAGGGCGAGACCGACTGGAAGGTCATCGTCATCGACGTCAACGACCCCCTCGCCGCCAAGCTCAACGACATCGAGGACGTCGAGCGCCACATGCCCGGCCTCATCCGCGCCACCAACGAGTGGCTCCGCGTCTACAAGATCCCAGACGGCAAGCCCGAAAACACCTTCGCCTTCTCGGGCGAGGCCAAGAACAAAAAGTACGCGACCGAAATCATTGCCGAGTGCCACGACGCGTGGAAGAACCTCATCTCGGGCAAGGCCGACAAGAACTCGATCGACATGTGAGTCGCCCCCCTGCTCTCCGGGTCTACGTCTCTGCGCGGGGTTCTCATCACGGAGCCCGTCGACGAGTCGTTGATCGCCCGGTCGCCGCGACTGACCGCAAAATACCCACCCCCCTCCAGCTCCAACACGACCCAGGAGGGCACCCCGGGCTACACCACCTCGACCGCCTCGGTCCCGGCCGACTCGCGCCAGCCGCCCGCCCCGATCGACGCCAGCATCGACAAGACCTTCTTCATCTCGGGACACGTGAGCTTGCTCCTCCCTGCGTGCGACAGAAGCGATACTAAGATACTGGAAACTGACTCGCTTGCAATCGTTTTCTCTTTCCGCTCCTTGCCTCCTCCTCCTCCTCCTCCCCGCAACCGCCGTCTTGCTTTCCATCCTCGATCGGCTTGGACGCAGGCGGTCTAAAGCGGGCATCCTTGTGATTCTCGTTTCTTGATCACTTTGCACCTCGAGCTGCTCTACACCAAACTTATACACAGCACACCAAGAGTTGAAGGCGTCTTTTTCCTTCTGCAAAGCAAGTATTGCCTCTCTTCTCGTCCCTCATTCTTTCTTGCTTGCTCGCTCGCTCGCTCAAGAGCTACCAGCTCGGTCTCTACCTGACTGCCAGGGTACTCCGATCGCTTGACCGCCGCCAAGATATGAAACCGGACGACGCAAAGCTGTCTTCTTGCCGTGCGCTTGCCTTCAAGCTTCGAGCTCTCCCCGACCTCCGATTTTCCGCCCTCTTCGCGACGCTGCTCGCAACCTTTTGGAGCCGTTGCTAGCTGCTCTTTCCCCTCCCTTGTGATGCAGGCCCGCTACCGCATGGCTCCTCTTTGCTCCCGGGCGCGCGCTCGCTCTCCCTGAGATAAGTGCGGTGTACTGCCTCCTGCTTGCTGCCGGGGCGAAACTTCGTGCCCACGCCGTGGGGATGCGTTTTGGCGGACGTGCTTACATACTTTAGCCCGCGTCGAATCGATATCGCCAGGCTCCTATCGCGGATGACATCGGCTCCGCGGACAAGCCGGAAGCTTTTCTTTTCTGGACCGACCGCGTCTGCGCTATCGTAGTCCCTTCTCTTCCCAACGTTGCGGACAACGCACCATGAGCACATCGAGGTCGGGCCCATCGTCTGCTGCTAGGACCGCAAACGAGGTTTACAACACGTGGGGGCGATACGCGGGCGCTGCCTACGCCTTGCAGGGGGCTATGGCAGCATACGAAGACAACCCTGGGCTTGCTTCCCACGTGGCGGAGTGCCAAAGGCGTGAAGAGCAGGTATGGCACGAGCTGCAGGCAGCGATCACCGCGTGCAACCTCCGCACGGCTCGCGCGGCACGCCAGCGCCTCCAAGCTCGCCTCGGAAGAGCCGTCAATGATGTTGAGAGTTTGAGGGCCCAGGATCCGTCCGCTTCGGGGTTGGAGTGGCGGGTATGTCTGGAGGACACCTTGGGGACGAAACAATTCTGCTCGTGCAGGAGCACATCGGGGATCTTCAGAATGTAAGTCTAGCTCGAACCAACACTATGGTTAGTGCTTGACTCGGCTGACTCGCAAAGTACCCTGCCGCCGCAGTCGGCACACTCCCTCCCGCACCGCTACGCGAGGCACCTCGGACACGGGTGGCGCGGCAGGATGTAGGCGCTCGGGCGGTGGAGCGCCCGTCAGACGTCTTCAAGACACTCTGGGGTTGTAGCACGGCGCGCGGACCTTGACGTGCACTGAAAGATGGGAGTACCGGATTTTCTAGCCAAAACTGACTAAAAGAGCATTTGCCAGAGCGCTGCAACACGAGTGCAAAGTCTCCCTTCCATTCCTGCTGCTATCTCAAGCTGGCTCCTAATTTGTCACAGCACAACACCCCACTTTCTGTACCTGTAGCCGGCGGTACAGTTCGGATTCGCAGTCGCCCGAGGAAAGCCGAGCTGAAACGCTAAACGGACGTTACCCTCACCAACTCTCGGTAGAGCAGAAACTGAAGCTTTATGTGTCTTGAAAGAAGTACACTTGAAGTCCTCGCATTGCTGCACTTGCCCGCATGCTGCCTTCTTTGGAACTGGCCCGGCAGCAAACACGAATCGCAACTTCAGAACGCGCACGCTCGACGTTGCAGACCTGCGGCCTTTGTATTTACCGGACGAAGGCAACACGTGCAAGGGTTCGACAGCCTGTGCATTGCTCCCTGCTTTTCGCGCTTGTTCACATTCCAGCCTCTTGACGTCTGCTTTTTGCGGCGTGTCACAACGAAAGGAAACAGCCGCACTAGTTGACGACGCAAAGAATGCTTAAGCTTGTACTGGTCATCGGCTGCGTCGGAATGCCCGCGAGGGTGATCATATCTTGGTCCCGCATCACCTCCAAGCTCGCGTGCTCGTGAGCTCGAGCCAGTCTCGACTTTGGACCGCGGACATGCCGGACTCCGTTCGCTCGCAAGGACGCCACCACCCCTTTCTTTCTCTGCTCCCATCACCCCTGCCTGGAGCATCGAAGCCTCGCAAGAGCTGCGCCATGAGTCGTCCGGTCTCGCACTCGCACTCGCAGCTGTCGTCTGCCCGCGCGCCCACGACGAACGGCGTGGCGGAGCACGCGATACAGTCGGCAATAACGGCTTGGGAGACACCCTATACCATGCTAGCAGAATGGTTAGAGCACAACCAAGAACCGGCTGTGACTTCGCCCGAGCATGAATACTGGGAGCGTTGCCACGAGCAGCTCGAGCGACTTGTACGCCCATTTGAAGAAGCACTCCTCAACACCGTGCGAGCGTCCGACCACCAGGCGCAGGAGAACGCGATCGAGCGTGCAATGTCCGATGCTGAGCGACAGGCCCGTGAAGTGAGGACGGCGCTTGGGGGGCCAGTGCAAAACAACAGGCAGCGGGACATGCAGACGGAAACGCAGCATTTAAGGCGGATCCTAAACCCGTCGCTCTGGCCCCTGCAGCATGGATACGCACAAGCGGCGCTTCATCTGGTGCGATCGCGCTTCGAGGTTGCGGTCAAACTGGTTGAACTTTTGGAGCCTTTCTATTCTGGAGCGCTCGGCCACCAGGCAGGTCACGTCCAATCTTTCTGATGGCTTCATTTTTAACTGACGCTTTTTTAGACACGTCTCCTATGCAGTCGGCGAGATCGCTGCCGCACCGCTACGCGAGGCACCTTGGGGGCGCGTGGCGCGGCCGGATGTAGGCGTCCAGACCCGGGTGCGCTCGGGACTGACTCCGGCGTAAAGCCAAGTTTGCAACTGAGGAAGGGTGGGCGGACCTTGACGGGCGCGGAAAGATGAAGTAGCTCATTCTCAACCAAACTCGAGACCGTCTGCGGGTCACAATGCGAGTGCAGCGTCTTCCTTTTGTTCCCGCCGATACATCAGACTGGCCCAAAGTGGGCTAAAGCACCACGAATCCACCTGCTAGGCCGGTAGCCGGCGATACAGCACCGCCCGAGGAAAGCCGAGGCGAAGTGCGAGAGATAGATGTCCGGGAGCGCTACACTCACAATTCTTGGGTAGAGGAGAGTCTGATGTTACGGAACCCTTACAATCAGCAGCTACACCAGAGGTTGCTGCGCTTGCCCATGTGCGCGCGCCCGCTTGTACGCTCAGACCCCTCTTTCGCCTTGCGACCTCCGCGGAGGTTTTCGTACCCCCCGGATCTTGGGGGGGGGGGGGGGTTCGTGCATGCGTCCGCCTCCCCGTTTTCAGGCTCCGCTTCGAGCTTGGCCAAGCCGCGTGACCGAGTCCGACGGTCCCCCTAGCCCGACACGTACGCCGCACCGCTTCTTCAGATTCTCCCTTCCCACCTTTCCCCAGCGTCGACAGCTGTGGAGCAGTACACACGGGAAGACACGCTCCGCTTCCCACGGTAGGACAGGTTCCGCTTCCTGACTGAGCCCAGCAACCCCGGCATTGCGCGAGACCCAGCAATGTCGCATCAGTGCACCCGCGAAGGGTACAACAATTTGCCAACGGCGGCGGAATGGCTCACTCGAGCAGACGCGGCGGTCTGCGCCATTGTGGCGGCTCGGAAGGCGCTGCGGCAAACTACAAACGACCACGGTTGGACGCGAGAGGGGCAGGCGACCGAGCTAAAAAAACGGACGGACGCGTACTACGGCGCCGTCCATCACTTCCTGGCCGTAGTTCGGCAGGGACAGGAACACCACCCCCGGGATCTGAGCGCTATACAGGAAAAATTTGAGGGACTGCTCGAAGATGTGAAGAGCCTTTTCCGCTCGGCGGCGCCGGGGTCTGAGCAAGCATGCCGGTCCGAGGAAGTACTAAAGCAGCTCGAGAGCATAGAGTCGTACATTCGGAATGATCAGGGAATGAGCATGAGCACATGGTCCGATTCGACGGCGGCGGGGGGCTCGAGTCCGGAACACACTCGCGAACCGCAAAGCCCGCAGCACAAGCGTAACTTGTCGCGAAGATCGACGCATGAAGCCCGCGAAACGAGCCCATCCCCCCGAAGCGTAAGCAAACAGAGCGTCTTCGACACTCTGGTCCACGAGTTCAAGCAGATCTTGACTGATCCCTTTCTTGCAGCAGGGTCAGCAGAGTCTTGGTCGCGTCGGAAACCCAGGAGATTTCGCCCGTCAACGGCTGTCGCCTTCATGCTTCGACCCCGTAAGCCGGCGCAACTAGGGTGGATCAGCGATGGAGATGTGCATGAGTACATGCAATCGGCGCTCGCGAACGAACGGATGGAATGAGCTCAAGACTGGCAATGAGGAACGAGAATGCAATGGACAATAGCCGTACATGAGATCTGCCCGAGACCTATCCGAGAGGGACCCTTACTGAACCTCGAGCGGCTCGACCTGCTCCCACTCGTCCGAGATCTTCTCCTCAGCTGCAGCTCGTCCGTCCCCTGCAGCAGCACCGGTTCGTAACCCTCGAGGTCGGATCTCGTAGCCCTCGCTTCCTCTCCGTATCCGCACGCCCCGCCCCGGCGCGAGGTCCTCGTCATCTGCGCCTTCGAGCTCCTCGTCGAGAGTGACGTCTTCCGTGCAGGCGCCCATGCCGACCTTTGCTGCCGCTTGGCGAGTCTTGCGTGCTGCAAGCTGCCCTAGCGGAACATCGTCCTCGTTGTCGTCTTCGCCGTCGCTGCTACCGGGAGTTGTAGTCGAGTCGTAAGATGAGCCCGAGTCGGAAGTGTCTCGGTCTGCTTGTGCTGCCGGATCGGGAGCGGCCGAGCGACGCCGCAGACCTTCCGACGGCAGGTTCAACGCGGCTGGACTGTCGTGGTCGACCTCGCCGCTTCGGGCGCGAGAAGGCAAAAGCGCGGGGTTGAGACCGCTGCCGTATGTGAAGGGCTGCTCTCCCGGAGGAGGTCGTCGAGCCGGCTTCCGGCGTGCAGGCGCAAACTCGTCTCGAGGCGGCCATTCGAGCTGTTGAGCCGGACCTGACAGCCCGATCGCAAATGTCAGCTCGCCCGCAAAATCGAAGCTGCCTCGGTGTAAGGTTCTCAGCTTACTTGTGCCGACTGCGACCGGAAAGCTCAGACCATCGCCGGGTGTTGGTTGCGGCCACATCCACCACAAGGGATTCTCGCCCAACACCGCCTGCACGTTTCGCACATAGCCGAGATGATACGGGTAGCGATACTGAGTGTCTCAAGTACATCAGCGAGGGAAGCTGTGACCGAGGGAAAGCCAGCAATCGACCTGCCTCGCGGATCTTGCCTCGCCTTTTCAGCGAGACCGCACGGTCTTTCTCCCACGACTCGATCGTGGTCGTGTTGGTTACGACGGACCAGAGGTGGAAGAGGGAGAAGACCCCGACGGCGATCAAGACTGGTACGCAGGCCGTGTAGTTGAGGACGAGCATGACAATCTGCGTCGTCGTTGGCTCGACCTGCAGGGAGGAGAAGAGATTAGCTCGTCCGCGGCATCGCAACGCACAGTAACGTGCGATTGATGGCGAGAATTAAAGGCTGACGTAGCGATTCATTGCCGCCAACGCCCTCGTCGTGATCATCCAGAGATGGTACGAGCACGCCACGTCGACCGCGAGGAGGAAGCGGACGAAATGGCCATAGTTGTGATGTCCGACACAGTTGTTCACCCATGGACCTGAGCGATAGCTGACGTGAGCCCTCGCACAGCGCAAGAGTGTATAGGGAAAGCGGAAGAAACGAACAGTGGTGATCCATCCGCAGCACGCAGCGCTTGCATTGCCGGCAATGGTGCGCTCGCGGCGGCTTGTACTCTGACAGTCGTCGATGCGGTCAGTGCCACAGCGCTTTCCGGCGGATCCGAAAGGAACTGGCCTTTGCGCAGCATGACCCGCGGACTGACCTTGACAAGTCCGACAAAACCTCGGTCCGCCCGTCTGTTTCTTCACCTCGATGTGACCTGTCTCGAGCAATCTGGGATCCGGACGCTGTAGAGGAGCAAATACGGGTCAGTGATTGACGGTATACGAGGTTGCCGACAGCGATTCTGCTCGTTCGAGAGAGGCCAGACGTCTCGAATGGCGATTCACGGCGACTCACCCAGCCTTTCGGGACTCGTCCCGGGTCGGTCCGGACCACGAGGGCATAGTTGTAGAAGACGAGCGCCAGCAAGAGGTTGAACGGGAGCAGGATGCGAAGCAGTTCCGGGTCGGAGTAGCGGTACCGAACGGCGGGGAGGACAACAAAGACCTGGCTCGAGAAGCCGATGAAGCTGATCAGGAGCACAGTGCCTGCGACGCATAACCGATCGAGTCGCTTGCCCATGTCGGGCGGCGCGATGGGAGGCAACAGGAGAGGGCCAAAGTGTAGGGAGGCGGTGCAGGGTCCCTCTCATCTCTCAAGCGACCACAAACGGCCGAGTCTACCGCGGTGCCTACTGATTGGCGTCGATGTGGGCTAAATAACAACTGCTCCTTCGTGAGATCGGCAGCTACAAACATCCGAAAGCGCAAAACACAAAAACGGGCTCCGACGAACATTTGCCCGTCTACCCGTTGGACAGCCCTGTTGCTGCATACATCCCGCTCTTCGTCCTCGCCCGGCTCGCCTCCCTCAGCCATGACGTCGGTCCGTCGCTGTTGGGTCCGGGAGCCGCCTCGGCTCCTCCTCGTCGACCGCTTTTCTGCAAAGTCAACTTGACTCGCCACGAGCCGATTCGTGTGGAAAGGGGCAGATAAAATCGTCGACAGACGGACAGACGAGGCGAAGTGCTGCGAGGATCGGGCGACGCGCCGTTCAGACGGATCCGAAAGGCGCAGGCGGGTTGACCAAGAGAGGAGATGAAGGGCCGAGCGAGAGGAGAGGAGGCGGCGATGGTGAGGGGAAGACGAGGACGACGGCGTGCAGTGACGGCGTTGCAATAGCTGGGTCAGATGGCGACCTGCTCGATTCCAACCGTCGCCGCCTCGAATTCCACCAGTCGCATTTCGGTCGGCCTCCGGAGACCGCCTCGTCCGGAATCTTTGGTCCGACGTCTGTTGCGCGTATCAAGCTGGCGATTCGGACTCCCGTTGCCGGAGAAGGACCCGACCCGCCGAGCGCGAGGCATGCGAGGTTCACCCGACTTTTCGCGCCGCAGCCTGTTTGCTCCGCTCTTCCCTCAGCTCCCGCATCCGCGCTTCTTGCATCCTCCGAACGATCGAGATGACCTTGTCATCCGGCGTCCCTTTGCCCGTGCCCGTGCTCGTGCCCGTCGAACCGCCGCCGAGGTTGTTCGAACTCGAACCCGAAGCCGCCGATGCGAGGCGAGCAGAGGCGCCGACTCCGAGTTGCTGAGCGACCGGGCTCGAGACGCCGCCCCCGTTCGAGCCGTTGTTGGACGATTCGAGTTGGGACCAGAGGTCGTACAGCGAGATGATCTCTTGAACGATCTCGAGGACGATCGACTGATCGACTTGGAGGGAAGCGAGGAACGCGATCGGATCCGGGCGCTGAGGGGGCGCCGCCGTCCCGTTCAGATTTGACGTCGCCGCGGCTCCCGAGCTGGTCGCCGTCATATCGACCGAACGACGACGCGTCCGGCTCGAGACGTTGCTCGACATGGCCGCGGCGTCGGCAGGGGTGTCAGGAGCGAGGATCTGAGCGGCAGCCGAGGCGGGAGGGTGCAGCGCAAAGGCGAGGTAGATGGCTGCGAGCGCGATGAGGTGCGGAGGATGGACGAGGCAGAGCGAGCACCGGAACGTGTCGTTGATAATGAACCTGCAACGGGGACGCCGCGAATGCAGTCTCCTGAGCCGGGTTTCTGCTGCAGGTCCGGGGGAAAGCTCGCCAAACTCACCACGCCATCTGGAGAGAAGTGTCGTCCATTTCGAGCATCATGGCTTTCTGCTCGATCGAGTTCTCGGTGACGGCTCCGCCTTCGCGTCCGCACAGCTGGACGAGGGCGCGGTACGGGTGGTACACGATCAAGTGAAAGTCGAGCTCTTCGAGGAGATAGAACTCCATCTCGGCGAGGCGGTGGTTGTCGGACGTGAACGAGGTCAATCCCATGTCTGTCGAGACCGTGCGTCAGTCTTTTGCGTCTCGGGATGTCGGGGGAGAGTAGTCAGTCGCCTCTCACCGTTGAAGACCGTCTTGGCCTCTGACGCGGCCGTCTTGACGTGCACCGGCGTCTCTTCGGCTTTCGCTGCGAGGTAGCAACACGTCGCGGCGACGAGGGCGGGGTCCGTGTCGCAGTAGGCGTTGCGGAGGTAGAACCGGCGGAAAAAGACGATCGCGGTCGCGAGTACTTGTTGCCGGAGGCCGAGGCGTTTGCAGATCTTCTGCATGGCTGTACACGGAGAGGGATCGGGGTCAGCACACCTTGGTCGCTCAGTACCATTCCCTACTCCGTCCAGAGCCGGAGGGGTTCGGTTCGGCGCTGTGTAGAGGTCACGGACTCACTGCTCGCGCTCCAGATTTCGATCCACGCGAGCTCTAGTTCGGATGCGTGACGGAGATCGTCGACACGGGCCATTAAGAGGGCGGCGTGCGGGTGCAAGTGGTTGTTGGCATGCGACGAGAGGTAGAAGTTGGCCGACATGTTTGGTCCGGAGAGTCACTCGGCGGCCCGGATCGCCCTCAAGCTAGCTAGTCTTCGCCGGTATTGCAGAGCGTCTGTCTCAGCTTTGCCTCTGCGTAGCTCGGAGCGTCGATCGAGGTTGTGGGATGTGGAGACGAAATCCGTCTCGTCTACTCCGGCGACTCGGACGGGACGTAATCCATGCAGCGGCGGGAGAGATAAAGCCTCGACTAGCACTGCGTCTCGTCTCAGAAAGCAAGGCCGGGCCGGGAGCCGTGAAGGGCCTCGACTCGAAGAGTTCTTCTTCTTGTTGTCCGTCACTTCACTCGACTTCTCGTGCAGCTCTCGTTGGGCGCTGCTGCTGTGCATAGTCTGATGCCTCATACGACTAGGAAGGGAGGCACCAAGCGCCGCAAACCCCTCGCGTCCGCGTCCGCGTCTGGTGCTCCTGGTGCTGCTCAGCTTGCTGCACCTCGTCCGCCTCGTCCGCCTCCTCCTCCCTCTGGTGCCGTCGCGCCTGCAGCAGCGAGGTTTGCTCCGTCCGCAGCCTACGTGGCCCACCAGCAGTCGGCCAACAACGCCAACCGCATTCCTGCTGCTCCTCCTCCTGCTCCTCCGCCCGTGTTCACCCACGGTCCTGGCTACTTCCCACCGCCACCAGCCGGCTACCCTGAGCATCCGCCCGCTCGTCCTCCTTGGATGCCGCCAACTCTGCATGCACAAGCACCACAGCCGCCGCCGCCACCACCTGTGGGCTACCCGCCGTACTCTCACGGTCCGTATGCTCCGCCGCCGCGGGCTTTCCCTGCACCCGGTCATCCTGGCAGCGTATACAGTGCTCCGCCGCTTGTTCAGCCCATCTGTGCGTGCTAGCTGGCCTTAAAATGAGCTCAGAAGACCGTGTCGATCAGAGAACGACTGACGCATCTCATTTCACGCAGCTCCTCACATCCCTTTCTTCGATCGGCGCACATCCAGTCAGACTCCTTCGATCGGCACCATCTCGCGTGACGCTTCTCCCGCGCGGCAATCGTACGATCCAGCCCCGACGGCACCGCCCACGATGCCACCCGTTGCCTCGAATCCGCCTCCCGTCGCTTCCACTTCGACCGCGCCCCGTGCCGAGTCGACTCCCGCCGTGCCGCCTCCCTCGTCGCAGACCCTGACGCCTGCACCCGCGCCCGCACCTGCACCTGCGCCCGCACCTGCACCTGCACCTGCACCTGCACCTGTGTCCGCACCTGCACCTGCACCCGTCGACTTTATCGCTTTGCCGAGGAGTACTCCAGCTCGGACATCACCAGCAGCGGAAGCGCCAGTCTCCTCGTCCTCGTCTTCATCGTCGTCATCGTCCTCTTCGTCTTCTTCATCAGAAGATGAGGAATCAGATACGCCTTTCGAGGCAAGAGGCAACCCCGTGAACACCATCGAAGGCGCAGACTCGGCTGACGATGACAGCGACGAAGAAGCCGTCGCAGATGCGCTTGTCGGCGCACGGAGATTGTCGGATCGCGACCTCGGCGATCGGTCCAACGCGCCGCCGCCGCCTTCCTCCCTTTTTGGCGGTTCAGTGAACGGGTCCGACCACGATTCCGATTCCGACTCCGACTCGGACGAGGCGGAAGTCGAACACGTGTCAGATATCGAGGAAGCCGTGCTTGAGCAGGTCGGGGAGGAAGACGATCTCGGCGCGGACGAGACCTTGCCGTTCGAGTTTGAATCCGCTTCGGACGAGTCGGACGCCGACGCTTCGGATGGCGAAGCAGAGGGCACAGCGGACGAGTCTGGACTACCCCGCGCGACGAGGACGAGGAAACGGCGGAGGGTCGACTCGGACTCAGCGGCGGCGGGGCTGCTCCTCGACGAAGAGGACGTGGACTCGAGAGCGACTTCGCGAGCCGGGTCGCACGACGAAACGACTTTCTTGGGCGGTCCGTCGGAAGAGTCGATGTTCATCGCGAGGGCAATCGCACCGGCTTTGTCGCCCCCTCCTCCGCCAGCTGCGGACGCTTTCTTGTCGATGTCGACGTCGACGCCTGCGAGGCCCACAGCAGGCTCGGCCGCGCCGCCGCCGCCACTATCGTTCCCCGATATCGGTCGAGCCATCGACGACGACGACGCCGACGAAGAGGACGAAGACTCGAATTTCGGCGCTGGCGATGGGCCGGAAGAAGGCGAGGTTGCTGATCGTGTCCCTCTGCCGGTCGGCGGCGCGACGACCGCCCTCCCCGACGAGATTTCGGCCGCCTTGTCTGCTTTGCGAGCCGCGTCGGGGATCAGCAGCACTCCCGTCGTCGTCGACCCCTCCTCGTTCTCCTCCTACGTCACCCAGCCCGACAACAACCCGCCCCCCGTCGTCGACGAGGACGCCTTGAGATCCGATCGTCAACCCGTCATGTTCTCGACCGCACCAGCACCGGCGGCGCCCACTGGTGCGACCGTGCCAAAAGCGAGTTACGAACGCAAGCGGGTCGATTTGGGCTCGCTGGATCAGACCCCGCCGGGCGCTCCGGCTGCGAAGCGATTCAAGCTGTCGTACAAGCCGTCACCGTTATCTTCGTGAGTCTTTCTGCGCGTGCGGCCATCTGGAAAGATGCCGCGTTTCTTCTGATGCTGACTGACCACTTTTTCACCACCGCAAAGGAAACCCTCATCGGAGACACCACCTGTTCCTGTAGTGGCTGTCGCCACTGCAGCTCCAGCGACGACCGCAAATGCGGCTCCGACAGCTCGGGCAGTCTATGTCCGCCGGTCCGAACGCAGCGACGGTGGCACGCCAGGTCCGGAGAATGCCCCCGTCAAAGCCGTCTACCAACGCCGCGCCGACGCCCTCGTTGCCATGTCTTCGAGCCAAACCACGGCTCCGAACGGGAAAAAGAATGGCAAACTCCGAGGCGCGTTGCCGCTCTCGCGCGAGGAGAAAGCCGAACGCCTCCCCGCCAAGTTTTACGCCTCGTTTGGCGAATTCCCGACTCCGGATGCGGCCAAAGCCCCAGCTATCTATGCGACTCCGAAACATACCGTCTTGCCAGCCCGGAACCTCGCTCCGCCGAACGAAGCGGCGCTGCACGGGTTCTGGCCCGGTCCGCCCAGTCGCAAGCAAGCGTCGAGCAAGGCCATCTTCCCGGCGCCGCTCGTCCCTCTGAACGAAGCCGACGACGACCGCCCCCGCGTCGAAGTCTTTATCGACAACTCGAACGTCCTCTACTCGTTCCTGAACTGGGTCCGGAGTCGTTCGGACGCCAAAGTCACGTCTCTGAAAGCGCCGGGGAAGGACGCCGCCGGGAACCCCAAGACGGTCAAGACGGTCACGGTCGCCGGGAAAAAGGTCAGACTCGACTACCGAGCTTTGTTTGCCGTGTTGGAACGCGGTCGCAAGGTCGAACGGCGCGTCATTGTCGGTTCGTCGACCTTGTGGCAGTCACTCGAGCCGGCAATCGAATGGGTGAGTCAGATCAGTTCTCCGCATGTCAGCGGTGATTAGGTTTCTGACAACCTATCTCGACAGGGCTACGAGGTCTCGCTCTTGCAACGGGTCCCTCGCGCGGAAAACTCGAAAATGTCGGCCGCTCACATCTCGGCCGCTGCGAATCAGCTCGCCGCCCTATCGAACGGCAACAAGAAACGCGGCGGGAAAGGTCCGCAAAACGCTGAAATTGTCGTGCCGCAGCCGGTCCAAGGCCCGTCGCAGGTCAAGCACTACAAGGAGCAGGTGCGCGGTCCTCACGTTCTGTTTTCGAGAATCCTTCGCTCACGCCTCACACTCCACAGGCGGTCGATGAGCTGGTGCACCTCAAGATCCTCCAGTCCTTGCTCGACTTTGACCCGCCTCCTTTACCCTTGCCGTCTCGGGCGCCTACGCCTGACCCGGTCGAGCCGTCTGCGGTCGTGGCCGCCGCCGCCCCGACAGCGCCGGCAGCCCCGACAGCCTCGACAGCGACCGAGACCGAGCCACCCGCTCCGAGAGACGCTCGCTTCCAACCAGCTGCAGCTTTCCTCGCTCCCGCCGCCCCTGCCCCCGCCGCAGCCGAAGCGTCGGAACCGGCTCCGCGATTCCTCCCCGCCGGGAGCAAGCCACCACAGCCGCGTCCCAACACCAACGACAAAAAGACCACCCCGGCTCTCCGCATCGTCCCACGCACTCCAGCACGGAACCGCCCCGTGCTCGTGATCGGGACCGGCGATGCCAACTCGTCCGAGTACAACCCGGGCGGCTTCCTCGGCTGCGTTCGCCGCGCGCTCGACCGCGGTTGGGACGTCGAGATCGCGGCGTTCACGAGCGGGATCAGTTCGCTGTGGACCGGCGAACAGATCCGCCGCTTCACTGACGATGGTCGCCCGCGCGGCGAACTGCGCGTGATCGACCTCGCCCAGTTTGGCGAAGAGTTGGTGACCGTTTGAATGCATGCGTCTTCACACTCTGCTCTCTCATCGTGTACTCCTTTCTTTCATCCCCACCCGATTGTTGTTGTTAACGAGTATATTCGAAATCTGGATCTACGCGTCATTTATTCGCCATTCGAGGAACGAGAGTGGCGGATAGTTCTTTTTACAACGAGGCTACAGGATATTCGATTGCAGAGTCCGTTCAGTCAGACGAGGGGGAAGAGCGAGAGGGCGAAGAGGGCGCGATCTGCATGCAGCGTCTCGAACTTGCTGTCCAGAGCGGGCGGGTGCAGCTCCGGGCGAAAGCCGCTCGAAGAGCGACCTACTCTACTCGAACGACTCGTTGCGGATCCAGCGAGTAAACATGTCGAGCGAGACCTCGGGCTGGTCGTACGGGACCATGTGGCCCGCCTCGTCAATCTCGAGGTACCGGAACAAGCCGGCGCCGCCGTCGAGGGTGACGGCCTGCGTCGAACCGGCGCGCTTGCCGTTCGACTTGAAGGGGAGGAGCTTGGCCTTCTGGTACTTGGCGGCCTTGGACCAGTCGAGGGCGAGGGTCCACGCGAGGTTACCCCTGGAGAGATTGGGCGGTCAGCCATCTTTACCTTCAGCAGGAGGCGGAGGCTCCGACTCGAGACTCACTTGCTGTTGCACATAAAGTCGGCCGAGCCTGTGCAAAAGAAACAAAAGTCAATACGGCGCTGGAGTCACGCCTCGCAAACGAGAGTAACTCACCGGCGTAGATCAGGAAGCGGATGCCGTCCTCAAGCAGAGGCGGGATGAGCGCAGCCGTGTTGTGGCTGACATCGCCTGCAGTAATCGTAGAGTGTAGCATCAGCGTACCGAACTTCCGCACTAAGCAGCAATCAAGTGATCGAGCCAGTTTGAGATATTGGCACCCGCAAAGTCTCGCAAACGCAGGAAGAAGCACGCCAACGCACCCTGGAACTGGAAGGCCTGGTTGACCTGCATATTGCACGACTCGAAAGTGCGGTCGGACGAAGCGCCGAGCTCCTTGCGGACTGCGGGCTGATTCCTGTGCACGTTGAGCAACAAGTTCGATCAGCGACTGCTCCTTGCGCCACATGACGGCGGGCAAGAGCCAGTGCCGAACGACTTGAAATCGGGAGACGCACATGTAGGTCTCGATCCACTGCATCTGCTTGTAGCAAAGCGGGCTGCAGATCCAGCATGACAAGGGTCAGCTTCTCCCCAACACCGTTCTGCGCCGCAGCAAGCTCACCCATCCTCGCCGTCACGGTCACACTTGCGGCGGACTACGCAATCGTTTCCGAGTGTCAGCTCTGCTCGTGAGGAGTACCTGCGATAATCATCACTCACTGTCGTACGGGTTGAGGCCAGACTGCTGGATCGGGCCGGCGACCTGCCAGCACGAGAGCGTAGCCGGAACGCAAGTCTGCGGCAGGCAAAGGAGGCCCCAATGACAAAGTCAGCTTTTGCGCAAGCTCACGACAACGAGGCAGATGACTCAACGAAGCGGGACGGGTTGTTGTAGCAAAACTCGGTCAAGCGCTGGCACGTCGGGACTTTGCCGCGGATCGACTGGCACGTCGCCTCGTCAAAGATCGGCCCGTACGGGTTCGCGCCCGGCGCTTCGGGTTCGTTGCACGACCAGTCCGGGACCGAGGTGAACTGGGTGTAGGCGTCGGTGAGGCCGTTCCCGATCAGGACCGACTTGAGCGGGATCGAGATGCTCGAAGGGGTCGGCTTGGACTTGTTGTGCTTGTGGATGACTGAGGCGATGTTGGGCAGGTAGGTGCCGGCGTACGATTCTGAGAGAGGGCGGGGCGAGGCGCGGAGTGAGCAGCCATGATCTGCGAGTCGGAGAAAGAGCGAAATCGCGCGGCTCACCTCCCGAGACGTGGAAGTCGACGTCCTTGAACTTGGGGAACTTTTCGTAAAAGAGCTGCAGGAACGAGTAAATGTCCTCGGCCGTGTCCTGCGAGTTCGAGACCGTCTTGGAGCCGTACGAGTCTGCCGGGCCAAGTGGGGAAATGCGATCAGAGTCAGTCACAGGAGTCGCGTCCTCGCAATAGGCGGAGGATGCAGTACGGAAGCGCCGCAGAGATCGCCAGCAAAGTCTGCATCTCGGGTGACTCACAGCCGACCTGAACGGGCGAGTCGAGGAAAATGACGTTGGCGGATTCGGTCCACGAGTGCGGGTTGTAGGTCGTGTTGAGGCCGTCGTTGGCGACGGCGCAGGGGCCGAGCTCGAACAAGAGACCAGTGGTCGACGAGCACTGTCGGCGCACCCCCATGTGGGTCAGTTACGCGCGAGAAGAGGCCAGCCCGGGAACCGCTCGAACACTCACGCCCGGTCCGCCGTTGATCCAGAGAACGAGGGGATCCTGTTCGGGGTGCTTTGACCTCGACTCGAAGAACCAGTAAAAGAGGTGGGCGTCTTCGGCGATGTCGAGGTACCCAGAGTAGGATTTCGACGACGAGTCGCAGAGTCCCTTTGGCTCCTTCATGCGGAGCGAGTGGGCGGGAAAGTCGGCATGCTGGATCAACTCGTCTGCAGGTGGGTGGGTCAGTTACCTTTCGAGTCCGAGACGAACAAGATGGCTTGCTGCGGCATCAGAGTGGGGCAACCTGAAGAGGAACGTACACGAGATTCCGCTCTCCTGCACGCGATGGCTGAACTCGCGCACGCCTTGCTCTGCCCACCCGATAGGCTGCGAGTGCTGTACACCGTACCAGGCATCCTTGAGGACGGTGCCGAGGTCGAGCGGGGTGGAAGCGGACGAAGCCGAGAAGGTCAACTGGGACGGGAGCGCGAGCGCCGTAGCTGCTGCGAGGGCGGGCGAGAGAGCCAACCAGGAGCGCATCTTGACAGCTACTCGTGTAGACTGTTGCAGTCAGAGTGAGAAAGAGAAAGAGAAAGAGGACCGCGCGGTGACTTGCCCGATCGGGGGCGCGTCATCTCCTATTAGCTTATTACCAATGTATTTGTATTCAGCAATACAAAACCCCGCCGCCGCCGCCCCACCTGCCGAGTGACACCGCGTGCTCTCCTCTCTACAGTCCCCTCACTCGACCCCATTGCCGCCAAGTCATGCCTCTCCTCTTCCCAGACAGTGCGCAGTCGCCGCAGGCCATCCTCGACCAGGCCAAGAACGCCACCGCCGACAAGCCCCACTACCTCGTCTTTTTCGCCTCGGTCGACCCCGACACGGGCAAACCCTGGTGCCCGGGTCAGTCTACCGCCTGCTCTCTGCAGTCGCATTCCGGCCATCTAGGCGGTGGCGCAATCGGCCGCTCGAAGTCGGAGACCGAAAATGACTGACCTTGATTGTTGACATCATCCCGCCTGACGGACCCCGACACGGCGTACAGACTGCTCCGAGGTGCAAGACGAGGTCGAGCGTCTCATCCCCGAGAAGAACAGCACCCTCGTTTTTGTCGGAGACCGCACCGAGTGCGTGCTCTGCTCTGCCCCCGCTCGCTCTGAAAGGACACAGGGATTGACCTCGCTCGCTCCGCTTGCCAATGCAGGTGGAAGAAGCCCGAGAACGCATTCCGTCAGAAGCCGTTCAACATCTCCAAAATCCCGACCATCATCCGCGTCCAGGGCGGCGCCGACAACGTTGCAGCTTCGGTGCGTCCCGTCCTCCTCCTTCGAGCTCTTGTAACCCTTTCACCGGAGTCCACTTTGAGCTGAACTCGTATGGCTGAATGCGTACAGCTCGACTCGGCCCCGCGCTTGATCGAGAGCGAACTGCGCGACCGGTCAAAGTTTGAAGAGTTCGTCAAGTAGACACGCCGAGAGAGAACATCTCCTCTAGCCCCTTTCGATTCTCCCTGCTCTGTATTCAATAAACCAATTTTGGTCCTAAGGCTCTCGGCACGGGGAAAGCAGCAGAGAGAGAAAGTATCCAATTGTCAGCTAAAGTATCGCCTCCTCATACTCCCCGTCCGACTCGCACCACTGCTCAACGGCGTCTCGGCACCATCATCCCCGTCCGTCTCCTCGCCTTCTTCTCCCGTCGCCGTGGGTGGGTGGACCTCCTCATTCCCGTCACCTCCGTCTGATGACGACGACGACGCCTCATCGACGAGCGTCGCCGACCCCTCCGCGACCAATTTGGCGAGCGAGCGCGTAATGGCCGCCACGAGCGGATCGACCGACAATTCCCCTCCTCCTCCTCCTCCTCCTCCTCCAGTTCCGGCTCCGACGGCAGCAGGCGCAGCTGCAGGAGCTTGAATCCCCGCGGTTCCGTTCAGGGAGGGGGCCGTACTGGCTGCCGTCGGGAAGGGGACGAGCTGACTACTCGCGTTCGGGAATGAAGAAGCAGCAGTATCTCTGCCCTCTTCGGCCGAACCCGTCGTCGTAGGCGGTACGGCCGTCGTCTGACCATCTCCTACGACTTCCAAGTGGGTCGAATCGTTCGTCGAGTTCACCTCGTCGGCGTCGGCGCTGCCGCCGATCGAAACCAAATCATCGACGTCGATCCCGGTTCCGGCGCCTGTTCCTGTTCCCCCGCTCGCGTCCGACGTCGACTGAAGGAGTGAATTCGAAAAGTGGGCGGCGACGAGTCCGTTCAGGCTGTTTCTCCGCTCGGCAAAGCCTTGAGGATGATAAAGCTGCTGCGGGCTGCTCCCCGCCGCCGCTGGTCCGGCTGCGAACCCGTTGGCTGTGAAGCTTGAGCCGAACCCGAGTCCGGGTGCGCCTCCTAAACCGAGCGCGAGAGTGCCATTCGGGTTTGCGTTGGCAGAAGCGGGAGAGAAGGCCGCGAGGGTGGCCGGAGTGGCTGCGGGCGGTCTCGGATTCGGGTACGACGAGCTGGGCGTCGTCGCGGTCGTGTTGATGCTCGAAGTGTAAGACTCGGACGCGAAGCGGGCAGATCGTGCGCCGTCCGGAGAGAACATGAAGGAGGAAGTGAGCGAGCGGCGACCCGTTCCGCCCCCGCCGCCGCCGCCTCCTCCTCCCGGTGGCGAAACGGACGCGGCTGCTCCTGGGATCCGGATTGAGCTGGAAGAGGGTCCGCCGTACATGTCTAGTCTGGAAGTTCTTGAGACCGACCGCTGGCGCGGGTAGCTGCCACTCGGACCGGCGGCAAACGGAGAGGAGAGGTCGAGTTCTTCCAACTCGTCGATCGAGATCCCGCATCGCCTGCGCAGTTCGGCCAGTTCCCGCTGGTAGTATGCATTAACTCGCTCGCTGTTGGCGAGTCTGACTCGGAGAGTCTCGTTCTCGCGGAGGGCGAGGAGGACATCCGGCGTCAGGTCAGGCGCGGGCAAGATTGGCGACACGAGCGCCGACGCGGACGACGACGACGGCGATGAAGGGAACGATACGGACGACGAGGTCGAGGCTGAGGTCGAGAGGGAGGAAGAGGAAGAGTTGGTGCGGGATTTGGACGACCTGTGTGGGCGTTGCTCGGGCGGCGGGAGCTGCGGTTTCTGCTGTTCGTACGCGAGCAACGCGAGGCGCAACTTGAGAGCGATGGCGTCACCCTGACCTTCTACGGCCCTCTCAAGTTGGTCCTTCTCCCTTTGCAACTGTGTGCTCGGGCGGTCAGAGGTCTGGTGATGACATTGTTCGGAAGTGACAAGTCGGCGGAGGGGAAGGTGCTCACTTGTTCGAGTCTGGAGGTGAGTTGGCGGACCAAGTTGTTCTCTTCTGTGGCCATGCCTGCCTCACGATTGGGTGCAGGGCTCACGCCGTGTGCTGGATCGCTGCGTCGGTCCTCGCACCGCTGACGAGGTGGGAAGTGGGGCCGACGGACAACTCCGAGTGTGGGGACTCGGCCCTTATCTCGCCGCCTCTACACCCGCTCATACACTCGCATATTCAGGCCATGCCGCACGAGTTGCAGCTCCCAAAGCTAGACATCTCGCCCTTCCTCGACTCGGCCAGATCCGACCCCGCCCTCCGCCAACAGGTCGCCGCCGACCTTGACCATCACCTGACCGCCTACGGCTTCCTCTACCTCACCGGACTCGACGCCGTCGTATCGCAACAGGACCTCGACGCAGTCCTCGACGTCTCGCGTGCCTTCTTTGCGAGGCCGGATGCAGAGAAAGCAAAGCTCAGGATCCAGCGCGGAGATGGCGCTCGAGGTGAGCCGGCGCGGGTGACAGGACATGCACGCATTACAACAGTTGTGGTTATGGAAGGCGTGCTGAAGTTGAGCCCCGTGTGCCCACAGGGTGGCAGAAGATGGGCGAAAACGTGACCGGAGGGTACTCGGATTGGCACGAAGGCAAGTACCGCGCTTGACTACCCGGACGCTCGCTCTCCGCAAGCTGACCGGCCCTGTCTTTGTCCGGTACAGGCTGGGACTGCTACAAGCCCTTCCCACCCGAGCAAGAAGATCCGACCAAGCTCCTGCACGGTCCGAACCGCTGGCCCTCGCAGCCCGCCAATTTCCGGCCCCTCCTCGAAGCGCATTTTGAAAAGATGCAACTCCTCGGACACGCCCTCATGGAGATGACCGCCATGGCACTCGGACTTCACGAATCAGAGAACGAAGACGACGACTATGCCCGCTTGAAGAGCTGGGTGTCGGACCCGTTCTGGGTCGCGCGGTGCATCGGCTATCCGCCGCTGCCACCGGACGCCAAGGGCGTATCGTGCGGCGCCCACAAGGACTACGGCAACTGGACCCTTCTCCTCGCGGATCCGACTCCCGGCGCTCTCCAAGTCTTCCTCCGAGACCCGCAAGGGAGCGAGACCGATCCCGACTCGGGCGAGCGCGGCACCTGGATCAACGCCGACCCGAAACCGGGCTGCCTCGTCGTCAATGTCGGAGAGATGGTCGAGGTGTATTCCGCCGGTCGGTACAAGGCGACGCTGCACCGAGTCATCCACCAATCGCCGACCTACCGCGTCTCGGTGCCCTTCTTTTTCGAACCAAACTTTGACGCGACGATCACGGTGAGTGGCGTTTGCTCTCCGTCCAGACGACCAAGCTTCTTCGCGCCTCTCGACTGACCAGTACAACACCTTGACTCTATACTGCTCATGCCCACAGCCACTCGCCGCCGCCTCTCGCCGAGCCGCGCAAGAGGGGCAGTCTGAAACGCCGGGCAAACCTGTCCATTATGGCGAGTTCCTCGCGGCCAAGGTTGCGAAGAACTTTAGCCTGGAAGATCCCTAAACTTTAGGCGTTGTGTGCGCACTGCATTATAAACCTTATTGAGTGGATTCTGCGGTCGAATCTAGGACCCCCTTTCGGAGGATCTCCCGGACTCTCGTTACCCACGCTCGCGACGGCTCGCTCTGATATGTTTTCCATGCGTCACCTCCAAGAGTTCCTACACGTCCAACCGCTAAGCCTTCGTGCCCGCCTTGGACAGGTCTATCGAGTGATGAAAAGCCGGAACACCTCCTCCGCCTCGGCGACGCCCGTGACTCCTCCGGGCCGCACCAGGAATTCGACGACGCTGAGACCCACTCGGGGAGTAAGCGAGTATCGCTTGACCAGGGCTCCTCCTCCGGACGGGGTGCCGTCGACGGAAAGGTCGAGTCCTCCTCCGTTCACAGCCGGTGGTGGTGGTGGTGGTGGCTCGGCTGCTGCGGGCGGTAGTTCGGTGATCTCGACGAGCGACAAGGTGCTCGGACGCGCTACCGCTGTGGTCACTTGCGGCGGCGGGTCGTCCGAAGAAGAAGAAGAAGAAGAAGACGCGAAGCCATTCTCGGCTTTCGCCTTGCCCTTAGCGTCGGAAGCGGCGGCGAACCTCAAGGCGATCTCGACCCGGTCAGTTCCAAAGGGAACAGACAACGAATGTTGTCGAACGTCCGAGTTGTCGAGCACGATGGGCTTCGGGGCGAACGCAGGAGTTGCACTCGACGAAAGCGTCACCTCGATGCGGGACACGAGCGGGACTTCGCCTGGATTCGGGAGCCGCGCGACATGACGAGGAACGCGCGGCTGATCAACTGCCGGGGGCGCCGCATACAGGAGGTCAGGACGGAGGGCGACTCCTCCAGTGCGCACGTTCGGAGACGCGTTGAGCACGCCCGCGATCGGCGCGTACAACCCCGTCGAAGAGGGGTCCGGCTGGCCGAAAGTGGTGGTCGTCGTCGAGGCAGTCCCCGCCAAGCCGCCGCCGCCGTTCAGAGCATGCGATGCATCGAGAGCGGACGGATCGACGGGAGCCGAACCAGGCAGGGCAAAGGGATCCGCCGGGAGGTGGTGGTGCTGCTGCTGCTGCTGCGGATGCAGGCCGTCGGGCCGACCAGTGTTGTACCCGTGAACCCCGTCCGGAACCACCGAGCCGTGTCGGCTGTCTCCGTCGTCACTCTCGTAATCGTCGCCATGCGGGTCGTAGTCTGCGCTCTGGTCCGCCTCGGCTGCTGCTCCTGAGGTGGCTGCGACCGGAGTCGCCGACTGCTGTCGCTGCTTCTGCCGCGCCTTGGCCTCGGGGTCCCTCTTGGTGTATTTTCTCGGCTCGCGCGGTGGTACGTACTGCGGCGGCGGTTCGCGCATGACTTGGGCAAAGTGCCGCTTCATGGCGATGGCGTCCTGCGCGATCCCGGACGATTCCTCGTTGTAGTACAGCGCGTTGTCAAAGATGAGGTTGACGTCCTCGATGAAAGACGCTGCGGTAGCGTAGTAGCGGTGCGTGGTCCGGTACTTGACGGTCGAGAACGCCTGGGGCGACGAGATGATCTGGTAGTAATCGGGCCAGAGGTTGCGGTCCGGCAGCTTTTCAAACTGGTCGGCGAGTCGGCGGCCGTCGGGAGCGCGCAGGGACGTGGTCTGGTTGAGCTTCTTGAGGAGCCACGGTTTAAGCTGCGTCGCGCGCTTGATGTCGTCCCCCCTGCTCTCTTCGGCGGCACCCCCGGGAGTCTCGACCGCGACGGGTTCGGGCGCATCGTCTTCCTCCGGTTCGCGGGACGGCTCGACCTCGCCGGTCATGACGGCGTAGGTGTCTTTCAAGATCTTGTGCAGGTACTTGGCGTCTAGAAAGATCGGAGATCCCGGCGCGTTGTATCGTTTCGCGTTGACAAAGATCTGGTTCAAGTCGGTTTTGAAGTCGGGAAAGCTGCGGTATTGCACTGCGCAGTTCCGCGAGGTCGTCAGCGTAAGCTTCTTTGTCCGGTGAGCAGAACTGTCAGAGATCTCTCGAGACGAACAAGTGTCTAGCTTCTCCTTGACCTCTTTGAACGAGATTGGCTTCTTGAGCATCTTGTAATAGTCGGGATACTCTTGCGGGTTCGGAAGCTCGGCGAAAGCCAGGTAGAGCGGTCGTGATGGACTGCAACGAGGGTTTCGGGCTGTCAGGACAGAGTCACGCGGCGACATGGAATTGGGAAGAATGACTCACTCGTTCCGATCTGTCGCTGCGATCAACTTGTCGTAGAGCTCGAGTCCGAGTTGGCGTACGCGTTCATAGCCTTCGGTGTCGTGAGCGGGCAGGGTATTGGGATGCGGAGTGCCGGGAGCGCGCGATCCTGAGCCCAACTGGTCGACGAGCGGGTGTGTCAGCCTGAGTGAGGAAGGGGGAGAGTGCGGCCATGGCTGCGCTGCGTGGCTGTGCTCGGCGTAAGACAGGCCGCAGTCCAGTCCTGCCGCCTCGACTTGTTGATCTCTTGCTCGCCCCCGCTGCAGCTGCCCCGCCTCTCTTTCCCTCTCGCGCGACCCCCTCGCCGAGTTCCACCGCAACAGTTACAGGACAGGAAACACACCACCGGAACGCACCTCGGCCGCGTTGCTCGTCCGCTTCCGGCTCCGCTCGCCCTCCAAGATGAGAGAGGTGTCGACCGCGCCGCGGACCCGTTTCCGAGGTCCGCCGCCGTACCCGGCCGGTGGAGGCGATCCCGCGTTGCTGGCGGGGTACGACATTGCTCTCGTGCTCCGCTCGTCGCTCTGCTGCTGTGCCGAGGTGCAGACGCGACCGTCACCGCGCGGAAGACGAGTGCGCGCGGGCAGTAACCTCGAAATTCACATGCTTTGTATTCCTACATTAGTATTGACCCTCTTACAATCAGAGATGATTTTTCGAGGATAATTTGCGAGCGCGTGGTGCATTGCTTGCGGGGTCTAGGCCACTAACAGGCGCCTGGGAGCATACATCGAGTACCAGAAAGAGAGAGGGGGAGGGAGACACGCGACGGGAAGAGGAGAACGGATAGAGGCGCCGGGATATTCGAGTGCCCATCAGAGGGAGGTGGCAAGGCGCACTCAGTGTGTTCAAGAGTGACGCATGAGTGTGTAGGGTATGAGCGCTTCAAGCGTGCGTATGGGTAAAGGAAGCGGGACCCGCGCGTAGGAGGAGGAGTTCGCGATTGGGGCAGGAGGATCGTTATGGGACGTGCGTCGAGGCGACAAGAAGTGGAGAGTCGTACAGGCGGTTTAGAGGATGACACAGCCGGTGCAGCATCCTGCAGACTGGGTCTGCTCTTCTTGGAATTGGGCCGGTTTGGTCGCGGCGGCAGCTCCAGGTCGACCCGCAGCTTGCTCCTGTGAGCCCCGAAACAGATTTACGAGGTCAGTATACCCTAGCTTCCAGAAGTAAAAAAAAAAAAAAAAAAAAAAAAAAAGTAACAAGTCCCGCATACCTTGTTGTATCTTCGGATCTCGCGGACGAGGTTGTGGAACGCCTCGTCGACGTTCATCCGCTGCTTGGCCGACGTCTCGATGAACGGGCACCCAAAGTGCTTGGCCAACGCCTGCCCCTCGTGCGTGCCGACTTGTCGCTCGTGCTCCAGATCGGCCTTGTTCGCCACGACCACCACCGGGAAGTAGTCCTTGTCCTTGACGCCTGAAATGCCGGGGAGTGAGAGTGCGCGGGCATCGAGAAATCAGCCTTTTGTCACTGCGGCATGGACGGCAAAGGGGGATTCATTGGGCCAGAGAGACGAACGAAGGATTTGCTGATGGAAGGTGCTGATCTCGTCAAAGGAATTCCGGGATGTGATCGAGTACACCAGGAGGAAGCCTTCGCCTGTTCGCATGTACTGCTCCCGCATGGCTCTGTTGGTCGGGACGCCCGGCGTGCAGGGTCAGAATCTGTCACACCTCGAGTTACCGCGACACTCAGCGAGGTCGTGACTCACGAGTACTCTTCTTGACCCGCGGTATCCAAAACATCGAGCAATGCGACCTCTTCGTCAATCATGCATTGCTTCCGGTAAGAATCTCTGTCACGAGGAGGAGAAACGCCAGGTTAGCCGTCGGTTCTTCGGCGCTTGAGAACTAAATGTACGTACTCCTGTATGTTGGCAAAGACAGGGCGGTGCGCGGGTAGGCAAAGGGAAAGTCAGCATTCCCTTGTCGCTTCCCATCGCCGCGGATCCTCCGGACCAGCGTTTCCCAACGGCCAACACCACTCTGGTGACGCTGAAATTGCCTCCGCGAAGGACAGAAATGCGAGCAGAAAAGCGAGAGGGATTCATCAACGAACAATGGTCGGGTCGTATCTGGCGAGGCGCAAAGAGAGAACTGATCAGCCTCGGCACCGAAGTCGGCGACTCGGCTCAGTCACTTGCTGTGAAGCACCACTTACTCGTCGACGAAATGAGACTGGATGAACTGGATTGTGAGGGCCGATTTTCCGACGCCACCCCCTCCGACGACGACGAGTTTGTACTCGCGCAAGAACTGTGCCTGCAGGTCGGTACCAGCGGGTCCTAGTTAGCTTTCACGGCGCTTAGCTCTTGGTACTGTTAGTCGCTAGACCGGGGTGCGGATGTGTGGCGAGCGAGCGATGGTGTCGTCTTTCAACTCGGCGGCGGGAGAGGTGCGAGCGAGCGAGGAAGCGGAAGATGGCGACTCGCCTTGGACATCTTGCTGTGCTGGCCCTTTTCGCTTCGTTCTGAGGCTCTCTCGGTACTCGCGCAGGTGCAAATGTGGCTATGCGGGAACGACGAGTGGACAAGGACCCCGTTTTTCGATCTCGATCATTTCATTGTTCGTCGCTCAACTTGTCGGCTTTCAGCCCGACATCGCAGCGCAGCTACAGTCATGTGATGCCAGGGCCAGCTATCAAGCTCTTCGTCTGCTCGCATCCCGACGCTCGCAACGCTACGCGAGCCACGGCTAGTAGGCACCCGCGACCCCGGTTGGACCCTTTGTCTCTTTCCCCCCGCACCTTGGCCGGTTCTCTCCCATGTCTGCAGATGCCTCACGTGCACTCCAATACCAAGCCGCGGCCTTTGAGTCGCCACCTACGACATCGCGCAGGCTCGTCGCCAGCTTCCTAACCGTCGGCTCGTGTACCGCACCGGACTCCGCTCCTCCGCTCCGCCGTCTGACGCCCTGGCGCGCAGCCTGGTTCGCGGCGGGACACATCCCTAGTGTGACGAAGCGCACGCTGCTTGGGTCAAAGTCGCGAACTCGCTGTCACCCTCCCGTCATGAGCAGCTCTCGACATTTGCGCGACCGCGGCTCGCATGCTCAAAGCTGCGGCAGTTGACCTCTCAGCGCGCTTTCCCTCGCTTTACAATACTTTACAGGCGGACCATGGAGTCAAAATGGCTACGCGTCCGCCGGATTTGAACCCCTCGAAAAGCAGTTTTCCTGCAGGCAGGCTGCGGAGCGCTTTTCTTCTGCGCCAAACCTGCGCGTGTCTCGCATGCATTCCATGCTACCGCCACGGCACTTTGATTCGTGCTGGCAAAGGCTCACGACAGCGAGGAGAAGACGGCGACTACTCTATGTACGGGAAAATTGCTCGCGAAGATCGGTCTCCAGCATGCCTCAGGATCGCCGGTCGTCGTAACTGTGACCGGTCACGCTCGGTGAGTTACCGTCCAGATGCTATATGGGCTTTCGCATGACATTTGCTGTGCATGCATAATCGCACGTCAGCAGTTGGCCTAAAATTCAGAGGCGACTCCGCACTATGACGCACGGGATCTGCTCAAAACCGCGACGAGACCGAGGCGATCACTCGGCGTCAAGAGTTCGGCCACACACACACACATACGACACCAGCATTATGTAACGCGGTCCGCAAAGCATGGGTTTCTTGTCCCTTCACCGTTTGCACTCACCTCCCTAGCCACACCCAAGAACCGATGGCGACCCACACCACCACGAACTACACGATTTCGCAGCCGACCGGCGTGGACGGCCAGGTCCGCCTCGAGGCCGGCACCATCGACAAGACCATCAGCCCGGAACCAGCTCCTGTAGCCCCTGCCGCTCAGCCTGCGGTCCTGCCGGTCGCGCACACGCATGCGCCGGGCGAGGAAATCGACCCGAAAGTGATCAAGCAGCGCAAGGAGCAGCAGAAGCAGTACGTCGGTTCTTCCCCCTCGCCGACCAAGAAAATTAGCTTGCTTATGCGTGCTCGTCCAGCCTCGAGAAGGAGCTCGACCGCGAAGCGCAGCTCGACGAGAAGGAGATCAAGGCGCGCGAAAAGGACGCCAAGGGCATCTCGAAGGAGGAGGAGAAGGCCCACGACGTGAGCATGTGCTGCCAAGCATTCACCACTACCGTTTGCCTCGCTGACGGATTTGCCTTACGCTGCGTCTCGGATGTACAGGCCGAGGAGAAGGCGCGCAAGGCGTTCGAGAAGGTCAAAGCCAAGTACGACAGCGCGCTCAAGGACCTGCAGGAGGCGCAGGCAGAGCTCGATTCCAAGGTGCAGGACCGAGCCCGCCTCACTGAGCAGCGTCGTCTCGCCGAGCTCAAGATCCAAGAGCAGGTCCAGGCGAAGCAATCGCACGACGTGAGCATGAGGTCTCCCGCCCGGTGCTGCTCTTGGCACAGAGCACAGTGCAGAGCCTATGTGGTCAGAGCGTTGACTCACTACTTTGATGTACGCTTTGCAGGTTGCACGCGATCAGGCTCGCGCCTCGGGACCCGCCGCTGGCTTGTAAAGCGCCCATTCGCCTGTCACCCTTCACCCGTCTATTCGCTCTTAATCCGCTTTCACGTCTGTATCCCACATCCCAATGCACGCAACTATGCCTTACTATCAAGCTCAGAGACTGAACGGTTGGACTTGACTCGGAGCTGGCCAAAGTACAGTACTGGCAGTGGGCACGTGAAAGGCGTCGGCAGGGAGTCGGACAACTTTGCGCCCCCATCCTATCTGACCTGACCGTATACATACAAATCTAGGCGTAGCTTAATTTCAGCTCTGATCGTGTACTGCGCTCGCTGCGGGACGTTGAAGCAGGAGCGCCAGCTGCTGGTAGCTGATCTTGTGGCGGAAGAATGACGTCAAAATGCGGAGCGACAAACAAGAGAACAATCTCACGCGTCGAATCTCTTTTTTGCTTCTGATCTGACACTCACGAGAGCACCGAAAGTAACATGGCTACCGTAGCAACCCACCCCGCCACCGAGTCGGCCGTAGCAGCCCACCCCGTCGCCGCCGACCCGACCGTCGCTCCGATGGCACAGGCTCCGCCAGCTCAGGCTCCGCACGCCGTCGAGACGACCTCCGTCCCGCCTGAGACGTCGACGAACGGACATGGCGCTCGGGAAGAGCTCGACCCTAAGGTCGTCAAGGAACGCGAGAAGCAGCAGAAGCAGTGCGTGCAACACGAACTCGAGAGGTGCCTTCGCGAAAACTGACCATCGGCGCGACTCTGCAGCCTCGAGAAGGATCTGAACAAGGAGACCAAGCGCGACGACAAAGCCGTCAAGCACGCCATGAAGGACGCCGACAAGCAAGCCAAGCACGAGAAGAAGGCTCTTGCTGTAAGCTGTTCGTCTTTCGTCCCTCCTCGAGGAAAGTGCCACTCACGGTCGCACCTCCGCAGGCCGAGGGGAAAGCTCGGAAGCAACTCGAGAAAATCGGCCAGAAGGAGCACAAGTACAAGCAGGGTCTCGAAAAGGCCCAGAAGAAGTACAACGACATCCTGAACAAGCAGGAAAAGGCTCGCCTCGACCTCCAAACCAAGACGCGGGAGCGCGAACAGATTGTCCAGCAGCGTCAACCGGTGCAAGCTGCAGTCGAGGAGCAGAAGCACGTCAAGGCTGCGCACGAGGTGAGTCGAGTCGATTCGATGATTCGAGGACGGAAAGTAGCCTGACCGCGCGCCGCTTTTTCGCTTTTCAGGCCACGAAGGAGCAGAAGCTCGCGCAAGGCCCCGCCGCGAACCTTTGAGTCACTACGAGTCGTTCCCCCATTATTGTAATAATATGAGCCCCCCGAACCTGTCGTACTACCCGAATACACGCATCCGGATACCCACCAGCTCTTAGCTTGCAATCCTTAATCGTTCACACGCTGGCCGAAACTAGTTGCGAATGCAGTGATGGGGGGTATATGTACAGTCAAAATATTTCTAGTTCGCTTCAGGCTTTTGTCACCGCCGACTGTCGTGCCGAAGGATATGAGCAGAACGCGTCGGCGATGAAAGACACGCTCCAGGTGCCTTCTTGCGAGGTAAAGATCGAGTATTCGTGGCTCTCGTGACCGCTGCAGGTGGGTTGAATGTTAGTAACGAAGCTATAGGAAGCAGCCATGTGCTGGACGACGTACGTGACGGTGTGGGTCTCGAGGACGGTGCGATCATGCGGACGAGCATGAGGTGATCGGCGGGAGTACGTAAACGAGAAGGGCGGCGTTCCGGTAAAGCGGAAGTGGACTTCGGCTTGCTCGCCTTCGCGGATGTCGATCACGGACGACTCGCCCAAGTTGACAGAGGCGGAAGGAAGAGGGTGGATTTCCTTGACGATGTCGACCTGGTTCGAGCGGCACTGGTCTTCTCCGTGACCGACCGAAAGGATCCGGAAGGTGCCAGGTTTGGTCGCGAGGCGTTGGAATTTCGCACTGGTGAGCGGCACGACGTGCTGCTTCCCGTCGAACTCGTACTTGACCGTGAAGGGCGGCGCGCCTTGGACCACAAAGTCGAGGAAGTCGCCGACACAGTGATCAGTCTGGCTAGACACCGGCTGGATCGTGGCAATCTCGGCGACCGGGATCGGGATGACCGTCTTGTGACTGCCAACAGCAGGCGCGGAGAGGTCGACCAGCGTTTCGCAGCCGTGCGCGTCCTTGATTCGGCGGATCGCGATGCTGTGCGTCGCAGCCTGGGTGAGACCGTACGGCAGTTTAACCGGCCAATCGTGCAACTGGATGTTCGGAACCGTGTATTGTTTCGAGTGCCGGTGACCATCCTCGCGGACCTCGACTTCGACTTCGAAGGGCGCCGCACCCTCGAGACGCAGGACGAGGTCGTCCAAGCCCCGACTCGCAAGTTCGTCGTTCACGCAGAATCCGTGCTTGGCGCCGTGCGAGAAGTATGCCGAGGGGAGGCCAAAGACGTCCTGCTCGAGGCGAACCAGGCCGGGCTTGCCTTCGCGGGGTGCAGTCAACCCCTTCGATGCGACATCGGTGTACAGCGAGTCAGAGACGCCGGTAAAAGTGTAAGTGTGGTGTCCCGGGGTTGCCGTGAAGAGCGTGAGATCGGCGCGCGACTGAATCGCCTGCAGGACGTGTTGACGAGTTTCTCCATTGTGCGAGCCCTTTTGGAGGGTGTAGGTAGCCTTGTACGGCGCCTTGCCTGTTTCGAGGGCAGAGGTCAGACATCAATCATGCCAATACTGATGCAAACTACACGCACCACCAAAGATGACGGGAATCGAGTCGACTTCGTTGGCGCATACGCCGGCCCTGATGAAGCTTCCATTCCTGGCGAGCTTTCCGACAGATCCGTCGAGGTGCAGCGTCGGCCGCGGCAAAGTCTCGACCTTCCACTCGGTTTCAGACACGTCGCCAGGGCAGTACTTGTCGCGGACGCTCAGGAGCTTGTACGTTCCCGCTGTCGCCTGCTTGATCTCGATGTCGGCATTCGGCTGCTGAGCGGTGACACGAACCGGGGACGGAGTCCGTCCTTCGACCGCGGGCGGCTGGTACGTGACGGTCCATGGCTGCAGTATCCAGAACGCACGTGAGCTCGTCAAGAAACGCAAAACAAGAGTTGAAGGGAAGCAACCTACGCGCTCTCCGCTGAGGCGCAACGGGATCTTGGCAGACTCGCCGTCGCGGATGAGCACGGACCGAGACCCTTCGGTGCCGTGGAAGCGCGCCGTCGGTTTCGTACGCCGAACCTCGACAAGGAGATCGTCCGTGGCGAGCGGCCTGCGACAGCTGTTCCCGTCTCGGACGCTCTCTGTCGTCGGAGGCGAGTGTAATCAGAGCATGCTCTCGGCGGCGGAATATGGTGAAGAGGGGAGTAGGTGTGGACGTACCGAGCGACAGCGCAAATTGACCTCCATGCTTGGCGATCGAGGACGGAATCTGGATGTCAAAGGCATACGGCGACTTGGTGATGTCCGAAATCGTCCTGGTGCGCTGGCCGACAACCGAGTATTCAATCTCCCAAGGCGCGACGCCCTGCCACCGATCATAAAAGTCAGCGAGGCAAGTCACCCTTGAGAGTGAAAAAGAACGCAAGGAGGAACATACCTGCAGTTCGACCTCGACCTGGACCGTCTCGCCTTCACAGCTGTGCACGGTCTTGCCCTGGTCGGCGTTGCGCCACTTGGCATCGCCAACGACCGGTACCGACTGCCGACGAACGAGTGCGGCGCTGTCCTCGAGCGGCAAGTTGCGGTAGAACGCGTCGTCGACGCTCTTGAACCGGTACTCCCACTCGCCCGGGCCGGGCTGGAACCGAATCTCGTCCCGCGAGTGCGAGACGCGGTGCGTGTGATGCATGGTGCGCGGCGATCCCGGGCCAGAGAGGCGCGTGACCGTGTAGTGGACGGCAAAGGGCGGAGCGCCGGTGAGGTGCAGGGATGCGATCATGCCCGTCTCGGCGTTGCAGACGTCGTTGATCGGCGTGAAGGACGTCTCCAAAGTCGGAACTGGTTGGACGACGACCGTGCAGGCGTTCGGGACGAGGACCGCACCAGCGCAGAACTCGCTGTTGACGTCGACAATCTCGTACGTGCCGGGCAGGTCGACGTCCAACTCGGCGCGGGCGCTAGTCGCCTCGATCGTGCGGGTCCAGCCGCGGTCGTGGGCATGCTCCGGGACGAATTTGACGTCGACGTGGAACTGAGCGGCGTGGCCTCGCGAAGAGCGCGCGTCGTGCAGCTCCTCGTCGATACCCGACAGCCGCAACTGGAGCTTACGACTCTTGTTGCGTGTCTTGTCGCGAAGCAAGTGCACTTCCTCGCCTCGCGCGCAGTCACCGATGAACGCGACTTCGGGTGGGCGGTGAACCATGACGGAGCGAGAGAGCACCGTCCCTTCGACGAGGGGAGCCTTCGAGTCACCCGAGTACGACACCGTGTTGCCAGCTGCATCCTTGACCGACTCGATGTAGTACGTCGTCCGGCCTGGTCTCGAGAGCGAAGCGTTCAACGGCACGGGCACGACCGCATCCGACACGGGCGCAGACGACGGTGAACCGCTGCCGCCGACGACTCCGGCGAGTTCGCCCTCCTTACGAGCGCCTCGGAGCTTGTCGCCCTCGCGAGAGTACCACCTGATGGACATGGGTTCCGTTCCGCTGACGACGAGACCGAGGGGCCAACTCTCGGGCACCCCCTGGTTCGGCGCGAGGCAGCGGTGCTCTTCTTCTTGACCGGCGTAGCCGAGCACGTCGGCGTCGAGCGAGAAGCCGGCCGTCGGACAACGCAGGATCCGCGTCTCTTCGAACGCGCGCACGAGAGCTCCCGCTTCTGCGCCCGCGTTGGCGTTCGGGACGGTCGCGGACCGTTTGCGACGGATCCTGATCGGATGCCCCTCGGTGTCCGTGATCGAATCGAGCCGGATCGACCCGATCGTGCTAACGGGCAAGAAGTAGAGCGACTCGGACGGCGAGAGTCCGAACGGGTCGCTCTTGTCCCGCGTGGACGGCTCGTCGGGCAACGTGTGCCGGAGAACTTGCTGGCTGCTCGGGCTGGAAGGGACGAGTGCCCACTCTGAAGCGAGCGCGAGCTCGTCATCTTCGTCGGACGTTGATGTTCCGTCGCGACGGTGGAGGGCCGGGTGAGTTCTCCGAACGAGCGACGAGGCGGGGACCGTAAGCGTGTGCGACCGGGGTGGGTCGTCAAAGGTCGTGACGGTGTAGGTGACCTTGGCGGGAGTCGTGTTGTTGAAGATGAGGGGGACGAGGGTCGGATCTGATTTCCGGTCCGGGTGCCGGCAAAAGACGGTCGAGAGCGGGTTGAGCATGGACGTCCTGCCGACCGTTCCTCCGCATCGTCAGCGCTTGAGCATGGGAACAGAAATTCCGAGCTGTGGACATACGAGACGGCGAGGACGCGGACGGTGAAGGATTCGCCGAGCCGTTCTTTCTCGGAGCCTATGATGCTCGTCAACCGGACGGAATGCTCGTCGGTCGACATGGTTCGGACGAAAAGGTTCCTCAGCGCTGCGGGAATAAAGACAGAGGCGGCGAACTGTCGACGTGCGACGTCAGGGTCAGGTAGAGCTAGGAGAGCAATGATCAAGTCGAGAGTGCTCACCGTCCATCGACCAAAGAGGGCATAGTCGATCCCGCAGAGGATTAACCGGAGCAACCACCTCGCCTTCCAGCCCCACGTGAGCCTCGGGACTCTCAGAAAGGCGACGAACGCGACACAGACGAGGTCGATGGCGATCCATTTCCAGAGTCGCCAGTTGAGGGCCAAGTCGTCGAGCTGGATCGGGTATGATCCCTGAGTTGGCCAGAATGCTTCGCTGAGCTTGTACGCCTGCACGAGGACGCAGAGGGCGGCGAGGTAACTCCGCTGGGTTGGCGCATCGACGACGGCTTCGCTGATCCGCGGTCTCGGGGGCTGCGGCGGTGGATCCTGCCGCGGTGGAGGGGCCGTCATAGCTTGCCGTCCCTTGCCTGCACCCTTGCTAGCAACTGTTGAGCGAGGCGAGTCGAGTCGGAGCGGAAGAGTCGAGCGTCTCTCTGTCCGATTCGAACCGTTCACTCGAGACGCCGACAGTCGCGATGAGCAGCACCAGGCTCGTGCCCGACCAAGTCTTGCTGCTAGAACAAGCCAGCCTCAAGGCGAGTCCTGCCTTCCCGCTGACTCGCACGCGACGCTGACCTCATCCCAACCCTCCCCTCCCCACTTCGCTCCCGCAAACAGGCACCGCTCGAGGCCCTCCGCAAGACGCACAAGCAGACTCAGAAGACGTACGAGTACAACCTCCAACCAGCCTCGACCCTCCAGAAGGACCTCGATGCCCTCTTGCGCAAGGTCGCCGCGACGCCCGATGCCGCCGCCGCCCCCGCCGCGCGCGCAGAGATGCTCAAGAGCGTAGACGGCATGCTCAGTCGCATGCGCGGACTCAAGCGCAAGCTCGCAGACCTCGAGAAGCAGAGCGACCGCGCCATCCGAGTCGTCCAAACCCGCATCGACCACCTCGCCGCCTTGCCCGCCTCGATGGACACGCCCGAGTACGCAGCCTGGGCCCGCAAACGCCTCTCGCACCACCTCGTCGACTATTTCCACCGGACGAGCCCCCCGCTGAAACAGACGGCCAAGGCCCTCGCCGAGGAAGAAGGGATCGCCGACCTCGTCGACGACGAGCTCTGGGACGAGATGGCCAAAGTCGAGCGCGGCCTCGACGAGCAGAGCCTCGACGAGATCCTCAGCTGGGTTGGAGAGAACCGCACCGCTCTCAAAAAGACCAAGGTACGGTCCAGACACACGACAACTGTCCCTCTCGGAAGACTGACCTCTCTTGACCAGTCCCCTCTCGAGTTTACGATCCATCTTCAAGCCTACATCGAGCTGTGCCGAGCGCGCGATCCCGTTCGCGCAATCGCCTACGCCAGGAAACATCTGTCACCGGCGACTGCGGTCGAGGCCACGCCCGAGGGAGAGACGCCCGCCGGCACCGTCTCGCCGATGGAGCAACTCAGCCGCGCCATGGCCCTCTTGGCATACCCGCCAGACACGACGTGTACGGCGTACCGAGTAAGCACGCTCGGTCAACTCTGTGCAAGGAGGCCGCTGACTGATCTGTTGGAACCTGTTTCCAGGAAATGTACTCGCCCGCGCGCTGGTCGACCCTGCGCAATCTCTTCCGCACGACCTTCTTCGCCCTCCACGCGCTCCCCTCCGTCCCGTTGCTGCACATCTCGCTCCAAGCCGGCATCGCCTCGCTCAAGACGCCGATCTGCGTCCCCGTTCCTCAGGGCGCACCGACCGCGCCGCCTTCGGCGTATCCGCTCGGGGGGCCACCCCTCCGAACGACCATCACGCCCGATGGCGAGATTGTCCTGACGGCACCCGAAGGACCGTCGCCGCCTTCAACGGGAGCGCCGCCGACCCCATCTCCGGCCGCAGGAACGGGAGGAGCGGCTCATTCGGCCGGTATCTCTTCGCCCGCCGCCACCGCCGCCGCCGCGCCCCCAATCCATACGCTCGAAGGCCGCCCGTCCCGCGAGTGCCCGCTGTGCTCGTCTCCGCTGTGCAAACTCGGTGCCGAAGTCCCGTACTCGCACCATGTCAATTCGACGATCGTGTGCGGCATAACGGGCAAGGTCGTCGAAGGCGACGGCGGCGAGGGGGGCCAACTCGTCGCGCTCGTGAGTCGAGCGACGGGCGAAGGCCGCGTCTACTCGAAAGAGGTGCGTTTCTACAGTCGCTGTTTCCTGTGTATCCCGGTCTCCCTCAGAGAAGAGAAGAAAACGGCCACAACAGCCAGGATGGCGTGACTGACTGCGCGACACCTTCTCATGATCCGCCGAGCAGGGTCTCGTGCTTCGCGCGTCGCAGCACCCGAGCGGCAAGATTGTCGAACCGGTCACGGGCGAAGTGTTTGAGTGGGACGAGCTGAAAAAGGTGGGCTCGACGAGAACCCTGTATAGATCCGGGAGGCCTGCGCTGACGACCTTCCTTTCGCCCTGATCTTGCAGGTCTTCATCTCGTGAGATCACGCTACATGTACTCGTCTCTCATGCTCGAGACCTTCTGTGCCCGTACAACAAGCGATGGGCTCTTTCGTCATTTCGTCAGGCGGCCGCGAACACGGCTTTATGGCGGCTCGCCCGCATCCGACGGCCCGGCTTGAGTCCCGGCATGCATGAGGCGCTCGGGCTCAAATCTCGTCACCTGATCTCCCTACGCCTGCAGCTGCCAGCTGTACAAAGCTACTTTCCTATGCCTTCTCACATCCTCCCAATGTAACATGTCGGTTGTCGTTGTATGCGCATGCCCCGCTATCGCGTGAGCATGTCGATCTCGCGTGTATTATATTGGTGGCGTGCGATTCGTTATTAAGTTGAATAATTGCCGCCTTTTCGAGTCCTATAGTGCAAGGCCATGTCCAAAGATCGCAAGTTGAAGGTTGAACGTCATCCCTTATAGAGGCGCCAAGGCGGGCACGTTATCGTCGATTGAGAGCTCGAACAGCTTTTAGAGTGCGAGGCAGAAAGTTGGGAAAGTGGCGCGGGCGAAAACTGGCGAGACGAGCCAGAGTCGACACTCTCATCACCCTCCCCCTCCCCTCCCCTCCCCTAGGCGTCAATCAGGTGCCCGCTTGAGCTTGAGTAACCCTCTTGTGAGTCCCTACGCCGGTCGAATCGCGCCCGCACGGCGTCGAGCGGTGCCAAAGACAGAGGGGGCCGAACAGGACCCCCCCCTGCTCTCCGCTCCGCTTCCTACGGCTCTGAGGACTGCAGGCTAACCTACAGCGGTACTATGCAGGCTCGCGAACCTCGACGACCTCCCCTCCGCCCCCCAGCGAACCTGCGAACCTCGCTAGACTCGCCTTCAGCAAAGCGACCCCCCAGTTTTGCCCCGCGAAACCCGCCCTTATCGCCAAACTCTCGCCGCTCGCAGCCACCCCTCGCCCCCCTACGCATAGTCTGAGCACGGTCAAACGCTGCCTTTTGCGCGTACACCGTAGCCTAGGTCAGTCTCTCTCCCGTTGCTTCGAGGCATGTTTCGGTGGCGGCTTGGTGGGGGGCCAGCGACGCGCCCGGACCCTTTTCAGGCACAAAGATGAAGCGATCGGCGAACTCGCCGTCTCTCGTTCTCGGTCACTCGCACGACCACGAACTGCGGACCCCCATTCCCCTCTATGGCCACGCGATTCTGACCTCTCGTATTCACATGCAGACTCTCTCTCCAAACCGATCCGACTCGAAAAATGACGGCCGCTCAAGAGTTGCCGTACGGCTTCTCGCCGCACTCTTCCGTCGCGGCCGAGTTTGACGACGTGTTTGACCCGATTCACTTTGACGACGACGACTATGCCCTCGCCGACGAGGACGACGACGACGGCAACAACCTGCACGCCGCGAGCGTAGCCGACACCGATGCCGCCGCGCCGACGACGACCGGCAAGCAGACCAAGGCCGGCAAGCGCGCCAACTTCCGCAAGGGCCCGCAGAACGCCGACAAGCGTGCGACCCACAACGCCGTCGAGCGCAAGCGTCGCGAGAGCCTGAACGACCGCTTTCTCGAACTCGCGCGCGTGTTGCCGTCGACGGCATCGCTCAAGCGGCCGTCCAAGGCCGTCGTCATCTCCAAGGCGCTCGACTATGTCTACGAGACTGTCAACCGCGAGCGCGCCCTGATCCAGGAGAACAACGACCTCCGCGTCGAGGTCGACCAGCTCCGCGCCAGTCTCGGCCTGCCTCGGCTGCCGCCGCCCCAGCCCCTCCCCGAGCGGAGAATGGCCACCGCGCCGACTCTGCGCAAGTCCAAGAAGGTCACGAACGGCTCGATCAGCAAGGAGGAGTCGGTCCAGCCCGTCGCCGTTGCGCCGCTGCCGACGCCATCGCTCAGCGACGCGTTCACGGTCGCCGCCTCCGTTCCGGCCAAGCAGGAACCTGCCTCACCGGCCTTGCCGACCCCGTCCGAGCCGTCACCACCCACGACGTCCCTCTCTGCAACCTCTCCGGCCCTCTACTCCGCCATGAGTGGAGGCCTCGTCGGCGCCGCCGCTCACTCGAGCCCGTCCGCGGCCAGCGTCGCCTCTGCACGGACACCTTCACTGGTGTTCGACCCGACCTCGATCGCCTCGTCGGTCACCTCGCTCCCCTTCCCGGGCATGTACGGCGCGAGTCCCGATGCTCACTCGCCAGCAACGGTCGGCTCGGAACCGACTCGGCACGAACCCGTCTCGCCGATGTCGCAGCAGCAGCAGCAGCAGCAGGCCGCCGCCAACTTCTTTGTGCAACCGGCGCCGCCGACGAGCCAGGCCTTCTCGCCCGCAGCAGCGGCGCCTGCCATGCACCCGCACGTTCAGGCTCAGGCTGCGCAGCTCATGCAGGCGGCCATGTCGGCGAACGCGGCCCCGCAAGCGTACAACCCGGCTGCCGCCGCCGCCGCCGCGGCGTACATCAACCCGGCGATCCTGTTCGCTCTTCAACAGCAGCAGCAACAACAACAACAACAGCAGCACGCGCAGCAGCTCCAGGCAGCGCAGCAGCACCACCACCACCAGCAGCAACAGCAACAGCAACACGCAGCAGCAGCAGCCGCGGCTGCGGCAGCCGCAGCAGCTCAGCACCAGCAGAGCCTGAACGTCTCGGAATGGCTCGTCGGCTACAACAACGCCGTCGCCGCCCAGTCGGGCATGCTCGGTGCGGGTGTGCCGAGCCCCCCGACGGCGTCGTTGCCGGGAGGCCCGCACTCGTTCGAGGGCATCTCGTTCTGAGCGACTTCCACCCTCTTTCTTCCTTCCTTCCTTCGCTTTCGACCCCGCGCCGCCGTAACGTCTCCGCCCTGGGTATAGTCTTTTCATCATCAGCGTCGTCCTTGGACTCGTCGACGGTCGCTCGGGGGATTGCGCATAATTCGAAGTTTCCGGGGAAAAGAGGGAAGAGGAGGAGGAGGTCGCGTGACGTGCGCTATATTCCCGTACGACTATCTGGTGTTCCTCGGTCGGCTGTTCATTCTGTATTGTTTCCCTTCTGTTCCCTCCCTCTCTCTCTCTCTATCCCCATGTCGTGCTTCTCCGAACTGTTACCAAATCACCCTTCGCCCGCTTACCATTATTTACCGGATCATCTATGCGCACTCCCACCCCTCTCTCTCTCGGACTTGTCGTTGTACACGCCCAGCCCCTGGGAGTTGCGCACTCTTGGGTCAGCCCAACCTCCCTTCTCGTTACACGTTTTTCCTCGATTTTCCGTGTAGAGACAAATTTTCCCCCCCTTTTCGCCCGTGTGTGTAGTGTAGAATGACTCTTCCTTTCCTAAAGACATCTCATCAGTTCCACAGTCGTCTTTTGCGGGCGGGACTTGCGAGAGACGTCTTCTGTTCGATGCGAGTAAAATGTCTGTACATCGTCGCGCCGACCTGGGTGATCTACATGATGGTGGCGACAATTCGGCGGGAATGCGGGTGGTGACGGAACTCGCACAGCGTGATCCCTTGCCACGTCCCGAGGAGGAGCTGGAAGTAGAACAGGGTGATATCAGGAATGCGTTTCCCCGTTTTACCCGACTCGAGAATCTCGCATTCGCGCGCACCTTGCCGTTCCCGATGGGGATCTGTAGACTCGGTCCGACCAGCGTCGTCTTGAGGTGACTGACGCTGTCGTCCGGGCCTTCGTCCGTGTGGAGCCAGTCGAAACTCTCCGGAACGATCTTGTCCAGCGCGCGGTCCATGTCGGTGCGGACGTCGGGATCATAGTTCTCGTTCAGGGTGATGGCTGCCGATGTGTGCTGAATGAAGAGGTGCAGCATGCCGATCTAGACGGGCGTGAATCGACGCAACTGTCAGCATGACTGAAGTTTCGCCGACCGCAGAATGCCTCCCGCCTTCGGCAACGCACCTTGACATTCTTGAGATGATCGCCGAGAGCTTGTACCACCTCGTCTGTGATCAAATGGCAGCTGCAGGAAGGAAGGAGAGCGGGGTTTCCTCAGTCTCGTGTGCGCGGTCCGCTGCGAGGGAGTGCGCGGAGCATTGACGAACCCTTTTGACCGGGACTGCAGTCGGATTGTGGTTTGGAAGCGGCCACCGTCAGAAGTCATGGCGGCAAAACGGGATTTGTGCTGTTGGGTGTGGCGAGGCTGAGGAGGTGTACGAGAATCTGAAAGCAGGCGCTCTTCCGGAGGACAGAGCGAGGGGCGTCGAAGAAACCGCGCGTTCGGGTTGCGTACCACTAGCTGTTCTGAAGAGTTGAGCCGACGCAGAGCGTGGAAAGGCGGCACACGAGTGTGTGAATCAGGGCGCGAGGAGAGGAAATGTCAAGATGATGACGACGGCGAGCGAGTCTGCGCCTCGAATTGAGTCGGATAGTAACCAGATGATAAGCAAACCGGCTAATAGGAGCGGATTAGGAATGAGTTGAATTTCGGGGCGCCCGCCTTTTCGCGCCGCGACTCGGCGCATGAGACTCGCCCACCGCGCACCTCTCCACCCCGCAGAGCCATGGTTTCCCCTGCTGTTAACGTGAGTACTTTACCGAGCGACTCGGACAACCCCCCGATTGCCCGGCAGCCTGCGGTCGCGACACCTTTCCTGCCGCCGCCGCGGACTGCCCGACTCGTCCGACATCTCGCGGCGTCGCCATCGATCGGATAGGGTGCATACTACGCCTGTCCCGTGGTGGAACACGGTCGGCCTCGACTGGGCAGCAGCTGTGAACAAGCTGTCGAGGCGGAACGGTTAGGACTCGCTCTGCGAGCAAGGAGCAGGCGCAACCTCGCTGAACCGCAGCGACCAAGCGACTCCCTCTGGACGTCGACGCTGTGCTATGCCGAATCAGATGCGATTGGTATATCAAGAAGGTCGTGACTGATCCGTTTCCCCCCCCCCCTCGCCCTTGATCACCCGCTTTCACCTTCTCCTCGGGACTCCTTTTACGCCCATCCCGTCGCATACAGGTCGTCCGGTACACGGCCCTCGCCTCGGGCATCGTCTACGGTGTCGTCCACCGCAAGACCCTGCAGGACCGATTCGACGCCCACGCCGCCGAGAAGGAGGTTCAGCTCCGGCAACACTGGCTCGAGGAGGCCAAGAAGGCGTGGGCCCAGAAGCAGCTGCAGAGCAAGGACTCGCGTGCGTTACTACTCCTGCCCCGCCTCGAGAAACTTCGCTGACAATCGCCCTTTGCTTCCTCGGTCGCGGCAGTCGTGACCGACCCGGACGCGCCCGGTTTCGACCTCGAGGCGCTCCTCAAGTCTTACGAGAAGTAAACCCCTCCCCACGCCGGATCGGGGGTCTCGACGGGTTGTAGCATTTCGGTGGCGGGCGGAAGGCCATGTTTCTTTTTCCACGATGCTGGCGGCGTAGACGGAGCTCGCGAGCGGGACGAGGGGGGGGACGGTCAAAACACACAACTTTCTTTCTGTTTCTTGCGTGCCTTTGTGCGGGTGACTCTCGACAGCGCTCTTGCCAAGTGTCCGGCTGTGGGAAGAGCTGGTGTGGTGCCGCGACTTGCTGGCCATCGCAAGCCGAAACTTCCGACCAAGGAATTGAATAAGAGGACGTGCGCAGAGGGCAGACTAAAGATGACAACATGAGGTTATCTACACATGAGAATGTTCCGGGTATTCTATGGCTGAGGAGGAGCGGGAGCTTTGTCGAGCGAGAACCGAGCCGGCAACTCGACCGCGTCCTCACCCGCGACTCCGGCTGCGGCGAGCTCGTCGTCGCCGTCGTCATGATCGTCGTCCAATCTAAACAGTTGCGCTCCCGATGCGGCAGTCGGTAATGGCTCAGGAGCCCACATCCCGGGCGTCGACCTCCTCTGTCCTGCGGATAATTCCCCGCCGCTGTCGCCGCCGCCACCGCTGCCGAGCCTGATCCCGCCCGTCCGTTCGCTCGCCCGAACACCCCAGAACATTCTGGCAATGCCGTCGCGTTTCTCTCCCTGGCCGGCAAAGGCGTTGGTCGCGCGGGAGGCGGTCCAACCCAACGTTGACAGGACGGACGAGACGAGCGGTCGCAGAGGGGTTGTGTCGAGAGTGTAGTCTCGGCGGGTCCGGAATGGGGACGAGGACGAAGACGTGCGAGGGAAGGGCGAAGTGTCGTTGTCGTCGTCATCGTCGTCGTCTCCTGTTCTGCGGGTCGAAAAGGGAGAATGTCCGGACGAGGACGAAAGGGACGACTGGTCTGATGACGCCTGCGAGGCCGAGCGGGGACGTGTGACCTGCCTGGACAGGCGACTGTTGCCGAGTTCTGCTTCCGCGTCCGAGAGCTGTAGTCGACCGCGGCTTCCACCGAAAGGCCAGTATCGTGCAAAGCGGTCGCGGATCCTGCGCGTTCAAGAGACTCGCCGGACTCTCAGCGCTCGTTTCGCTTCTCCTGTGAGCGGGAAGAGACGGGGCTCACGCGTCCCTAGCGCGGGCGTAGAGCTCTGCGCTCTTCTTCCGCCTGAACGAGACGAACAAGAGCGCCGCGAGGATGAGGGTGCACAAGGTCAACCACAGCCAGGGTGGCACAACAGCGTCGTTGGTCGGGGCGGAGCCAGGGTCCATGTCGCCGGGGTCTGTAGCTGGGTCTGCCATCCTTGATTATCGGTGCGCGTGCTGTCGACCTTTGCACTGACGATGAGTTGGCAAAGGTGGCGGCGATGTGCGTCAGGACAAGAGGGCGGCGCTGGAGCGGATAGATCGTTCACGACCGCTGTAGCTGGTCTGCTGCAGCTGGCTGGACTTGAGCGCTAATGATGAGGATGGAACATGGTCGATGGCGATGGCACGCTCATCTCTTCGAACGCCATCTCGTTGGACAACGACGTCGACGGTCTCGCTCTCTCGCTATACACTCGAGTCGCAGCTCCAGAGAGACCGATATACGAGACGCAGACTGCTGCTCCATCTGCACCGAAACTCAACCTCAGCCACACTCAACCATGCCTCGCGCTCAAGATCCGACCCAGTCGCTCCTCCGCTGGGGCATCGAGCACGCCGCACCGGGCAGCCTCGCCCAGACCGCCCAGGAGATCAAAGACGGCAAGCGACCCGACCTCGACACCGGCATCCTCAAGGCCATGATGGGCCAGACGGACGCGGAAAAGATGCGCGAGTGCGTCATGGTCATCGAGGGGCAGTGGGTCGACAGGGACGGCACCGGAGAGGTCAAGAACAACTCGGACATCACCCCCGAGGACCGGTACCGCGCGTGGGAAGACCTCGAGATGGTCAGTCCGCAAGTTCCTTTCACTGCGCACTGGCGGGCGTCTCTGACTTTGCCTGATTCTCGTGACACTACACAGCTCGTCGAGGATCTTGACAACGCAAATGGTGAGTGCAATCGCGGGCTAGTCTGAACCGACCGGCGCTCTCTGCATCCGAGAGACCTTGTTGGATCTGAACCGTGCCTTCGAAATCGGCTTCACAGACCTCGCCAACATGGGTCTCTGGCAGACCATCGTCGCTCACTTGACCGACTCGGACGACGAAGTCGTCATGCACGCATGCTGGGTGTGTGGAACGGCCGTCCAAGTGAGTCCGGACTGAAAGGCGCCATTCCCGTTGAGAAATTTCGCCACTGACAAAGTCCATCGCTGTTCTTCCCGCCGCTCCCACTCCCTGCGTCCATAGAACAATCCCAAATCGCAACAGGCTGTACGTATCTGAGCCTCCAAAAGGAAAGACAGCCAGCGACTGACTCTGAGACGTTCGCAACCAGTTCCTCGAGCAAGATCCCCTCCCGACCGTGCAAAGCATCGTCACGTCGGGCGATGCCTCCCATCAGACGCGCGCGAAAGCGATGTACTGCCTCTCGTCCACTCTGAAGCACTCGGAACCGGCAGTGCAACGGTTCGTCGAGCTCGACGGGTGGAAGACGTTGACACAGACTCTGCAAGGTGAGACACCCCGACGGCTTCATCTCTTGCGCCTCCTGGCGCCCCTCGCATGCGGTGCTGAAGTTTTGACGCGCGTCGTACGCTCTCACAGACCCTTCCCTCAAACTCCGGGCCAAGACGGCATTCCTCCTCTCGCAACTCGCAACCCAGACTACCTCCCCCTCGACCTTCCTCTCCCAACTCCGCGCCGCCTCGACCCTCTCGACCCTCGTCGACTCGCTCTCCCCCTCGACGGCAGTCCCGACGGGCTCTTCGGGCTCGCAAGGGTCCGTCGATCCCGACTTGCGCGACAAGGGGATCCGGTTCCTCGCGAACGTGGTGGAACGGACGAGCGCACAGGAGGAGGGCTTCATGGGTGAGGAGAAGGAACAGATCCGGAGAGTCGTGCAAGAGGTCGAGGCGGAGGATGGATGGACTCCCGAAGAGGTCGGGATGCTCGCAGACGAGTGGGCCGCGTTCAAACGCCAACTGGCATAGACTTTCTAGCATGCCGAGTGCCAGTATTACTACTAGACTTTCATCAACGTGGGGTTCGTGCATAACCTGCCTTCCAGCCTAGCCCACGTACACACGCGAGGCCGTCGGCCGTCTCGCCCACTAGATACCAGTGGGCGCTGTATCGCGATGGAAGCCGGCTCCGCGGACAAGCCGCGAGCTTTCTACCCGGCCGCTTACGTGCTCCCCAGCCCTTCTCTTTTCCGATCACTCTTGTCTACCAGTGCCCCGGCGTTGCGGTCCGCACCATGCCCCGCCAGCTCGAGTTCGGGCCCATCGTACGCTGTGACCGCGGACGCGATTCTCGACAAGTGGCGCGAGTACGAGATTGCCCACCTCGTCTGGTCAAGGGGCAGGAAAGTAGACGCCTCATATCATCCTATGCATGCTTGCTGCGTAGCGCAGCGCGAGAAAATCCAAAAGAAGCGATTCGATGAGCTCACCTCGATGATCGACAATTCCGACCTTGAAACAGCAAAAGCGGCACTCGGGTGCCTCTCCCGGTACCGTGTACAGACTCTCGGTGATATTGACAAGATACACGCCCAGTATTCGGCGTCGAGGTTGGATCGGCTTGAAGACGCAGTGGACGCCAGGGGCGGGGGGATCATTCAGCACCTGGTGGATCACATCGTTAAAACAGAGCCTGTAAGTCTAGCTTGGTTCCATCGATCCTGTGATTGCTACTTGACTCTGTTGACTCGCAACCTACCCTGCTGTCGAAGCCGGCGAGGCCACTGCCGCATCGCTACGCGAGGCAGCTCGGAAGCGGGTGGCGCGGCAGGATGCAGGCGCTCCGGCGGTGGAGTGCCCGTCAGCGGCTCTGGACGTTTTCAAGACAGCCTGGGGCTGTAGCACGGCGCGCGGGCCTTGACATGCACTGAAAGATGGGAGTAGCGGATTGTCTCGCCAAACTGATCCCGAGATCTTTTGTGGGCTGCAATTCGAGTGCAACATCTCATTTTGTTCCTGCGCATATGACAGACTGTCTCTTAGTTGGCTAAAGCAAGGAAACCTTTCTTGCCGTGCCCGCCCGCCGGCAGGAGAGCTCTGATCAGCAGCGGCCCGAGGGAAGCCGAGCTGAAACGCAAGCGTAAGACGGACATCACCCTCACCGACGCTCAGTAGAGCTGACTTTGAAGCTATAGGAATTTTGAACAAGTGCCTCCGGAGATTCTTGAAAGGCCGCGCTGGCGCCTAGGCGCTTGCTTGGTGGTCACAGTCCCGGTCTTTCCAAAGTTCCCTTTTTGCCACCCAGCTTCTCTTCGCTGCGCTCTTCTGCACAAGTCCGGACTGCAGCTGGCTCCTCTGAACGTGGATTCAGCCTACCCTCGTCACTTTGAGACCGGGCCGCTGCTGAGTCCTCTTCACTCTCGCGCGTGCTCCGGTCTCCGTTTGCTCTCGGTTTGAGGAACGGCGCGCCTCCTTCGGGTCGAGGGAAGCTCGCGACCGCAGTCCAGACCGGGCATTGGCCTGTCGCAGCCTTCCTTTCTCTACAAATATAGAATTGTTCGAAAGCGAAACGGACGCGACACACGAAAGCGAATCATGCCCATGCTCCGATTGAATTGAACTTGAGTTAGGAGAAGGTGGCTGGGCGCTAGACAGTCGGAGAGTGGCGTATGCGCTCTCGTACTATGGAATGAATAGGACTCCTTGCAGCTGTTGCCTCCGTAGTAGACACCTTCTGACTGTATGGACCAGTCGACTGCGGCGGCGATTTCTAGCGCAATTTCCCCACCCGAGCTGCCGGCTGGTCTGCCGAACTCTTGTCCCCGTTTTCCTCGGTATCGCGCCGCTCATCGTAACGATAGCGCGCGGCGAACCACCCTCTCTTGACCTGAACGCAAGTGTCTGCGTCTCCCGCCAGACCGCACTGCTTGACCGTGACCCCGTCGACCGCTTCCCCGCCCCACATCCTCAAGTTCCCTCACTCGAGTGCTCCCGCAGCCATGGCCGCTTCCGAGTTCCACTACGACACGCTGCACCAAAAGCTCAAGGACGGCATCCCGTGCCCGGTCGACTTCAGCTTCCCGTCGCACGTCCTCTCGAAATGGGCGAGGATCCAGCCTTCGCAACCCGCCTTGCACTGGGTCTCGCACGACTTTGCGACGGAGAGGATCGTCACGTACCGAGAACTCGACGATCTCACCCACAGGGCTGCAAAGGCGTTCTGTGATGCGGGACTCAAGAAGGGTGATCGGTGAGCTCCCTACACTCTTCGTCATTTCCCCCCCCCCCCGAAGCGGAAAAAGACAAAGTCGATGAAGGGAATGCGCACAGTACTGACACTGCTTTGCTTGTAGGGTGCTCATTCAGCTCCCGCGAATCGTCGAATGGTGGCCGGCGCTGTACGGCCTCATGCGGATGGGCGCCATCCCCTGTCCCGGAACTTCTCTCCTCGTCTCCAAGGGCAAGTCCACGCCACTGTTGTGCCTTCGCGCTAATTAGGCTGACGGAAGACAGACATCCCGTAATCCAGACCTCAAGTTCCGCGCCGAGGCGTCCAAAGCGAAAGCCTTCATCGGCGACGTCGAGTCCTGCGCCCGCTTCGAAGAAGTCGCCGCCGAGACGGGCATCTCTCTGATCTTCCAAGCGCGCACGCCCGGAGACGGCGGACTCGGAAACGGTCGCATAGACTTCCAGGCGGCGATCGAAAAGGTTCCGAGCGGGACCAAGTGCGAAGCCCCCGAAGGGCACAAGAAGACCGACCTCGCGCTCATCTTTTTCACGTCCGGAACGACCGGAGCACCAAAGATGGTACTGCTCGAGGTGTGTTGACCCCTCTCCTACGTCGTGCAATGCATTGATCCCGCGCTGACCCGGCTCCGTCCTTCAGGCCGAGCATCTGCTCGGGTGAGTTTTAGTCCAACCTTCATGAGGGAGGTTTCGCTCCTGCGGCATACTGACCTTGGCCGCTCTCACGTCTTGCAGGCACACCATCACCGGCTATTGGTATCAAGCCAAGCCCGGGACCATGGTCTGGTGTATGGCGGATTTGGGTAAGGGTCGACCTTTTCGTCTCGCGCTTAAGCGCTAAAGCAGGGGCTGACATTGATCCGCGCATCAGGCTGGGCAAAAGCCTCGTACGGTTCGATGGGCACCTTCAACATGGGAGCCACCTACTTTGTCCAACCTCCGCCGCCCGGCGCTTTCACGCCGAATCAGCTTATCGACTCGCTCAACCGGTACCCGATCGCCACACTCTGCGCGCCACCGACCATCTACCGATCTCTAGTCACCACTTCGGCCCGCGCATACCTCAAGAGTCACCCGCCGAAAGCACTGCGACATTGTGTCGGCGCCGGCGAGCCGCTCAACGCGTCCGTGATCAAGGAGTGGCAGGAAATGACGAACGTCCAGATCAAGGACGGCTGGGGCCAGTCCGAGACCGTCATTGCGGTCGGCAATTTCGAAGGCATCTCCGTACGAGAGGGCTCGATGGGGAAAGTCTCGCCGTTTTTCGAAGTGTCTATCATCGACCACGAGGGTCGCGAACTCGCCGACGGAGAAGAGGGCGAACTTGCGATCCGGGCGGACACGGGCGCTGGAGCAGTCTGGATCTTCAAGGGTGGGTCTTTCTCGCTCATACACTCTCTCGGAAGCCGCATTACTTATCCCGGGAACGCCGATAGGTTACGTCAAGAACGGCAAGATTGACCGTCGGACGAAGACGCACAGCGGCAAGACATGGTACTGCACCGGCGATCGCGGCGTACGTGACCCGGACGGCTACTTCTGGTTCGTCGGACGAGACGACGATGTGAGTGGTTCTCGGTCTGAGAGGTGAGCGATAGTGCAGAAGAGGGCTAACCGCGACTGCTCCAGGTGATCACGAGTTCTGGATACCGAATCGGGCCATTCGAAGTCGAAAGCGCGCTCAAGGTGAGTTAGGCACGTCGGTCAGCGCGAGAAAGCCGCGCGCTTATATTCGTCGTCGTGCAGACCCACCCCGCCGTCGCCGAATCCGCAGCCGTCGGTTCACCTGACTTGGGTCGAGGTGAAATCGTCAAAGCGTTCGTGATCCTGTCCGAGGAGTTCCGGGACAAGACTCGCGGCGACAAGGACGCCGAGCAGAAGCTCATCGCCGACATTCAGACGCACTTCAAGAAGGTGACCGCGCCGTACAAGGCTCCACGCGCGATCGAATTCGTCGAGGAGCTGCCGAAGACTGTCAGCGGAAAGATCCGACGCGTCGAGCTCCGCGAGCTCGAGCAGAAACGCAAGGCAGACGTCCTGAAGCAACAAAGGGCCAAGTTGTAGAGAGCAAAGTCAAATTATCAAGCTGCAAATTTAGTGACAAACAACAAGCACAGACGCCATGCGATTTACTCAAGCCAAGGCTGCCAGGAAACTCGCCGCCTCGTCCGCCGTCACCCCCGATCCAACCATCAGTCCGAGATCGGACTTCTGCATGCGGCGCAGGAAGTCGCGCTTCTTGTCGAGCGCGCGCAGCGCTTCCACCATCGAACGCAAGCCGGCGTTGTATGCCGCAGAAGCACCAAACTGCCAGAGCGCGAGAAGTCAGTGAGAGCGTCGCACCTTTTTCAGGGAAGACACCTGTCGAACCTTTTCCGCCGCTGCGCGGGCTCGCAGAATCGCTTCTTCGGCCGCCCCGTAGCTGCCCCACGAAAAGCTCGTGATGACGAGCTGTCGCGCCCGAGCAAGCTCGCCCGGAATTTGGTCGGCAGACGACAGTCCCGCCTGATCTGCGACCGGCTCGTCATCCTCGGTGTCGGGCTCTTCCTCCGTGTCCGGCTCCTCTCCGCTGTCGTCCGCGACGGCCAGCGCAGTCGTGGGGGGCTTCTTCTCCGGCGTGGTCGATTCGATCACCATCGCGTCTTCGTCGTCGCCACGGATGTCGTGGTCGTTGCCGCGCGGCTGTTGCGAGCTCGACGACGCAGCGGGTTGGGCAGGCGTCGGTTTGGGCTTGAGAGAGGCGTCCTCGACGGCGGGAGCGGTCGTCGCCGCGCTCGAATCGAACTTGCCAGCTTTCGTAGCCCCGAAAACAGCAGCATAGTTGATTCCGTCGTCCTCTCCCGGGGCGGCAAAGTTCTGGGTTCGCTTGGTGATCTTTTGCAGCTTTGGCGGAACTGAATGCGTTGGCTTTTGTCAGTCAGCGAGCGACGGAGGGCACGCTCAGAGGGTGACGACTCGCCGATCTTGACGCTGCAGACTTCCTTGACCTTGCGAGCAGCGCCTTCTGCACGCGCAGCCACTTGAGGGGGCGGATCCATGTATTTGGTCAAGATCGGCGGGACGGGCGGGAGGGTCGCTTCCGGGTTGCAGAGGCGGAAGATGAGCGTGTTCTGGATGTTGTGAATCGCAGGCGAGTACGAGTCTTCGACGTGGAAAAAGTCGGTCGGTTCGCTGCGGGCATCGCGAACATATACTCAGCGGCCACCCTCACTATGACGGAAGAACATCGCACGCGCTCACCCGTTCTCATCAGGCGGACCGGCTTTCGTGAGGTCCATGGCGTCGACGAGATCGTCCATCGCGTCGAGCATCGGCTGCGTCGGCAAAAGCGGATGCTCCGTGATGCGGCGGTTTTTGCTGTTGAAGAGTCGCTCGAGAGATTGAAAGTCGAGAGAGCGGATGTCCTCGGCGAACGGCATCTGCCAGAGTTTGGTCTTGTCAGTCGAATTCGGTCGCGCGGGGGGAAAAAAGAACCCGGCCTCACCCGAGCCCAGTAGCAGAATTCGACGCCTTCGTCCGTGATCGCCGGATAGAGGATGCCCAGCATCGGGTCAGGCAGGCGGAAACGGCCATTTCGCGAGCCTCCTTTTTTGACAAAGCGTACGAGCGCGACCGACGAGCGCTCATACATGGCATTGATGAACGCCGAAAAGGTCTTTTCGCTGGCGGTAAAGCCCGGAGCGCCGTAGACGTAAAAGACGTCGCCCATGCGGTAGTCGTAGCGGAGCTATGCGTGTACCGTGTCAGCTGCGGCTGGGGGGTGGTGTCTGAAGCCACGTCGTCGAGCTGGACTCACGTCAGACTCTTTCATGAAGCTGACAATTTCCATGCCGGTCTCGTTCCCGGTCAGCGTCCCGACGTCGTCCTCGAGGTCGCCGACGGGGACCAGAGTGCCTCCGTAATAGTAAGCGTCCGTCAGTTCGGCCTTGGCAGCCGATCGGAGGTTTTCCCTTCGGGCGGCTTCACGATCCTCATCATCGTCTTGGTCGACTTCGTCTCCATCTTCGTCCTGCGCGTTCTGCCTGCCCTTGTCGTTCGATGGGCGGTAGAAGTACTGCGGCTCGCGGACGACGAGGTGCGAGGCCAAGAGGTCTTCTGCCTCGTCGCCGATCTTGAGTCCTTCGTCTCGCAGCGTCTTGTCGAAGGTGACGCCCAGTTTGCCGAGGTCGACGCCCTGCCCAGCATTCATCTGCGCGCGCATCTCGCGATTCTTCCGCTCCTCGAAGCGAATCTTTGCTTTGAGCGCCGCCTTTGCCTCCTCATCTTCTTCTTCGGCATCGTCGTCGTCCTGGTCCTCGGTCTTGCGCTTCGTGCCGCGAAACGCCTGGCTCTGACTCTGGCTCTGACTTTGAGCGTGAGCTTGCACGCGCTCAAAGCCTCGCATGCTCATCTGCTTCATCGAGGGCGGAGCCGCCGGAGTCGTCGCCTTTTTCACCTCGACAAGGATCGTGATCGAGCTGTCGGGGTGTGCGATCGGATCCCCGAGCCGCAGAGTCATGCGATCTGGTTTCGAGTTGGTCTTCTTGACTTGCGGGGTCAGTATGGCGTTGATGGCCTGGCGCGCGTTGGCCACGATGGAAGGTTGCTCGAGCAAGTCGACGAGGCGGTGGAAATGGTCTTCGTTGGTCCGCTGCGGTGGGAACGCTGCTCAGAGACCGAGAGGATTCGGCAGGTCTCGCGCATGGATCAACGAGACAGACCTTGACGTCGGACTTGTCCTCCTCGACGAAACCGATGTCCTCGTCGTCAAAATCCATGCCGCTGTCGTCGCATGCAGCGCGTTCGACGGATCAGCGGACGCTTAGAGGTGAAGATGTCGAAGACCTAGCTCACATGACCGAGAGACTGATGCGCTTGGCGTTCATCTGGGCGGCGGCATCTTCGAGACCGTCCCAGTTGATCTCGGACTCGCCATCCGTGAGGATGTACAACTCCTTGTTCGGATATTTGGCAAAGTTAGCTTGCCCTTCCAGGGTTTCAATCCCGAGGATCGCAGCCGTAAATGCTGTGCGGGGCAAGACATGATTGGCAGCCGTCCGGTCAACTCGCAGCGAAAGAACGAAAGCCTCCGTACCATCGCCGTCCGGCGCTTGTCCCGCGACCGCCGTATCGACCTTGTCCAAGAGGGACCTGTCCATCGTCTGTTGCAGCGGCAGGAGCTCGTAGCAGTGCTGGTACGGGTCGTTGGCGCGGTCAAACTTTTCGTCTCGCTCGATCGCATTCTCCTTTGCGCGCGCCGTCAACAAGTTCTTCGTCTTTGGATAGCCGAAGAGAATGACCCCGAGCGGAGTCGTCTTGAGGTCGCGCATGATCTGTCCACCCGGTACATCGTGAGCGAGCGAGCCTGTACAGGTCGAGGCCCCACCTATGCACTCACCCGAGCGACAATCTTGCTCTTGACGTATTCCTTGCTGACGTCGAGCCCCGACTTGACTTGGGCGTCCTTGTTATCGCCTTCTCCGATCTCGAAAGTCCGCTCGCGGTTCATCGACGCGCTGCAGTCGATCAGGAAGAGCGACGCCGTCTTCTGCCCCTGTTTGGCGTTTGGTCGAGGTGGTGTCCCGACGTCAGTACGGTTCCGGCGATTACGCAGGCGTGCCTGTACGTACGATCGACATGGTCACTCGCTTCCGCTAGCCTCGTAGCAACCTTCAGCTGTGAGCGGCTGAACAGCAAGAGCAGAGGCTTCAGCGGGGCGCAATGTCAACGAAGAAGCAAAAATGCAGACTCGCGCAAAACAGCGCCATATGCGACACGACATCAGGTAAGTCCATCGGCGCGCAAACTGCCATGCTCCCCCCTTCTGCACCGCAAGCTTTGCGAACTCAAGTCTAGTCTCCGCTGGAAAACAAAAAGATGCCATGATGCTTCCACTGGCGTTGCAAGAGGGAGGGGAGGATGAATACTGCTACTATGTTCGGATATGTATGGCACTGTTTGGTTTACCAATGGAGCCTGTGCTGCGCGAGGAGAGCGTGAGAGAGCGTTAGTGGTCGGCGTAAGAGCACCGCAAGACAATTTCACGAATCAGGAAAAAACGTACCGAAGGGCATTCGTAACCACTCGGGTTGTGGTGGAGGTCTATCGCAATGAACGTGAGTCAGCACAGTCAGAGGGACCAGGAGCCGGAAGTGACAACGGGGAGAGGGACAACGCACACTCCTGGTGGTAGTCCTCGGCGTCCCACCACTTGCCCGCCGGCTCGATCGTCGTCGCAATTTTCTTGTCGGGGTAGTACGCCTCCTGCACCTCCTGCATAACCTTCTTGGCAATCTCGGCCTGCTCCTCCGAGAGCGTAAAGATGGCGGATCGGTACTGGGTCCCGACATCGGGTCCTTGCCGGTTGGTCTGGGCTGCAAAAAGCGAGGCGAAGCGAACGATCGGCGGCAGGAGCGCACGAGATCAGCATTCTGCAGCGCATCAAGTAGGGATTGAGAGAGAGAGACTCACTCGGGTCATGCATGCGGAAGTGGAACTCGACGAGTTCGGCGTACGAGACCTTTGACGGGTCGAACAAAATCTTAAGAGCCTCGGCGTGGTTCGTCGCTCCGGTGCAAACCTGACGGTAGTTCGGAGTCTGCAGCACACGACGGGGAAGACCAGCATAGTTAGTCAGCCGGGGCTTCTCTCACGAGGTAGTTGAACAGAGGAAAGCAGACTGACGTCGACGTTCCCGCCCGTGTAGCCAACCTTGGCGTCGATCAAGCGGTCCTTGAAATGCTTCCGGAACATGTGCTGTATTGCGCAAGTCTCTTGTCAGCTTGGCTGCGTCGTTGAGCACGCGAGCGCATGTTCATGTCATCATCATCATCGAGACGGCCACCATGCGGTGACGAGGGCCGGAGGAGTATTTCGATGGGTGGTTCGGGAGAACTGGCAAAGGGAGGGCTCACCTCTGTACCCCAGAAGCAACCGTTGGCGAACTGTGCCTCATCCTTGGACGACGTCGAGGCGAGGTTCTTTGAGGCAGCAATAGCAGTCGCCAGAGTCGGACCGTTGTAGGGCATGATGGGACGGGCAGTGAAGAGCGTGCGGAGGTGACTGAGCATATAAAGGCTTCCGAGAGCGACAATGCAGATCCAAACGGTGCGCAGGGCAGCCAGAGTTGGAATCGGTAGTGGCAAACGAGCGAGCCGACGAGATTTCGGACTTTTCGAAATCGGAGATCTGAAGTGCTCTCTCACGGACTCAGTCGCGACACAGATCCAGCAGACATTCCATGGAGGGTTGCGCAGGGATCTTCGGGGGCGAAAGATCAGACTCTTTGCAACCTTTGCGTTCCTCTTCCCGTGTAAGCCCGCGTGCTGTACAACAAACAAATCGTCCTCCTCCTCTTCCGCTGTCACGCCTTCCACCTTGCCTTGCCTATGCGCTCGACGGCGCGCCTTCGGGGTTGGTAGGCTGTCCTCCGCCACCGTAGCTGCGGGTGCACCGAAAAAAGGGGGGCATCGTCGTGTCAGTAATTGCATCATCCGGGCACTCAGGTCTTCAGGTGACGAGGGATGTCCACGCAAGAGAGAGCCCGACAGCAACCCGTATGACGATAAGGGTCTCTCCCTCTCTGTGGCCCGAGGATGGATCCGAGAGAGAGAGAGAGAGAAGAAAACTGCTGCTCACCTCGCCTCTGCGCCGGCTCCACCACCCCCGGCAGTCATGACCCTCCCCTTGCCTTCGACGACCAATTTCGGCGCCTCGTACATCGAGTTGACGATGGCGGAACGGGCCATGACGGCGAGTTCGCTGAGCGACTCGGCGTACCACTCGCGGAGTCGGTCTTCGGGCGTCCGCGCGGCAGCGGGCGACGAGGCGTTTTCCTTTGCTGAGGAAGGGGATGAAATGGCCGAGATGCTTGACGAAGTGGGCTCAGCAGAGGGAGAGGAAGAGGAAGAGGACGATGAAGAAGCGACGGTAGACCCCGAGGAGGACGAGGCCGGGTTGGCGTACGCGGCATCGAGGAGCGCGGGCAGTTCCGTCCTGAACTTGTTCCTCGTCCGCCGGAGGAAGTACTGCTTGAAGTTGTAACTCGCGAACGAGTGCGCGACGCGCAGTTCCTCCTTGTACAGCGCGAGGAGGTGAGTCCGCGTGATGGCGGTCGAGGGCGAGATGCGCAGCTGCCGCGGGAGGGCGGCGAGGCTCTGTGTGTGAACGGGCATCCTGACTTGGTCGATATTCCTGGGTTGCTGGGCGAGAGAGCAGTGTGGCGCTTTTCCGTGCCGGCCGCTGCCGCCGCTGACGGAGCCGAAAAGTTTTTCCTCTCGAGCTCCCTCTCTTGGTGACTACAGACATTCTTTGGACTGGACAAGGCATGCGTAGGAATACAACAAAATTGGGTTGGAGAGGGTTCCTAGCTGAAACATCCGATAGGTGCCGGTCGATCAGAGCGAAACTTGGATCCGTCAAGCAGCTGTTGGCTCGTCCTGCATCTTTGCCTGGATGCCTTTTGCTTTCTGTGAACGCGCAGACTCGGGATGTCAGGAAAGCCTCTCGGAACCGGCCGGACGAGGGCGAAAGAAAGGGGACAGCGTACCTCGACAAACTCGGTGAGTTGCTTCTCGAGCTCTTCGAGCCGTGCCTTCTTGACTTCGTTCTCCTTGACGAGCTTGGCCTTGACCGCACCGAGCTCTTTTCGTTCCTCCTCAAAGCTGTGTGCCCGGCGGAATATCAAGAAAGACAGGACGCGCGCAGATTGTCAGCACATGACGGCGCCCTCTCGGAGCCGGGGATTCGTTTGCGCGAGCTCACCGTTTCCGTTCTGCGAGCTCGAACGCGAGACGTGCGAGCATCAGTCGATGTGCGGCTTCGTCCGAGTCGCCTTCTGGTAGGGGAACCTCGAGGCCGGCGGGGGGCTGTTCGGAAGCGGCAAGTTGCCGCAGTTCGTCGAGGTCGAGTAGCGGCAAGTTCTGGTACTCGGATCTGCGAGGCGAGCAGGGAGTGCGGTTCAGACATGCTGTGTGCGAGAACTTGCAGCCTCTTGTCGACGACGTACGAGTACTCCTCGGCGGCACGAATCTCGCGCTCGATGTGGTTGCGCTGGAACAGCAAGTTCTGCGGACGGGGAGGGTTCAGAACTGGTTGCCTGGCCCTGCTTCCGTTGGGCGGCCAAGCACGGGAAACGCACCTGCAACCTCAAGTGCGCGGCGTCCATCTCGAGCCTGGCATCCTGAGTCCTCGCGCGGGACTCTTTCGCGTCGAGTTGAGTCGCGCGGGTGAGGCCGTACAGGGAAGCAAAGACGGGTGCAGACTGGGCGAGGACTGCCTCTGCTTGCAGGGTGCCCGAGTCGGCGTGGTCGGCGTGGTCGGCGTGGTCGAGGCGAGAGCGGACGACTTGGTCGGCGAGGGAGCGGATGAGGGCGATCAGCTCTGTGGCGGGGAGGTGTTGCTCGTGCAGCAGCGGGCCCATTGCACCTGTAGCCCAGTCCGGAGTGAGTGCAGGGTTGAGTGTCAAGGCCGTGGCTTGCCCCACTCGTCGCGTCGTTCGGAATCGAATCGGCGGCTCTCTCTCGGTCTCGCTCTTGTCGCCGTAAGCGTCTGGTCCAACATGCTGTCTGCTGCAAGGAGGTCAGTCCGCCTCCCAGTCCGTACTCGAGCAGCTCGCGCGTTCGCCACCGAGCACAACCCGCCCACCCGCTTCGAGTCGTCGTCCGTCTTCCCCGACGAGCCTCAACAACCCGCCGTCAAGACCGACTCCATCCCAGGTGCGCCTTCAGGACTAGTTTGAAATAGTGCAGCAGCAACTGATCCGCAGGACGCGCTCGCAGGTCCCAAATCGCGCGAGCAGAGCGCCGCCATCTCGCAGTTCCAGGACCCGAGGGCTCATGTCGTCGTCGCAGGTGCGTTGCATCCAGTCCGCGAACGCGAAAGATGCACGCGTGTACTGACCTCGCCATGTCCTGCCATTGACCGCAGACTACCTCAAGTCCAAGGGTGCGTCAAGCCAGGATCCTCCCCTCCCCACCTTGCGTCGGAGAAACAAGACCTCACGCTGCGCAACCTCCCCGCAGGCAACTACCTCGTCGATGTCGACGGCAACAAGATGCTCGACGTCTTTGCCCAGATCGCCAGGTCAGTTCGTCCGGATTCACTGTTCTCCACAGTCACTTGACTCTTATCAAGACCTGTTTGTTGCCGACCCTTACCGAATCTCCCCTCCTTTTTCTTTTTCTCCTCGCAGTATCGCCATCGGATACAACAACCCGGAGTTGCTCGCACTGGCAAAGACTGTGAGTTGCTTCCCGCCCCGAGCCGACGTGACCCGTCCCGCACCCTGAACTTTGCTTTCTTTCGTTCAGGATGAGTTCGCCACCGCTGCGTGGGTCGCCCAAATCTGTTTCGACGATGTCACCAGGCCGACCTAACACTCTTTGTCGGGCAGCATGAACCGGCCGGCGCTGGGTTCGTTCCCGAGTGCCGAGTGGGCCGAAACGATCCACAGCGGCCTGCTCTCGGTCGCACCCAAGGGAACCCCTCACCTCTTCACCCAGGTCCGTCGCCTGGTCCACACGTTCTCACGTCCCTAGTACTGATATTCGCGTGATCGAGCAGATGTGCGGTTCTTGCGCGAACGAGGGCGCGCTCAAAGCTGCGTTCATGTCCTACCGCGCTCGCGAGCGTGGCGAGAGCGGCACGCAGGAATTTACCCCTGAAGAAGTACGTCCGTTCCTCTCGAGTCTCTCCGAACCGGAACGCCGAAAAGCCTAACCGCGACCACATTTGGCACCTGGCAGTTGAGTTCGTGCATGAAGAACGCCAGTCCCGGCACGCCCGACCTCGTCGCCATGTCGTTCAAGCACGGTTTCCACGGTCGCTTGTTCGGCAGTCTCTCTCTGACTCGCAGTAAAGCCATTCACAAGGTAAACCCCCACTTTCTGCGATTATCCGCACCAAACTCCTGCTTTGCGAACCCCACTGATCCACGATGAGGCATGCAGCTCGACATCCCCGCCTTTGACTGGCCCGCGGTCTCATGGCCCGCGATCCAATACCCGCTCGACGAGTTCGCCGCCGAGAACGCCGAAGCCGAAGCGCGCGCGATTGCCAACGTCGAAGAGACGATCAAGGCGCAGGCCAAGAAGGGCAAGAAGGTTGCCGCGCTGATTGTCGAGCCGGTGCAGAGCGAGGGTGGCGACAACCATGCAAGCCCCAACTTTTTCAAGGCGCTCAGGACTGTGACGAGGGTGAGTTCTCGTTCCTTCGTTCGGTCGGGTGCAGTCAGGAGGGTTCTGATCAGAATGAAATAGCCGCTGACCCTCTGGCTCCTCGCTCCGCAGGAACATGGAGGTCAGTCTGAGCATGTCATACAGCATCCGCGCACGTGCGGCTTGTGCCTCCCCGAGCGTTCTTGCTCAAATCGACGCAATTGGTAGTAGGCGCTCAAGCTGACTTTGGTCCTCCCGTCTTTTGTGTGTGCGCCCGCGCAGTCTTCCTGATCGTAGACGAGGTGCAGACCGGCGTCGGCGCGACGGGCAAGTTCTGGGCGCACGAGGCATGGAAACTCGACCACCCGCCCGACTTTGTCACATTCTCGAAAAAGATGCAGGCCTCCGGGTTCTACCACAACGCCGAGACGCGCGCGTCGCACGCGTACCGGAATTACAACACGTGGTGCGGCGACCCGATCCGAGCCTTGCAGGCGCGCGAACTCGTCTCGTTCATCAAGGCGCACGGGCTCGTCCAACACACGGCCGTCATCGGCGACGAACTGTACTCGGCGATCGAGAACCTCGGCAAAAAGTACGGCGGTCAGATCAACAAACTCCGCGGCAAGAACTGCGGCACGTTCATCTCGTGGGACGCCGAGTCGCCCGAGGCGCGCGACCGCTTCGTCGCCGCCATGAGGCAGCACGGCGTCGTCATGGGCGGGTGCGGCGAGAAGGCGGTGCGCCTCCGGCCGATGCTTGTCTTTGGCGACAAGCAGCTCGCGACCTTGCTCGACAAGATGGAAACCGTCATGAAGCAGGAAGCCGGTCACTGATCGATAGCCGGCATACTCGATGTAGAAATGAAGATGGTGACTGCACTTCGATATGGACTGATTGACTTGACTTTGACTTGACTAGTGAGCATTTACTGGAGTGATACACGCGGGTACGGGTAAAAAGAGAGCGTTATGTGCATGCGATGAGGCGAGCGCAAGAAGCGTCTCGCCACTTAGATCGTCGAGGTTGCGGTGGTGCTGGCCGGACCCGTGGCGTTCGAGTGAGCGGTGGCACCGGTGGGACCGGCGGGACCGGTGACGCTGGCGGGACCGGTAGTACTGGCGCTGGTGGGACCGGTGGCGCTCGAGGTCGTGCTAGCCTTGTCGTTCAGCGAAGTGAGGCCGAGCTCGCGGGTGAGAGTCTCGGCGGGGCCTTCGACCGTGCGTTCGCACTTGCCATGGTTGAGGAGGGTCTCCGGGTCGTGCTTGAGCGTGCTCTTGAGGTCACCGCCGCCGGCGACAAAGCTGAGGGGAAGAAGGTGAGTGAATCAGCAAAAGAGCAAGTCAAGTGATTGTTGCTCTTCCTCCACTCACTCCTTGAGCGAGAGCGGCTCGTGCTGCACCGAAGCGTGCACGATCGGAGCCTCGACGACGGTGTGGTGGACCGGAATGGTCGTCTGCAGATTTTGAGAAGGTCGGCGGGAAAACATCAGCACCAAGGTCCGTACACACAGTGCTCAATGTCGCAGTGAACGGAGCTTACCTTGATGCGGTGGTGCTCGTGTGTGTCGCGCTCGATGACCTGCACGACCCGGGAGGATAGCGTAAGTCGTCGCGCCTCGATGGAAGACAACCGCATTCGAGAAATTCGTGAAAGACACGCACCGGCTGCACGACGTGGTGAACGACGTGGTGGACGTGCTCCTGGACGACCTCACCCTTGTCGACGATGGTGCGTTCCCGCGGAGCCTCGACAAACTCATCGCGGACGGTGTTGAGGCTCATGAACTGGTGCTTGTCCTCGTCGGTCGCAACGTGCTGCTCTGCAAGTCCGCGCCGAGTCAACGGTGTCAGTCAACGGTCCTGTGGACTACAGATCGGCGCTTATCCCGAAAACGCACCCTGGATTTCGGTCTGCGGGACAATCTTTTGCTGAACCTGCTCCGCAGCGTGCTGGGTGTCGAGGACCGGCTGGACGTGGTGCTGGACGTGGTGAACTGCGAGGGAGATAATACCCATGAGCACTCCGATCTGGTTCCGGATGTCCGCTCGAGGTCGACTCACTGTGGCGGTCAACCTCGCGAAGGCGCTCAACCTCCTCAACCTCGTGGTGGTGGCGGCGCTCGTCTACGTTGACAGATCCATGTCAGCAGCCAAGTCTTGAAGCATGCAACTTTTGTATGACTTACGGACGACTGGAGCAAGGTGCTGGTGGTCGTGCGTTGCAGCCTTGGCATCGTTTTCGCTCAGGACCATGTCGCGCTTTGCGTGCTTGTGCTGGTCCGCAGGCGGGACGGCGGTCTCTTTGACGCGAAGGCCGTCATGTTTGTCGGCGTGGGAGGTGTTGTGGGAGCTGTTCACAGAGAACAGGGGTGAGCCTTTTTTTTTTTTTTTTTTTTCGATCGAGGACTTTCAACGGCGGCAGCTGTCGAAATCGACAAGGTTTTCGAGCTGACTCACGCGGCGGGAACGGCCGACGCGTCGCGAAGAGTGTCGTGGGTCTTCTCGTTCTTCGTACCGAGGGCGGCAGCGTCGTCAACGCGGTCGCCAGCGGAGGAGGCGGTCGGAGGGCCAACGACGTCGTTAGCCTTCGTCGAGTGAGTCGAGCTCGAGTGAGTGGTCTCCTTGTCCGAGCCGTGCGAGAGAGCCTGCAGAGGACCATGCACGGCCGTCAGTATGTGTATAGGAGGGTGTTCAGACCAAATAGGAAGCAGGAAATCGCGATCGCAGCCGCAGCACAAAAGGATCGCGGACCCTTTAGACGCACCTGCTTGATCTTGTTCATGTTGAGGGACGTATAGAGCAGGTAGAGTAGAGCTGCTGAGTATACGTTTCGTTCGGAATGGTGAGGAAGGGAAGAGAGCACAGCGATTTCAAGGCCGACGTAGTGATCTCGAGCGACGAGCGACGTCGGCGCGCGGCGCAGAGTTTGACGTCGGCTCCGTCATCCGACCCCACGGTTTCAGCTGCGCTGCGCTGGCAGCTCGGTCATAGCAGGTACCCGGTGCCACTCGAGTATTCTTGGTTTCGATCGGTGCATGCAATGAATGACCCTGACCGAGAACATTAGCGCCCATACAGGCTCGCCTCAAGTTCGCAAAAAATGCGAGCACTGACGACATCTTCGGCCTCGCGGCAGCTGAAGAAGTAGAGCCAGCTCTATGGTCCAAGGGACTCACTCCTTATGCATGATACATCCCCTCGCCGATCATGTGTGAAATACGCCGCAAGTTCCGAAACGTGCCTGAAACGACGAAGTAAAAGTCAAGCGTGAAGCTGTCCTCAGAGGAGACGGGAGGGCTTCTGCTCGTTCACGCCACTCTGTATGTGCACAGCTTGTATCGTGGGATGTGCCTTCATACTGACCTCTCAAGCACGTTCGGGATGACTAAAGGGCAGTGCTTGGCTGTGCACAAGCTCGGAGTCCGAACGAACGTACGCCTTGCGTCGACGGATCGGCCTCGACCGCGGTGATGGCGCGGATGTTGCAAAGCCGCTCCTCCGTAGAGACTACAGTCCCTTTTGACTCTGTACATACAAGCGTGTTACAATGCGAGTCGCAGGTGTGTGCCGTCTAACAACATTCCTCAGGGCATCTTTTTTTGCTTCGGACTCGAGACCTAAGCCGAGACCTCGGCTTGCGCTGCGGAGACCTGATCGCCGCCCGCCTTGCGCGCCTCGGTCGCCTCGAGTGCGCTCTGGTTCTCCTTCATGCGGACGGTGGTGCTCTCGAACGAGCCCATGCCCTTGAGGCCCCAGCGGCCGAGCATGGCGTGGTCCTCGTCCCAACCCGAAGTCGGGGTCGTCAGCATGCGCTCGCCCTGCAATCGGCAGCTAAGCGTCAGCATAGCGGAGAGGCAAAGACGATGGAGGAATCGGGATCACGCACGGTGAAGATGGCGTTGGCGCCGGCCATGAACGCCATCGCCTGCTCAGTCTCGGAGTACTCGATGCGGCCAGCCGCGAAACGGATGATGGAGCTGCGATTTGAAATGCCGAGAGAAGGCCCATGGGTTCAGAACACCAGTATTCGGGAGAATCGCGAGAGGATCGCAGGGAACAAGAAAGATACGCACGTGGGCAGGACAATGCGCGCGGTTGCGATCGTGCGGAGGAGCTCCTGGATCGTGACTTGCTGGTTACCCTCGAGCGGAGTGCCCTTAATAGCGACGAGAGCGTTCACCGGGAACGACTCGGGCGGCTCGGGAAGCCTGTAAGGAAATGGATCAGCATCCCTCTAGTACCATCTGGACCTACCGGCTTGCGGAACAAGCCCATTGAGCGGCACGTGATCCGCAAGCCGGAGACCGGAGACGGAAGCCGGACAAGGAAACGCACTGGCTCATCTCGTAAATCAAGCCAACGCGGTCGCCGTCCTTCTCGCCGAGACCGACGATTCCACCGCTGCAAACGCTGAGACCGGCAGCGCGGACCGCCTCGATCGTCTCGAGACGCTCGTCGTACTTGCGCGTGGTGATGACAGAAGGGTAGAACTCGCGCGAGGTGTCGAGGTTGTGGTTGTAGGCGGTCAGGCCGGCTTGCTTGAGCTGCTGGGCCTGTTCGGGGCTCAGCATGCCGAGCGTGGTGCAGACCTCCATGTCCATCGCACTGTGCGCAAGGAGCGGGACGTGTAAGCCTGTCTGTCGCATGAACATAGCGTCTGCGAGAGGGCAGGAATAGCCCAAAGCAGCGACACGCACCGAACTCCCTCGACCATCTTCAAGATACGCTCGAACCCGCGTTTCCGCCCGTTCATGTCACGCCATGCCGCTCCCATGCAGAACCTCGTCGAACCATTCGCCTTGGCCTTCCTCGCTTCGCTGTGTAGGGAGGAGGAAACAAGAAAACGTGGGATCGATATCAGCCAATCGATCGCGCGACGAAAGGCACGATAATACCGAGGGATTGGGCTTACGCGAGCACCGTCTCGACATCCGTGAGCTTTTCCGCCTTGAGACCGACCTGGTCGGCGTACCGCGACGACTGGGCGCAGTACTTGCAGTCTTCGGAGCAGCCGCCAGTCTTGATGTTGAGCAGAGTGCAGAGCTGGACCTGGTCGGGCGGGTGGTTCAGGCGGTGGACAGAGGCCTGCGTGGAATGATCGAACGTGATGTTCGCAGAAGCGTACGAGCGCGCAGAGGAGTTGATGCCGCCTTCGAGTCAGCCAATCGTCCGGATCGCGGATGCGGGGGAGGAGAAAATGGTTGGGACGGCGGTCCTGGCGTAGGCAACTCACAGCGCGGAAGATGAGCTCCATCAAAGGCGAGTCATACACCTGCTGGACCTCTTCGCGCGTCCACCCTTTGCCCGGTGCGGCAGCTTCGACGGCGGACGCGAGCGAACGGATTTGCAACGCGTTCGCGGGAGCGGTTCGAGGGCGCGGAGAGTGGGCGGGTCCTCCTCGCGAGCGCACAGCGCCGCGGAGCGTCGTCAGGAACGTCCGTGGAGCAGCAGACATCGCTATTGCTGGGACTTTTGGGATGAAGAGTCGAACAAGGAGTTGCGAGTTGGGGAAGACGGCGGCACGCCGGCGAAAGACGATAAGAAATTTTTGCGGCTGTCCATATGCATACTTTTGTAATCACAGATAGTTTACACGAGGGTTTGCATTACACTAGCGCATATCCTAACAGCCATGCGCCGGATACTCTCCTTGCTCAATTCGACAACGTTTGACTGGACAACTTGCGGCGCGAGTGTGTCCCGCGAAACCCGTCGAGCGGAACATTACCGAGCTCGCTGAGCAACACGCATAAGCAGTGATCTTGCTCGGGAGGCTGCCCTGATCCCGCGGGCGCTGCGAGGCCAGGTGGGCCGGCGCGCAGGCTGACGAAGTGGCGACGAGTTCCTGACGAAGCCCGCCCGCCGCTGTGCATAGTTGCCCGCTGTCGTGGAGGCTATCGCATTGCCGGGCCGGGGCGCGAGCAGTGCTCGCTCAGCCGAGCCACCCTGGCCTAGCTGTCCGGGCAGAAAGGAGTTTGTTCGAGACGCGAGAGAGTTGCTGAACCGAAGGAAGAGCATTTCGGAGCGGCGGTGTGCTGATAATGCACGTTAGACCGTGATCAAAGAGATCCAACCGACTGACTTGGTCTGCGGCGACGGCGACAATGTCTGAAAACGTTTTCAGGTAAGCGTCGAGTTGGTCAGCAGCGGATGAAGGCGAAGAGCAGGTAGTGGGCGACGGCGACAACAGCAAGGGCAGACGTGTAGAGACCGGGTGGGCTGCTTGAACAGAGTAGAGCCTCGGCAGAGCTCAGCAAGCCGAAATATTGAGTTGCGGATGTGGATGACCCGGCCAACTTGGCCTCTTTCACCTCTCGACTCCGCACCCTATGCTTCGCGCCAGTCTCGTCAGGATGTCCGCCTTCAACAAGCTCCCCGCTGTCCTTCCCCAGCTCGCCTACCCCTGTACGTCCTTCCCCCGAGCCTTTCCGCGCACTCTCTGGGGCCGCCCAGCGAGAGGACGCCAAAATCCGATGCGTCAGAGGTGCCTCTTCACCCCAACACAGCCGCGCCGAGCGCACGGGTGGCGATGCGGGCAACTGCACAGACTCTAGTCATGCTTTTGCGAGGTCCAGCAGCCTCGGCGCGCTGGTGTTGACGCGGTCCGAGCGACCGCCCGAGTCGAGGGTCCGACCAGCCGCGGTCAAGCCGAGAGCAGGGACGCTGACCCTCTAGTACGCGCACGATACAGACAATGCCCTTGAGCCGGCGATCAGTGCCCAGATCATGTATGTCCCGCCTCTCGCTCGACCTCTTTAGCACCGTGGCTCCTCTCCCCCGCGGCAAGCAACTCGCTGACCCCCTCGCAAATTGCCCGCGACTGAACGTAGGGAGCTGCACCACTCGAAGCATCACCAGACCTATGTCACCAACCTGAACAAGGTGCGTTCCATCCCCTGTTTGCCTTGCGTGGGCCTCGTCGAAAGCGATGACTAATTGCCGCAATCTTCTCCACTTCGGCTCGCTCGGCTTCCTTCGCGTTCACCCAATATCAGGCCCAGGAGGACTACACTACCGCGACCCAGGCCCAGGACATCAAGAAGCAGATTGCCCTCCAGGCTGCCATCAAGTTCAACGGCGGTGGTGAGTAGCGCCGGGATTTCCGTGCACGAAGTGGACGTGGTGGACTAACAAGCTCTCCGTCTTTGCCCCTCGTCAGGACACATCAACCACGTGAGCCAGCACGAATGAAATTTGCGCGCCAAGCACTCACTGACCATCTGCGTTCTCGAAAACAGACCCTCTTCTGGGAGAACCTCGCCCCTCAGTCGTCGGGCGGCGGCCAGTTCCCGTCGTCGGGCAAGCTCTACGACCAGGTCCAGCAGGACTTTGGCGGCCTCGACGGCCTCAAGAAGGCTGTCAACACTGCCGCTCTCGGCATCCAGGGCTCCGGCTGGGCGTGGCTCGGCTACAACCCGCAGACCAAGAAGGTGCGGCCATCTTGCTCTCTCGACCGTTTCGTGTCCGCTTCCTCCTGACCAGGTTGCGTGTTGCGCACGCAGCTCGAGACGGTCACCACTGCCAACCAGGACCCGCTCCTCGGCTACGTTCCCATCGTCGGCGTCGACATGTGAGTTTTCATGGCGACGTCTCCACGGCGGTTCGCAGTGACTGACTTCGCTCTTTCTGCGGCTCAACAGGTGGGAGCACGCCTACTACATTGACTACGTGCGTGGACCGAGCTTTTCTCCGCGGCCATGATGACAGTTACTCACACAAACCTACGTGTTAACCTTATGCAGAAGAACGTCAAGGCGACCTACCTCGACAACATCTGGTCGGTCATCAACTGGAAGAAGGCCGAGGAGCGTCTCGCCTCGGCTTAAGTGGACTTCTCCTCCGACTGCTCGCGAGGTTCCGCTTGCGTCCAGTCGTAGGATGCTCGACCGTCGTCTCGCGACGCGACAACACACCGTCCACCTCTTGTTTAGGGCTCGCTTGAAATTCACAAGTCAGTTTGAAGTGCTCCCACTGCCCCTTCGTGAAAGTCGGAGGCTGAGGAGAGCGATGAATGAGATTTGGATGGGTGCACTGTATGTAGCAAATTTGGATGCATCCGCTGCGCCGTCGAGATCGCCCGCCCACTCGAGGAAGTTCCGCATGTCATCGCTTTTCGGCGGCTTCCCTTCCTCCACACATCGGCACCAAGCGCTACATAGCCAGTCCGATACAGGGAACCGAGCTATACAGAATAAACCGCTCGACACTCGCTCGCTATGACCTCTTTGCTCCGTTCTCTTGCTTCCAAAGCCGGCTTCTCGAACGGGCGGGACTGGCAGCCAGAGACGGGTCTCGCCGATCTGACGGGCAAGGTGAGCCTACAGGACCCTGTCAGATTGGTTCGTGCTTACGACGTGTCCCCGGTCTGCAGGTTGCGGCCGTAACGGGCGCAAATGAAGGGATCGGCTTCATCACGGCGAGGGAGCTCCACAAGAAGGGTTGCAAGGTCTTTCTCCTCTGCCGCAATCAGGAAAAGGCGCAGGACGCAATCAAGCGCATCAACGAGGCGACTCCGGGCCAGCCGGACAACCTTGTCTTTGTCCCGTTCGACTTGACCGACATCCCGAGCGCGAAAAAGGCTGCGGATGCGATCTCGAACCAGGTCTCGCGCCTCGACATCCTCGTCAACAACGCCGGTATCATGGCCTGGCCATACGAGCTCAAGAACGGCATCGAGGTGCAGTTCGTGCGTCGACCTTTCCTTGAGTCGGAAGCGTTTTCGCGACAGGCAACTCGCTGAAACCGCGCGAGTCGAACCTTTTCGCAGTCGAACCACACTGGCCACTTTGCCCTCACCAAGCACCTGCTCCCGCTCCTCGTCAAGACTTCGAAGCAACCTGGCTCGAGTGTCCGCATCGTCAATGTCTCCTCGATGGGTACGTTTTCTCTTCCTCTCTTTCCCAGCGCAGAAACTGATCCAACACGGGTTGCCCGCAGCGCACAAGTTCAGTCCGAAGCCGGACTTTTCAAGCCTAGACGCTGTCAACAGGGAGATGAGATCGACTTGGGAGCGTTACGGTCAGAGCAAGCTCGTGCGTCTTTTCCTTTCTCGCGCCTGCATTAGGATCCCGCTCACGATATTTCGGTCCTGGTTCACTCATCTAGGCCAACATCCTCTTCTCTGTCGCTCTCCAAGATCGCCTCAAGGACGAAAAGATCTATGTGCGTCCTCTAGACGGATTTTCCGCGATCTCTCGCTGACTTTTGCACATTCAGGTCAACTCTCTCCACCCGGGCAACATCAACACGACCCTTACTCGCGGACCGGCGGCTTCTTACGGTCGTGTCGTTGTACGTTCTTCACCTTAATCCTGCTTGCTCGCCCCCAGTGCCGCGCGAGAACCCCCCGCTTACCTGACGTTCCTCATGCGCAGGGCATGATGCAACCGCTCTGGAACTTGTTCGGCATGACCCCATTCGAAGGCGCCAAGACGCAGCTCTACCTGGCCGGCTCACACGAAGTCGAAGAGAAGAACTACCGGTGCGTCCGCTCGAGGCCGAGGGCCAAATCGACTAGACGTTCTTACACTGACCGACGCGAGTGCCCGGATGAACAGCGCCATGTACTTTGTCCCGATTGCGACCCCCGCTTCTACGACGGCCTACGGCCAAGACGAGGAGCTCGCCGAGCAGCTCTGGAAACTGTCAGAGGATGTTGTCGCGCAGGCCTAGTTCGGCGCTCATCCCCACACCTCATCTATCTCACCACGCCCTTGTCAATATCTCTGTATCGCTGCTATATTCAGATCTGTCAACAGTTTCAAAGCGAAGCAAAGAGGGAGCGAGAGGGAGTCTACTGTTAATCGCCAGGTAGGGAGGAAGGAGAAAATGCATGGATCGACGGCAAACGTCGCGTATTTACTCGGGGTTGTCGAAAAGCCACTGAATCGCGCCTTCGACAAAGCCGCCCTGTCCGAGTTCCGATTCTCCCGAGTCAGCCAACGGAATCTGCTGCGGCACAGCTCAACGCGAGGGCAGCACGACTTACGGATGCGAGCAAGGCGCGAACATTCCGAGTCGGGTTCGTAAAGCCCATGTTGCTCAGCTGCTCGAGCTCGACCTGGGAAGAAGAAGGCGAAATCACGCCGTGTCAGCGACCGAGTCTTGCGTACAGCTGTGTTGGAGCGGTGGAGCGGAATGGACTTACGGCGTATCGCTCCTCCGGAGACTGCCCAGCTCGCGCTCCTCCTCCTCCTGCCGCGCCGCCCCCAAACAGCTGCTGCATCTGCGCCATCGCCTGCGCAAAGTCCGGTTGCTGACCACCCGCTCCTGTTCCCGCTCCCGCACCGGCACCGGCACCCAAACCTCCCAACATCGCGAACGGGTTGAACGGCGGCGCCGCCGCTTGCGAGTTCGGAGCTGTCGCGCCCGCCGAGTTGGCTCCTCCTCCTGTTGTTTGTTGACCCGGAGTGGACGGTGCGGATGAACCAGTTCCTGCTGCGCCGCCGCCGCCGCCGAATGCTCCCGGCGGAGGGAACATGCCCCCGAGCCCGCCCATTCCAGCGCCCGCGCTGCCGCCCATCCCAGCGCCTCCCATCATCTGCATCGCATTCTGCATCGCTTGCGGGTTGGTGAGGAGATTCCGGAACTGCTCCGACTGCACGAGCAGAGAGGATGAGCGGGTATTCTGGATTTAGTTCAAGTCGAGCGCAGCATGCCGTACCTGCATCATCTGCCGGACGTAGGGTCCCATTTGCTGCAACTGAGGGTTCATGGCGATCTGGTTCGGGGTGACGGCGGACCTCAATTAGCTCCAGACGAGAAGCCGGTACGAGGGACGGAAACTCACCATCTGATCAATCACGGCGGGGTCCTGCAGCATCTGATTCATCTGCTGCTGGACTTCGGGGCTGTTCATCATGCTCTGCAGGAAGTTGGGGTCGTTCGTGTTGACGCCCATGTCGGCAAACGGGTTGAAGCTGTAGCAGTGGCGGCGCCCACAAGCCTCTTGATCAGCACAGGTAGCGATCCTGCTGCGGAAAAAGAGAGGGACAACAAACGCACCCTCCAAGAGCTCCGGCGTACTGAGCGTTCATGAGCGGCGCGAGCGGATTCCCCATGACTTGCTGACCGGCGGCAAAGTTGGACGGGACGCCGGCCGCTTCCGAGGGCAGGCGCGAAGCGGGAGTCGACGAGCTGCCGGAGGCACCGCTCTGACCAGCCGGCTTGGCACCTTTGACCTGTAAGAGCGCGAGATGTATGGATTAGCGCCCGCTGACGGTTCAACTCGTCGGTCGAGGGGGAGGAAGGCAACGCACCAAGTGGATAGCGACGCCCTGCTTGATCCCGTATTTGGTGATCGGGTCTTCGTTCTTGAGCACGCGGCCAGAGAAGATGAGCTGCAGGTCACCAGTTCACGGGTTAACATCCGAACAAGCGGTGTGGGTGGTGCCAAGGTGGCCTAATCGAGATCCGAGTCGAGAAAGTGTGCCGCACCCTCTGCTGGTCGACGGGGAAATCTTCCTTCTCCTTGCTGATCTGTAGCCGTTCTCCCAGACTGGGTCAGTCTAGCCCAGAGTGGCTCGATTGGGGATGCAAGGACGCACCGCCTCCTTGAGTTGTTCGACGGTGGCATCGCTCGGAACGGTGACCGAGAGCTTGAGGTCGCTCGGACCCTTGATGTTGAGCGTGAACTGCTGTGCTGCTGCCTCTTCTGCCATGTCGCTGCGAGTCTGCTACGCTGTAACTCGGAATGAGATGACGGAGTCGTCCGCGTGGAGGTGCCACCGTGTCACCAGCTTCTGCCTCCCCTCCATCGCTCGCCCGAGCCACGTGTTCGACCGGAATCTCGGACATCTTCATCGCCGACTGAATTATTAATCAAAAGGGCAGGTCGAAACTAAATCAGATCAACCCCGCTCCTCGACTCCGGACTCGCTACAGCATCAGCTCGACAGTCATAAGTGGACGCGCTCGCACTGTCAGCCTAAACGACCAAAGTCGCCCAACCTGTCGACGCAAGCTCGCCTCGCCCAAGTCGGCGACCACCTCGACTCGACCCCCGCCATGGCTTCCTCTCCCTCAGTCGTCGTACACTGGCAAGTCACATTTGACCGCGAGGCTAGGTCATCACAACTGACAAGTCGCCCATGCAGGCTGGAAGATTCGCGTGCCCAGCGAGTCGTCTGGCTCCTTCAAGAGGTAAACCCGCAGTCCTTTTGCTATGTCTTCGCAAAGCACGCGCTATAACGTCCACCTTCTGCGGGCAGCTCGGCTTGAACTACGAAGTCAAGCATTACAAGCGAGACCCAAAGACGCTCCTCGGGCCAAAGGAGCTGTACGATGTTCACCCGCTCGGAAAAGTCGGTCTTTTCGTTTCCCCTCTGCCGTCGAGAACGGGGTTCCATCCGACGAGCGAGAAGCTGACGCACACATGCCCGTTCCAGTCTCCGGTCGCGGTCGTGACCGACAATGACGAGACCATCACGCTCGCCGAGTCGGGCGCCATCGTCGAGTTCCTCATCGAGCGGTACGGCGGCGACAAGCTCGCCATCCCTCCTACCTCGAGCAGCATGCAAGACCGCGCCGATTACCTGTACTGGCTGCACTACGCCGAAGGGTCAGCGATGCTCCCCTCGATGCTCGCCATGGTCTTTGGTCGCTTGCCCGCCCAGGCGCCGTGGTTCATCCGCCCGATCTTGCAGGGCGTCTCGACCGGAGCGCTCGACAAGATGATCATCCCGCGTCTCAAGGCGCAGTACGGTTGGATCGACAAGAACCTCGAGGGCAAGGATTTTTTCGTCGGCGGAAAACTCACGGGTGCAGATGGTGAGTGCTAGCGGTCAACCTTTTCCTTGCGCTCAATATGTCAACTGCTGACCCTTCACGACGATCATGCGCAGTCATGATGTCGTTCGTCGCCGAAATTCTCGACACCGCGCCAATCGATTCGGCGTCGTACCCCAACATCACTCGCTGGCATGCCGCCATGCTCGACCGACCTGCCTACAAGGCTGCGCTCGAGAAGGGAGGCGAGAACAACATGAGGCGCTTCGTGCAAAAGTGATACAAGTCCAGTTTGGACTGAGTGTACTACGGATCAGGCTGGGACTGGACAGGCGGAGATGGGTGTGGTGGAAGTCAATGCCCCCGTCGAGGAGGACACTTGTAAAACTATGCGGTTGTGATACAAGAAGTAAGGGTGATCTATGCAGAGAAGAACAAGTACATCATGGACGGATGCTATATGCCGGTGAAGGAGGTGACTCCGCTGAACAGTGAAGGGTCTGACGGTCACGAAAAGCAGGTTAGTTGGCGCCATCTCGAGCCGGGATGATCAAATTCTCTAGAGACGCACCATACGACGTCGAATGCATACCGTCCACCGGCGAGGTTGTGAACGGCGTCGAGAACACGTCTGGCGAGATCGACGCAGATGCGGCCGGAGGCATCGACAGATCGTTTCGAACCGGATTGCCCGCTTCGTCCACGTTCGGCAGGCCGAGTTGGAGCATGAGGTCCGAAGCGACTTGTTCCACCGTCGACGGCACGGCGAGCGGGTCGTCAAAGGCGAGTTGCCAGAAGGACGAGCTGTCGTACGCGCTCGACGAGTACAACGCCGAGAGCAGGTCCGGCGAGCCAGGCGGCATCTGCAAGTCGAAGCCCTGCGATTGCGGATGCGGCTGGGCGAGGGTCGGCGTGACATGGAGAGGCGGGTACGACGCAGAACCCGTATTGAACGGAGGGGCTGCGCCGGCCAGGTCCAAGACGCCGTGCTGATCGAACGCAGAAGTGCCGATCGCGCTCGGTATCGGCGGCGGCAATCCGCTCGCGGCTGCGTCCGCTGAAGCCGACAGCTCGGGAAGATCCGACGTAGACGGTTCTGAGGTAGTCGGCTGATCAAAGAGGAACGTCGGCCGCCCGTTGAACAAGTGACAGCTCAGTTCCTCGGTCGAGAACGGCAGGCTGAATCCGGTCGTGCCCCCGACCCGGCGAGCCTTGTGCCCTTGCTCGGCGAGACCCGCGCACGGACCCGAGTCGACCGGTGACTGCTTGTCCGACCCGCTGCCGCGCGTCGAGTCGGCGGGGCTGCGACCGTCCGTCCATTCTTCGAGTCCGCCGCGTTTCATGCTCGTCCTGAGCGCGTCGGACGGCTGAGTGCCGCCGCCGCCGGCCGCACGTTCTGAAGCCGGAGGTGCAACCACGAGACATGCGAGCCCCGACAGACCTTCGTAGCACTTCTGGGCCATGAAGGTCTTGTCGGAAAAGTGATCGAGCACGATTAGGCAGCGCTTGACGTCTGCGGCGGCCGAGGGGGTGAGAGTCGGGCGCAACGAGCCCGGCGGGCCTGGAGGGTTCGCAAAGACGGCGAGCAAGAGGATCATGCCGGATTGGACGGCAACCAACGGTCCCCACGCGAAAGCGCGGTCGAGGACGTTCCGCTGTCGCAAGACGTCGAGGATACGAGCGCACGCGCGGGCGGCGTTTGTCGCGATCGCGAGCGACGGATAGCCGAGCGCGTGTGAGCGCGACGGCGAGATGAAATTCCGGTGGACGTAGATCTGGGTAAAGAAGTAGTGGCACGCGAGGAAGCCGTTCCGCGAGACTTGGTTGTCGTCCTGTTGCGACGGGTTCCTGCGGGAAAGCGTCGGGTCAGCCACCGGGATAGTCACGCACGAAGAGCAGAGAAGAAGCGCACCACCGCAATTCGGCGTGTAAGGTCTCGAGCCAACGGTTGAGCACCTCGTCAACGTGCCGCAAGCCTTCGATCGTGGCTTGTTGCGTAGCAGGCCGTGGCTTGATCGCGTAGAAGAGCTTGCGAGCGGTACCCATGACGTCAAAGAGGGTCTGCAGGCTGGTCCACCCCACCAGCTTCGCATCGGCAAGGATGGATGGGGCAGGAGGAGGCGCCGACCCTTCCTTGCGAGCTCGCCGGCACGCGAGCTCCCATGCCCAGAGCTGGTCATCCGTGATCTCAAGCGGCAAAGAGACGTCGATGTCGTCTTTTGAGAGCGCAGACGGGCGACCGAGGGTCGCCGAAACCCAGTCGTCGACCGCCGAGAGCATGAAAAAGAGGCGCTTGCGAAGCTGATCGGTCAACGGCGAGCTTTTCCAGCGGGACCGTTCTTCTCGGTGGATGCCGGCGTCGACGGCACGCCGTACTGTAGAGGGTTAATGGTGAGACACGGGATACTTCATGCGGTGGGATTCGAGAAGCACGCACGCGCGATCCCTGCCACAGTCCAACCCGTCAAGAGGCCGGACGAGCCCAATAGCCAAATCAGGCTGATGGCGCTCTGCATGAGATCGAAGAGCGACGGCGCGACGAGCGGAGTCTTGGCGTAGACCATCGATGCCCAAAACAGGTCGAAGCCTTTCGCCGCTTGCAGCTGTTCCGGATACCCGTCGACTTGCGGTTGCTGCGGGACGAGTCGCGGGTCCTCGACGAATCGTGAGCCTGCCGCGCACATCGCATAATCTGCACATGTACTGTCAGCGTTCTTGTTCCAGCAGATTCCAGCCTCCACCGCTTACAAAGACTGCGGAAACTTCGGTCGGTGTCGAGGAGACCGTTCTGAAGACATTCCTCGAGGTACTGCCGCGGCAGGAGCGTGAATCCCCATTCGGAGTATTTGTAGTACGAGTCGATCAGACGCGGTCCGAGGTCTGCTGGCATCTCGGAGACTGTCCAGCGCAAGGTCGCGTGGAGGCTCTCGAACAAGGCGTCGACGAGAGGGGGCTTGTTGTCGCTGTCGCTGGGGATACAGTCGACCGACAAGTGCTCGTGCACTCCCTGGAGCAGATGGATGCCGCTTTCTCGACCGACGTAGCGGTTGTGTTCGATCTCGAGGTCATCGAGTCGCTCGCTGAGGCGTTGGATGGCGTCCAAATCCGTTGCGGCCGGGCTCTGTTCCGACGCCGGAGATTGATCCGAGTCGCTGATCGAGAAATCGCGCGAGAGTGGGTGCGCTTTTGCGGGGGTGCTATACTCGGCGGCGCGGAGCGGCGCTTGAGAAACAGCGGGCGGCGGCGGCGGCGGCTCGTTCGAGGTCGGCTGCTGACGACTCGGCGCACCGGTCGGACCCGAGAGGGCAGACAGAAGTCCTTCCATAGCCTCGAGACGCTTCTCGAGCGATTCGACATAGCCTTTCGCCGGGGCACGCTTCTGCGGCCGATACTGCCCGCGTCCACATTGGTCAGCCGAACCGCTTACGTACGGCCATCGGGATCGTGAGCTGCTGGCGCCGGGGCTCACCTCGAACTGACACGGCACTCCCTGGGTGGTACACAAGGTGCAGGCTTGCTCTGCGAGTGCACTCTCTGTCCCGTTCGGCCCTCCGACGGCATCGCAGCGAATCTGCCCGGACGGAAGTGTGAGCGCAAACGGTCTCTTCGAAGCCGGGAAGGCAGCGCACCTTTCGCCGACGGCAGTTGTCGCAGGCTCGACTGGTCGTTACGCGGTTCTGCTGCCTCGAGGCGGCCTTGCCTGCAGCGCTGTCGGTCTGTTGCGAGGGCGCAGAGGATCCCGACGGACCCTCCGTCCGAAAACTGTCCGAGGCCACCCCCGGCTGTTCGGAGCCGACGGACTGCCCGTTGTCCATGCTTCTGGTGCTGCTATGCCACTCGTCGTGTACTCGGATGGAGAGGAGCGCGTCTCCGTGCAATCAGAATGCAGCGAGGTCGAAAAAAAGTGCCGCGTCCGCTTCCGCCCGCTCGGGGCGTCGATCGCCCGTCAGCGCTAAGGAAGTGATCGAGATTAACTCGACAGGAGGAAGTTCACAGAAAGCTGCTCTCGTTCTGTGCCAGACGGCGATTCCGCCTCGTCGATCCGTCGACCTCGGCGACGACTTGGTTCACCGAGCACAGCAAGTGCCAAACTCTGACTCGCGTAAAAGTACCCGATCGAGACTCTCCAGTCCGACACCGTGCTCGGCCTCTTCCATCTGCTGCGACGCCGTCGGCACAAGCTGGCTTTCAAAGTGGAGCCTTCAGACGCTGCGAAACTGGCCTGGTCTACTCGTTCGACGCCGACCGCAACTCCGGCTGGATCGCCGGGGAGGACCCCTAACGAATACTTCGGGCCCGCCGCCGGGCTAACTGCGGCGGAATACGTCGCGAGCGAAAACACACCCTCGAGTCGCCTCGGGTCTGCGAACGGCAGCGCGGGTGCGGTAGCAAAGCCCGCTGCGGTTTCCGGAGGGCGGATACCGCGCTCTCCAGCTCGAAGTGGTCTCATGCGCCCACCGCCCCGACCTCGAATAAGCGGCAACGAAAGTCAGTACCTCGCGAGCGCTTCGGGCAGTCAGACGGACGGCGCCGACGCAGGAGGCGAGAGCAGCAGCAGCTCGAGCGAGAGCGACTTCGACGCTGTACGGAACTTGGGAGACCGCCTCAATCTCGACAGCGTCTCTCTCCTGAGTCGGAGGTACGCGCGCGGGTCGAACAACGAAGACTTCGCCAACGCTGTCGGCGGCGGCGAAAGGGGACGAGGCGACCAAGTTCTCGTCAAGAAGCGCAGCTCGTCCCCGCGGGCATTACGTGGTCATGCAAATTCGTCGGCTTACACCAGAGAACGGTCGTGGGGCTCGGCCTTGCTCGACACGCTTGAGGGGCACTCGCATTCGGCCAGCAGGGAGCGGCGCCGTCCGGCGTCACCTATCTCGAACGCGTTTCGGACTTCGCGCGTGTCGGGGCGAGTCCGACCTGCAAGACCGTCGCCGGAAGAGGAGAAGCGGGAACCGACTCCGCCACTCACCCTCGACTCGATCCGTCCCGGCTGGTCGTCGCCTTTCCCACTCTTTCACATCCGGCGATCCCTCATCTTTGAGGTGGTGATTCTCGTCGTACCGCTCAGCTTTGCCCTCTACCGCGTGTGGTCGATGCAGCCGACCGCTCTCTTCCCGTCAATACCGGCGGTGCCTCTATATGCCCTCGCCGCATATACCCTTGCCGTCCCATTTATCGCCCTCTTCCGCCGCGAGGGACACTACTTCAAAGCACCTTTTACCGACGAGCGAGGGTATCGCAATCCGACACTAGCCGACGATGGCATAGCGGTTGCGCTCACGTTGCCGATTCTTCTCGCGACCGCCACGTGGTGGGAAGTGTACAGCTCTGCGGACGCGACCGGGCTAGGCGTCGGATTATCAGGCATCCGATCGCTGGTCGACGTCTGGGAAGCGAACGGCGTACGGGCCGCGAGCTCGCCGAAACTCGCGCAGAACTTTGACCTCTCTGCACTCGGCCACCCGATCGAACAAGCGCGCACGCTGTTCCGTGCACGGTACGAACTCGTGCTCCTGACGTCGCTCAATGCGGTGACCCTCCTCCTGCACCTCGTCCTCGCGCGAACGGTCTTCCGCGTCGAGAACCTCCCGCGCAGCAACACCAAGCGCTTCTTCGGTTTCATGGCCGTCGCTGCTACGATTAGCACCGCCGTGTGGGCACTGCTGACGATCGCTGACTACCGCACGGAGGGCAAGTCTCCCTTTGCTTGACCTTTCCGGTCGCCGTGATCGGCGTGCTGACGCGAGTTACTGCAGGCCGACTCCCGCTGTCACCGCTCGAGGCGGCGGTGTCCACCTATATCCAGCAATCTTCGTTCTACATCGTCTCGCGTCTAGCTCGGCGAGGCTTCACTCTCGGCGAGCTGAATACGATGACGGCGGCCGGCAACGCGCTTTGCCTCGAGTTTTGGAGGTTATCCCGCGCACGAGTGCGTATTTTCTCGTGTTGGTCTTTTCTGGGGCCATGGCAGCGGCTGATCGATGTACTGCAGTGGTACTACAAGCGTGGCTTCCCGTACATTCCGCCTACTTTTCGGGCGCCGACACCGATCGTGGCTTTTCAAGCGGTTCTCATCCCGGGCGCCTTCTTGTCCGGGTTCCTGCTCTCGCCCCTGCTCGTCATCAGTCGGCACGTCGCGTCGAGGCCGTCGCATCGACTCAAGTGGCCGACCGAGCGCGAGCTTCATCGCAAACTCCTCGCCCTCGGAGTCGCGATCGGACTTTTCGGGATCGTTTTCCTCATGCTCGGCGGATGGGCCGGCTGGATGCTGGGAACGAACCTGACTACGTTCCTTCGTCGATTGCGCCGTCCTTGGGGCTGGGCCGCCCGATTCTTGTGGTACGGAAACTCGGACGGCGTCGACATCGATGGACTCGCTCGCCATCTCCGCGGTCAAAGCGAGCCCTGGTGGTCTCCGCGGCGCAACTCGCGAGGGTGGCGGCGCCTCGCACTCGTCGGATACTGGGGCGCGACCATCTCATCCGCGATCGGAGGGTGGCAGACCCATCTCGTTCGAGCTCGCCGGATCCGCATGCGCACCTTGCGGACCGAAACTGCCAGCGCCAAAGGCTCCGACGGCAAAGACAGCGGCAGTCCCGCGCCGACCGACTCGGCATCAACCCGACAGGGGGCTGCAGCGGCGGGGAAGCGCTTCATCGGACGCGGGATCGATGCGGTGCAGGCGGCGCGAGCGAACGTGGGAGGAGCTCAGCAACCGCCACTGCGGTTCGGCGCCGAACACGCTCGCGAAGAGAAGGCGGTCCACGCAAGCCTGAACCTCCGCCGCAAGTTCTTCCACGCTCTCGCTGCTCTGATGTTTGTGCCCGGCATTGCCATCGACGTAAGTGACCCCCTTGATCTTGTTTCCCTTCAAAGCGTGACCGCTGACGGCGGACGCGAGATGTTCACAGCCGGCTTTCACCTCGCTCGCCTTCTCCGTCGCCTTCTCGCTCTTCACCTTCGCGGAATACGCGCGCTACTTTGCGCTCTACCCGATCGGCGCGCCCCTGCACATCTTTTTCACCGAGTTTGTCGACTCGAAGGACAGCGGACCCGTCATTCTTAGCCACTTTTACCTGTTGACGGGCTGCGCTGGCGGTCTCTGGCTCGAAGGTCGGCAAATCAACCGCTTCACCGGCGTCCTCGTGCTCGGCATCGGCGACAGTCTGGTGCGTTTCGCATTTCCGCCCTCGAAGATTGGCGACGAATAGGAAACCTGACGCGTTCCGTCTACAGGCTTCCATCATCGGCAAGCTCTGGGGCCGTAAACGCTGGCCGGGCACCAACAAGACCGTCGAGGGCACGATCGCCTTCATCACCTCGGTCGCATTCTGCGCGTGGATACTGCGTCTGTTCCGCCTGGTGGACAACTTCTCCGTGAGCTTGCCGTCGGACTGCGTGATGACGGGCCGTACTGACGACTCCGACACATGCAAAAACAGATGCCCCGGTACTTGTTGGCGGTCACGCTCTCGGGGTTGTTCGAAGCCGCGTCGGCGCAAAACGACAACCTGGTCATTCCGCTCTACATGTGGAGTATCGTAGCTCTGCTGGACGTGTGAAGGCAGTGCAAGCGATCGCGCGAGACGAGTTCCGTGGAGAGAAGACTCTAGAGTACATGCGGATACCGCTGCGAGAAGATGCCTACTACCTACAAGATGGAAAGGGGAAGAAAGAATGTAACGGGACTAGGTCGACTTGCGAGCCTTCTTCTTTGCCGGTTGCTACGTGGTAGAAAGACGGCAGTCAGCGAGTGAGATTGATAGACCGAAAGGAGAGAAAGAGCGCACCTCTTCGCCACCGGCGCTCTTGCGACCCTTCTTCTTCGGCGTCGGCTTCGCTGCCTCCTCCACCTTGGCTTCGACCTGCTCCTCCTTGCCGGCTCCGCGGTAGCCGGCAAAGTCGTACTCGATCCCGAGCTCGGCGAGCTGCTTGCGCTTCTTGTCCTCGCGAGACAACAATCGCTTCTTGATCTTCTCCTTCTGCTCGTCCGTCTTGGGCTAGTGGGGGTTGCAGAGGCTTTTCGTGTCAGTTTTCTTTGAAATACTCGGTCAGAAGTAGGTCCCACAGGCCGTGTGGCTCGCTCACCTTGTTCCTCCGGGCCGCGTCTTTCCGCGACTTGGGCACCACGCGGAACTTGCGGTTCGCGCCGACCCACAGCTTCGGGTGGATCTGGTCGTCCGGCACGACCTTGCAGACGAGGATGTGACCGAGCAAGAGGTAGTTGTCCATAGTCTCTTGCACGATCTGGGCGACCGAGGCATACTTGAACTCGATAAAGGCGTAGTGCTTCGAGGCGCCGGTCTGTTTTGTTTCGGCGGTATGAGCAAGCAGCGGCGCGTACGATGTGTTGAAAGACAAAGGTTGTTACCTTCTTGTTGCGCGACAAGCGCAATCGGGTCACTTCACCAAACTGGGAGAAGTAGGATCGCATCTCGTCCTCGTAAAAACCCTTCGGGATGCGGCCGAGGTAGATCGTGCCAGTCTTTGCCTGCAAGAGAAGGCCGTCACAGCAAACGAGTCAGCACACAACCAACGCAAATCGCATGGGAAAAGGCAGTGGCAAGGTTCCGCGGACTGACCTGCTTCTTCTCCTTTGCGGCGAGCTTCTTCTGCACCGTCTCACCCTTGACTTTGGGGAGCTGCCGTGTGTCGAACTTGGGCTTGGAAGCCTCCTCCTCGTCGTCGTCGTCCATCTCCTCATCGGACGAGTCCTCGCCGTCGTCCTCGCCACTCTCGAAACCGGCGAGGAAGTCAATCTCGTCGTCGTCCTCGTCCTCGTCGGCGTCGCCTCCTTCAGCGAGCTTGACCTCGTCTTCCTCCGCCTCCGCCGCCGCCTCCTCCGATTCCACCTTCTTCCCCTTGCCCTTGCCCTTGGTCTTCGATGCCTCTTCCTCCTCCTTATTGCCGCTCTTTTTCAGCGCACCCTTTGCCGGCTTGGGAGCATCGGCACTCTTGAACAGCTCGACCTCGCTCGGGCGCTTGTCTTTCAAGTCCTTGCGCTCGACGCCGTTCGACCCAACCTCGACCTCGGTGGTCGCCTGGGAAGGAGCCTTCTTCGACGACTTGCCGTCGCCGCCCTTGGCTTTCTTGGCGCTCTTGGCCGGCGTGTCTTCAGCGGCAGCGACGGCGGTCTCGCTGTCGTCGTCGGCGAGGCGGACGCGCTTCTTTGACGCGGATTCGGTTGAAGGAGGAGCAGCGGCGGCTTTCGACTTGGGCGTGCCCTTCGAAGCCGACGCGGGCTTGGCCGGAGCTGCCGTCTTGTTGGCTTTAGGTGTTCCCTTGGCCATCTCTAGATCACCGTACAGTAACGTGAGCGGAAGAACGGACGACTTCTCTGTGCGCCGGAAGCTCAGCTCTGCTTGCTTCCGCGTCAAGCATGACCTGCAAACGCGTTTTCCCACGCTGCATCTAGCACCACGACTGAAGTCTTGGGAAGAGTAGTTACAACATGCCATATCCTGCCCGGACTACCCCGGGAGTGATGCAGAAAAACGGGCACCGAAAAAAGGCGGGACGGCGATATCAAATCATCAAGCACCACGTATGCTCAGTCCGACTCGTCATCGGACCCATACGCGGCGAGCCCGCCCAACCCAGTCGCAGGTTTCGTCGTTGCCTTTGCGGGAGCGGAAGGAGGAGGAGGAGCGGCGACGCCGGCGGCTTTGGCTTCCTGCAGTCGCTTCTCGCGCAGTTGCGCCAGGACTTGGAGGCTCGCGACCGCGTGGCCGGACAAGATGCCTCCTCCCGGCGCTGGTGCTGGTGCCGGCGTCGGCGCCGCGGAGGTAGCGGACGTGGAGGCAACAGCAGTAGGGACAGTGTTGTTGTTCCGAGCCTGCGCCTCGACGACCGTCGCCGCAGGGGGGGCAGCCTCGATCCTCGCCCGCTTCGCCTGCCGCTGACCGTCCCCATCCGCCGCCTCTCCCTCAACCTGACCCGAGTTCGAGGGTCCCTCCTCGAGTTCGAGCGGGGACGATTCTGCAGCGGCAGCGACCTTCCCTTCGAGTTCGTCGAGTTCGCGCACGCGCTGGACAAACTCGGGGTCGAGCGAGACCTGGATGCCCTTCTCGCCCTCGGTGAGCAACCGCTTGTGCTCTTTTCGCTTCGCCGCCGGGTTCGGGTCTTCGGTCGCCCACCTACATGGATTCGGAACGGGAGAGGGTTCGGAAGTAAGTATACCGGAGCTGCTCAAGATGAAATGCACGCTTGGAGAGGCTTACCGGACGTTCAAGACTTCGTCATTGTCGAGAGACTGGTGCATCATGGCCTCCTTGGCAAACTGGGCGTTCAGCTCCTGAACGTAGGTGACGAACGCGACGCCCCGGTTCGTCAAGACCTTGACTGCAAGTCCATAAACAACGCAAGGATGAGCGACCGCACCTCAACGGAACGACGCAATCGACAAGGCTGCCAACGAGACAGAGCGCGCGCGCGCGATAATGCTCTAGTCCAGGGGGGAACGGTCGTCGCGAAACTCACTGCGCTCGATCTCTCCAAACTCGCTAAAGTGCTCCTCGACAATCTCGGGTGTGTCGCGCGTTTCCTTGATCCTCCCGATGTAGAGAGTGCGGTTCTGGCGACTGAACGAGCCGACGCCGCCCATGTCGTCGCGGTACCCGGCGTGCTTCTCGCGGCCAAAGACGTCGAGCGAGGCGTCGGGGAGGACGTGGGCGCGGGGCGGTAACCGGTGCAGGTAGGTGCATTCCTGCCCGTAGGGACAGCAGCCGCGTGCAAAGAAGAGGCAGATGTACTTGTTGCCGCCTGCGTCTGCGCGGGTGTACCCTGCGTCCTTTTTGATGTCGACGCGAGTCTGCGCCTTTTCTTGCACGCCCATGCTGTCGTACTTGTCACCTCCGGCCTGCAGTGGTGTCCCGCCTCGAGTCAGCCTTCGATGTGGTGAGAAGGGCGGGAGTGGGAGTGGTGACTGACCCATTTGTGGTACCACATATTGTAGGTCTGACCGGTCTGTTGCGGTTCCCTCTTTTCGATCTGGCCATGTTCCACCTGTGCACACGGTGTGGATGAGTGCGAGTTGCGTAGTGAGCGAGTGAGGGACAGAGGGCGAGGGCTGACCTGTTTGCGAGCAGGTCTGCGTTTGACCATGCGCTTCTTGGGCGGGTCGACCTGAGCTGCTTCCTGGTCTGCCATCTTGAGCCGAGTCTAGTCGCTGGAGGAGGCGGAGGAGGAGGAGCGAGAGAGGCGGCGACTCGAGGTTGACCGTCGACCGCTCACCCGCTGTAGACACGGGAAGGATGCTCGCCAGTCGCCAGCTCGTGCGCGTAGCTGCGCCTTCTATCCGCGCCTATGCCACCGTCAAGCGCACCACCAACGTCGCCCCGCCTGCGGAAGAGTCGATGGAGACCGCTCCGCCGCCCATCCCCATGTCCTCCGCACCGCTCTACAACCCAGATGCCGAACCCGCCCTCCATGCCAGTAGGTTCCCCGTCGGTAGCAACTACCCCCCGCCCCGCCCGCTGACCACTTTGACGGACGGAAACGCAGTGGGTTACCCGGCCCTCTCGTCGGCGAGCAGGCAACTCCGCAACCCAAAGGGCTGGTGGGACAACCAGGAACGCGTAAACTTTGGTGAACCCGTACGTCACGTCCACTCTTTCGATTCAATCCCCGCCTCTCGTGCGTGCGTGCGTGTGCCCGGCTGACCCTCCCCTCGGCGATTGATTAGGTCCCCGAGAACGACGACATTCAGAGCATGTGGGCACCAGACGTCCACAAGATCAAGCCCTCGTCCGCCTTGTCCCAGCTCCTCCTCATGTTTGGCGCGGTCGGCCTCTTTGCCTTTGGCGTCTACGAGATGCGCGCCCAGCCCCACGCCGTCAGTTTCCCCTTCTCCCCTCCCTCTTTCGGAACGGGCGCAGGAACTGATCCCATCCCCCCCTTTTTGGCCCGACAGCTCCCGCGCGCCTACCCCCACGACGGAATCGTCCAGGCTCTCTCCGGCACCAGCGACTCCCAGTACGCCGTAAGTGAGAACCCTCGTCTGGCAGTCTGTTCGATTACACACCCGCTGACGCCCGACTTGCGACGATGACTGCAGGCCCGGACAGAGGCCGAGAACGCCGTAGAGGACGAGTAGGGTGCCACCCTCCCTGCCGACCGTTTTTCCTCCCGAGATTGTAATCATGCTCCGTACCCTCGATTCCGCTCGAGAGCCGACTGGGGAAAAGCGGATCTTTTGGCAGCTACATGTCACCTATAGGGACGGAAAGGGAACGGGGAAACCTCGTGACTCGGGCGTGTAAAGAGGACGAAGCGCGGGGGTGGGAAAAAGAAGTGTCTGCGAGATGTCATGACGTTTAAGAGGGAGGTTCGGGAGAAATAGACCAATGTGACGTGAAAAGAAGTGTCCGCGAGGAAAAAGAAAAGAGCAGCCGTAAAGGAAGAGGAGGAGAGGTGAGAGACGGCGGCGAATTTTAGGTCGGACTCGTTCAACTGTCGAGGCCGAGGACCTGGGCAATGACCTGGTTCACGAGCGCCTTCTTGTCGGCCGGGAGCGCGACGCCGTACCGTTCCTCGAGCGCCTCGCGGACCCGCTTCTTGGTCACCTGAGTGAGGTCCGCCGTGCTCAACAACTCTTGCACGTCGTGAGCGAGCTGCTCGTCGCTCGGCAAACCACCACCACCGCCGGCCGCGCCGTTGCCACCGAACAGTTGATCGTGCGATTGAGAATAGGTCGAATACCGCGGTTGTTGATGCTGTTGTTGCATCTGGGCCGCTTGGCGGATCGCATTTGCGGCAAAGAAGCTCGTCGTCGACTCGCGCTTGTTCCCTCCTCCCATCATCGTCATCGGAGGTTGATAACCCTGGAGGGACATCATCTCGTGCTGGCTGAGCGCGGCGACCGAGGGGGCGTAGCCACCACCGGCGCCGGCATTCGGGGCAAACTCGCCCGACCGGAACGGAGACGTGTCGTATCCGCCGCCGCCGCCGTGGACGGAAGCGGCGCCGTACGGGAGGCCATAGGCCGACGCGGCCTCCTGAGCTTGTTGCTGCTTGGAGGCTTCGATGATCTCGCCGATCGACTCGTTGTCGCCTGCGAGTTTGCGCGCCGGAGTCAATAACGCGGACCCGAAGCAGCTTGGACGAAAAGGAGAGAGAGAGTGAACTCACCCTCTTGCCAGAGCGCTTCTTCGTAGTCGGTCCACTTCTGCAGCGGGATCGACGCCGGGTCAAACTTGCCCTCGTCGTGGATGAGCAGGCGCTTGCCCTGCTCGCCGACAATCTCGCGCGTCGAGCCCCACGAAAAGTCGTCCATCTGCCAGAACGAGACGAGCGGGAGGACGAACGAGAAGAACGGGATCGCGAGGATGTACAGGAGCATCCACCCGATGTGCTCAAACTTGCGGTGCAGGACGTAGATGACGACCTGGCAGCCGTAGATGGCCGCGATCATGATCAGGGCGAACGTCGGGATCGGCTTGTGCTCGCCGACGACCATGTACACGAGCTGCAGGATGGCCTTCGTCAGAGAGGCTCTCTTATCATATCATAACAGGCAGGGACCGACGACTCACGTAGATGATGTAGGCGACAGTGACTGGCGAGATCAGCGTCGAGGCGAGATCTGCATGGAGCCAAATGTCATTCAGTGCGCGTCCGGCGGGCCGGAGAAACTGTCACATGTGTAACGCACCGACAAGGATGACGAAGCGCATCGAGAAGCAGCAGAAACCGCACATCCGGTCGATCTGCAAGAGCTCGACCAAGTTGTGGATGGTCGAGTTGATCCAGCGACGACGTTGCGACATGAGGACCTTCCACTCGTCCGGGGCGATCGTCTTTGCCTTGGCAAAGCGGGTAAACTTGGTCTTGTACTGCGGGAAGTGCTTGAGGATGACGGTGGTGAGGTATCGGTCCTCGCCGAGCGAGAGCAAGTTCTGCAGGGGGACGGGGCAGTCAGAGACCCGTGCGGCATTGGCACTGGAAGCGGAGGGAGCGCGCACCTTCACGTGCAGTGTTTCCACCTTGTTTTCGCCATACTCGGCCAGGATCGCGTCCGAAATGATCACAGGGCGATGCTCCAGCGTCCGAATGCGGTACATGGAGAAACTGGTACCTCGGCGTCAGTTTGCGGCCGCAAGTCACAAACGTAGCGAAGAAGCGCGCACCATCCTGGCAAGCAAGTCACAGTGCCGAACAGCGATTCGAACGCCTTGGTGAGATGATGCGAGATAAAGTACTCGTAAACTACGCGGGGTTGGGAATCAGCTCCCGACTGCTGCTGCTGTGACATGGGCAGGACAGGCAAACAGACTCACCCTGCATCATGGTGGTCCACGAAGCGCGTGCGTTGACGAGGGAAGTTTCGCCGCACAGCCCGATGATCTTGCGGTCCTCGACGAATCCTCCAACCAGGTAGTTGAGGCCAAACGGATCAACGGTCGTGTCCGCATCGACCATGAGGAGGTATTCGTAAAAGGCCGGGTTGACGCCGATGACGTTCTTGATCTGGTGGTAGATCTCGAGCTCGGCCGGAGCCATGGGCGAGTCGAAGTGGACTCGGTTCAGGAAACGCATGAGGAGCATTTGCGAATCACGCTTGCCTCGGTTGCCGGGGCGGTGCCGTTCGGTCGGCTTGCCGACCTTGACGACGACGATGTACGGGACGATGTGACCGCCTGCCTCGTGCAAGCCCGAGTATACCTTGGCCATGTTGTGCTGCTTGTCGCCGTTGCCGATCGACTGGAAGCTGAGCGCCTCGGGCTCGACCGACGTGTCGGCGCCGAGAATGTCGAGAACGATCTGCGGGGTCGGACGGTCGTTGCCGGACCCGACGATCATGCCGTCGCAGATGACGAAGAGTAGCTTGCGCTTGTCGTCGTACTTGAGCTTGGTGAGCGAATCGAGGCACGCTCGGAGCGAGTCTTCGCCTTCAGTGTAACACGGCACTTGGCAGATGACGAATTTGTCATAATCCTCGGGCTTGCGCTTGCGTCCGAATTGGAGGGCGGCGAGGAACTTGGCGGCGACGATGACGACCATGAAGCTCGACAGCGCGATCAGGAGATACTGCGAGAACTGGCACTTGGCCGAGTCGCGCGTGTCGACTTTGCCGATGAAGAACAAGTTGCGCATGCAGATCTGCTGTCGCTGGACGACGTCGGAGGCGAGGTTGAGTCGGTTAAAGTCGCTCGTGACGTCGTTGCCGGCTTTTTGACGGAACAAGTCCACGATCGCCTCGGACATGAACAGTCGCGAAGTCCCGTCGGGAGGTGTCGCACCGTCCGGCACCTGCAGGCCACCTCCGTTGTTCTGGATGTACGTCGTAAAGTCGTAGACGTTGCCGTCGATGATGGCCATGTTGTAACCGTGCTTCTTGACCTCGCTCTTGACCGTCCCGGGCGAGTAGCCCATGAAACCCTTGCGGTAGTTGTAGCGCAGGTAGATCATGGCTGCGGAAGTCGAAAGGTCAGTCGACGACAGAGGCGTGGCATGGCTCGTCGAGTCCACGCACTTTCGTAGTACCAGTCCGGGCGCGAGTCGCTCGTGAAGGCGCGGAAATCGTGGTACTGGGCGACCTGATGCACTGCCGTCGAGACGTTCGTAGCCTCCAACGTAACCCACGGGCTGACAGTCCCGTCCACGCCGTTGCAGAGAGCGCTGACTTGGACGGGGAAGTAGTCGGTCAGATCCTGGCCGCCGAGCTTTTCGATCGTTGTCTGCAGAGGTCCCGAGTCAGAAGCGTGTAGAAAATGGCAGAAAGCGTACGCGGAGAAGAAAAAAAAACGCTTACAGTCGGAATGACCGAGGGTCCGGGAAAGTGATGCGGCGCGAACGAAGAAAAGTCAAACACTTCGCCGCGGATCGCAACGAGCATGTGGCTCTGGTCGTTCTGGTACGAGTGGTCGTTGAGCTCTTCCGTGTTGTACACGTGTTGAGTCGGGCACTGCACAAATCTGAGGTCAGTAAGCAGGGCGAAGTAGCGGTCCGACCGGAGGAAGCGAAGCTTACGATGATTCGGCCCATGACCGCGATGACAAAGACCGCGGCGCCGCAGAGCAGCCAGATGAGCATGCTGCAATGTTTATATACCGTCAGCTTCAGGTGTCTCGTGCACACAGATCTCGTAAGCTGATGGCGCACTTGATGAGGAGCTTCTCCCGCCAAGCCATGCGCACGTCCTTCCGTTTCATGCCGCCGCACCAGCTGAGCAGGGGCGATGGAATCCACCAGGTGAAGAGCCACGTGAGTGCGACCCAGCGCTTGCGCGCCTTGCTCATGCGAATGACCTCGACCGTTTCCCGGCCGACTCCGTCGTCAAGCTTGCTCGACATTTCCGACTTTTCGGGAGCGTTCCGAGCATCAAACATCGGTCGCGTCGAGGTGTACGCCGAAGGAGCGAGGGACTGCTCTTCGTCGGGAACTTGACGGCCGGTGTTGACCGCGTAGTCATCCTCGCCAGCGAGGTAGGCTTTGCGATCCGAATCGTAGCCGGCTTCATCTTCGTAGTCGTACTCCTGTCGGTAGCCGACGAGAGGAAGAGCGGCAGTCGAACTGGTCATCGCGTACGCGTCGTTGTACTCGCCGAGGGCGGGGGTCGAAGGCGCGTTCTGCAGGGCATAGGGATCCGTCGCAGGCATCGCCGTGGTCGCGCGCGACAGCAGCTCCTGGAGGTAGGCCTGCTCCTCGGGGTCTTCGGCGCGCAGGAAGTCCTCAAGATAACGGAACGCAGCATCGCTCAGGTAAATCTGTGCACGAGGTGACATTATGTTAGCACGTCTGGTGTGCAGTACCCGAATGACCAGCGAAGCACGTACCTTCGTCTTGCCGATACCGAGTTCTCGCTCGCTGAAACCAAGAATCTCGCGCACGCGTTCTGCCTTGTCGCGGTACGTGAGCGAACCGAGAGAAGACTGCTCGTCCGCCAAGACCGGAATGCGACTGTAACGCTCCCACCACTCCTTGGTATCGAGACTGACGCTGTACTCTCCGCGTAGCCGTCGAGCGAGATCCGCAATACCGAACGCGCGCAGTTGGTGTTTGAGGAGCTTTGCGTCGACTTGGTGCGGGAGCTGCGCGTCGTTGGACCGCATGCAGAGGACGAACCAAGATTTGCTCGTCGAAAGGGTGTTCAGGAGCAGACTAATCGAATCGTTGACGTCCTTGACGACCGAGTGATGCTGCTCTGGCGTTTCGGCAAGAGTCGCTTCGTCGCCGGCTCCCTCGCCGGCTTGTTCGCCGAACGGGCTGTGACCTTTTGGCCGCCGAGTTGAAGGAGCGCGTCGAGGTCCCGCCTTCTGACTCGCAGCGACGAGCGTGTTCTCGCTCCGCGCGTGCGACTCGACGTTGAGAGCTCCGTTCGCGAACAGCTGTCGGACGAACGAGAACGTCGAACCGGATTGACCGATCGACTGAGCGCGGCCGGGGCGAGCGTCGGCGCCGCCGAGCAGGGTCACAAACGTCGGCGAAATCGCAGCGGCGTTCTGAGCGAGGAAATTCTCGGTCGAGTAGGTCGTCTGGCTGTCCCAGTGCGAGACGATGAAGGCGCCCGGACGGCCTTGCGCTTCGTCGCCGTTACGCGCCGCGAACGAGGGATGATTGCCCCAGCGTTTGCACATCGCCTGCAACATGGTGGTGTCCGTCTTGCCGCGTCGCCGGGACTGGTCGTCGATGATGTGCACCAGTCCGCCGGGCATGTTGGTGAGGAGTCGGACCGTCTCCGAGTTCGATACGTGCTTCGTCTGGAGGCCCGGCAGTGCGAGGTCCTCGCTGACGTACTCGGCCTTGTTGGCCTCATACAGCTGTTCGAGCACGTAGCCCTGCAGCCGCTCGGAAGCGAGATTAGTGCAGAACGCCTCGACGCCAAGTCCCTCCCGGTCGGCGCCATGCACGGGACCGGGGAAGTCGACGAGCGAGATGAACGTCGCAAAGTCGTCCTTGCAGAGTTTCTCGTTGAGGAACTCGCCGATCCAGCTGAAGACGAGGCCGTAAAGAGAAGACGCGAGGTCGTCCCGGTTCGAAGCGGCTCCTTCGGCGTCGAGGAAGACCGCGCAGACTTCGCCCCCTACGACGGTCGACTTGTTGGTGAGAGCGTCTTCGAGCTCGGCGCTCTCGACGCCGAGAAGCTCGGCGGCGGTGGCCAGGACGTGCGGATTCTTGACGATGGCCGAGTCGGCGTTGCGATTCCGATCGATGGCAAACTCGAGGTTGCCGAGGTGCAGAATTGCGGCGAGCACTTGGAAGATGGAAGCCACGGCCTTCTTGGGGAAGCCGACGGCCTTGAACGCCTCCTTCACCTGACCGAATCGGATCGCGTCCGCCTGGTTCGAATGCCCCGAAGCGCGCGACCGCGACAGGAAGCGGAAGAATGAGGCAGATGCGCTGTGCAGCTGGAGGTGTTGGCGTTCGTCGGCAGCGGCTCCGCTCAAGAGGTAGTGGAAAATGTGGAAGTTGCGCTCGCCCGAAGGGGTGTTGGCAACGCGAGATTTCTCCAGCGAGTATTCGAGCCCCTTCAGACCGGCCAAGCGCCCCTTGTCGTTGAACTGGAGTTCCATGTACCGGCCGTAGCGAGATGCGCCGTTGTTTGCGAGGGTCGAGGCCGATCCGAACGCATCGAGGATGAAAGTCGCGGCCGGGATCGAGCTGGTGAGCTTGGCGCCCTTTTTGCCCGGAGACGGTGCCGCGAGGTTGAGCAGAGCCTTCGTAATCAGATGCGCCGACTCGGTCTTGCCGGCGCCCGTCTCTCCCCTGCATGAAATCGCGCAAGCTGATCAGTTTCATTTCCGTTGCGTTCCGTCGGGAAGACGTCGCCGGGGGCGTCCACGCACGTCAAGACGATGGCTTGGTCCTGTCCAGTCCGCGACATGTGGTAGTATGCCTTTTGCGCGATTGCCCAGACATGCGGGCCCAAGGTGCCGCGGATGCCTTCGGTGCCGAGATCCGCATACTCGGATCGCCAATCGACGAGGGCGCGATCGCTCGTCGCGTGAATCGGCTGGTACGGATTGACGGCGACGACGACCCGGGGAGAGATCTGAGTGTAGGGAATGCCTTCGAGGAGGCGGGCACGGAAGAAAGGAACGAGATCCTCGACCGACAGGCAGGGGACGCCGTCGGGCAGGTCGGCGAGGTCCGGACAGGCGAGCGGGTCGAGTTCGACCTCTTCTCCGGGAGCTGCAGTCTGGAAGGGATTCTGCGCCATGCTGTATGCGCACGCTCAGCGGTCGCCGTCGCCTGCAGTCGCAAAGTTGAGTTAGTCGGTCGACGATGAGGTTGCTCGGCGGTGTTGCGGCGTGCCAAACGTACGTCTCGAGGTCAAATCGCCTTCAGCACGCGCCCCAGTTTATTCAGACTGGCCCGGGCGCCTCGCTCGAGCCGTTCGAGGCGTGTGTGTGCGTGAGGTTGCTCGGGTCGGAGTTGCCGCTGCAGCTGGACGTCGAGCGTCTGTCTGTCCGTCTGCCAGTCTAGAGCCGAGCGAGGCGGGCCGGGAACCTGTAGACTGTGCTCGTGGATCGCCCGCTAGCTTTCAGTACAGCGGCAAGGCAGTCGCTCAGACGAAGCGGGCTCTCGACACTTCGCGCGTGCGGCTCTCGTTGTCCGTCGATCGGCTGATTCGGAGCGCCCAAATAATCTTCGAGTAAAAACACGATTCATTGTACGGTAAAGACAGAGCAACAACTGCAGAGGCAAAGACGTGGTGGTACACTAGTTGTACACAGGGCGAAGCTGCGACTGGACGAGAGGACGAGGGCATGCGAAGTATTCGAACGTGAAGCTGGCGCGGTTCGCGGACGTGTATTCCTCTTGGACCCGAGAGGCTTCGCTTCACGTTAGGGAGGGTATAGGTGCGGGGCAGGAAGCGTGAACGAAGAGGTAGAGTTCTCAGAAAGATTTGGCGGCGGAAGCGAATGCGAGAGCGACTCGTCCGGAGACGCGTGCTCCTCTGTCGACTTGTCCCGATCCAGGGACCCTTTGCCTCGCGAGCCGGAATCTGCAGCTCCGTCGGTGCGATCCCGCTTGAGGGTCGACTCTTGATTTGGAGCGAGGGCGTGACTCTGCGCACGGGAGAAAAGACGGGAGAGCGTCAGCTCAGCTCACCAGAGAACGCGCGGAAAGTGAAAACTGACCCGCACGCGGCAGTGACGCCGCAGATTCGACATGACGGCAAAGCCGCGGTTGCAGGTCGTGCAGACAAAGGCTGTGCAGGGTGCAGAGTCAGCGCCTGCGAGTCCAGACTCGAGACAGAGGGGAGCAACCGGCGACTCACGTTTCTCGCGGGTGTGCGTGAGCTGCAAGCACACAAGTGGTCAACGGAGATGCTCCCGACCAAGAGGAGGCCGGGCGAAGCACGCACAATGTGTGTAGCCAAGGCACTCGGGCGCGCAAACTTTTGCTCGCATTCGGAGCAGTGGTACTTGCGCGACGCTGCATCCTTGGGCTCCTTGCGCTTGCGGCTGTTGGGCTGAGCGCTCCCGGCCGGGATGCTGTTCGACATTCCGTCGACGTAGCTCTGGTTGTCGGCGTTGTTCGCGCGCGGCATGGACGACGTCAACGGAGCCGCTGGACGCGTTTTGGCGTAGACTTCGCCCAAGGTGGGGATCCGTTCTCCTCCGAGGTGGAGTCCGCCCTGCTGCGCCGGTCCGTATCCGCCGCCGTTCGCCGCAGCATAGAGAGAATGTTCGCCGTTCGAAGCCGAAGTGTATGCCGACGTGAGGGCGAACGGCTCGGACGGGAACGAGCTCGTCAGAGGCGGAAGGGTCAGGCTGAGCGGGGTCGAGTAGGCCGACTCTGCCTGCGGGGAGGTCCCCTGCTGGGACGAGGGCGCCATGCTGTACGACGGGACAGCTGGCGAAGAGTGGGTCGAGTACGGATCGGGTTGATGAGCGCTGTAAGTCGACATCCGCGGAGCTTCGCCGTCGCCGTTTGGCAGGACGTGCCTCGCCGGTTCCGGTGCGATCGGCATGCGATAAGGGGCGTAATGCGTCGGTGATGCCTTGCCCCACTGCTGCTGGAGGTGCGACATGGACAGGTACTGCGGAGGCGCGTTCAGAGACGATGGCGGCTGCTGGTGGTGGGTCTGCCGGTAAGCCTGGGGCAAGGCGCGTTCGAGCGAGTGGCTGGGTAGAGGTACGCTGGTGGGTCGCTGCGCGTTCGCAACCTCGGCCCACCTCGCACTACTTTGGACCGGCGCCGAAGGCGGGTGATCCCAATCTGCGAGTGAAGGGCGACTCGCCTTCGAGTCGCCTCCAAATTGACCTCCTTGAGGGCGCATCTGCTCGGTGTAGGCGTGGTCGCGTCCTGGTGGAGTGTACCTCGCCCCGTTGTGGCCGTTGCGGACGTCGTTGCTACGCGCTGCGGACACCGGAGTCGTCGATGCAGCTGGCTCGACGGCAGCGGCGAGGCTGGAACGACGCAAAGCCGCCGCGTCGCTCGCCTGTGTGACTTGCATAGCACGGCAGGACGCTATCCGACGCGGTCTTCCAAAGGCTTGATTTCTGCGCGGGAATGACGAGGTAGGCGGGCGTCGCTTCACTTGAGGTGGACTCTGGAAAAGCGTGTTCGATCCTCGCGAGAGCACCGACCGCGATGGCGAGGGCCTCGGCCCAAGCAGACCACCCAAAATGGCAATTTTGGTCAAGTGCCGAAAGGGTAACTACATGATCGAGACATCCCGGAGTCTGAAACGTCGTCCGCGGAGCAAACGGCTGCAAGGACTTCTCGTGGGTGCGGAAGTATAGCAAAATGGTGCTTCACAGGAGGGATGCCTGCAACCCCGAAAAACATATTGCTGATCAAACCTTTGATTCGAGCTCGCGCTTAAAAATCCGATCGAGCGTCGTCAATTAAAAACTTGCAGATCCCGAAGACGATCCTGATTCCTGAGTTCTGACGCATGTTCACATACATACGTAGATCCTCAACGCGCATGCTAAGCTGCCAGTGCGAATCAGCTTGATAAGGGTATGTACTGCTCCGCTGCAAGCCTTTAGGAGCAAAGAACGAGCCGAGAAGCAAAATTCTTCCTGCTCAGGCCGCGCGATGCTGTACACAGCTCGCCGCAACTCGATGAGAGTTGTTGAGCAAGCATCTTTGCAAGTAGCTGCGCCCTAGACCGGTACGGGGGATCTTGTCCTTATCGCGGGTGGCATCTCCAGTCGTGCAGGAACGCGGTCCAGCACCGGACAAGTTCTGCGCTCGTTGCCATCGACTTACGCGCGGTGTATCGATGGCTAGCGGAAGCTTCGCCGGAATCTGTGAAGAAAGCGTGATCACGTCTGCAGAGCCTCGCGTAGCGTTGCCGGGGAGGCGATGGACGTCGCGCGCCGACTCGAAAGGCTGCCGTTCAGCTCGCCGAGGTCGGCGGCAAGCATACCATCTCGGAGTGCGGCAATACTTGGGACTGCAGGAGGAGATTGTTCTTCAGCTCGGTGGAAGGTGGGTAAAGGAGACGATCAGTTTGGCAGAGATCGTCGTCGCCCCGCGCGACCGTGATTCTGTGAACGTGCGGCGCACAGCACTCGGACGCAGCGCCGATTCCGTCGAGACTGAATCTGTAGCCGCCTTCTGATGAGCGGGAAGGTGAGAGCTTGGGTTGAACTGGCCCCATCGTAACGATCGCGGTGCTGAGCAGGCGCACGCCGCGTCAGCGCCGTCGTCCAGGAGGCAGATCGCGCATAACCCGCTGCTCAGAGCTGTCGCCGCATCCTTTCTGTCGCACTCGCACAGGACAAGCATGCGTGCGGGTGTTTGAGAGAGCTGAGCGGTCGGATTGGAGATGTTCCTGCACTCGCGCGCACCGTGGAGCCTTCCGCCGCCGGTCCGGAGCGAGCGCATCCGGCTAATCTTAGCCGTGTTGCTGTTGAGCGGCCTGACGCGTCGAGAGCATGCACGAATTGCGATGATACGTCCGGGAGAGAAGGGGAGCCAGCGAGCCGCATTGGCAGCACAGTGCCGTGCCAGCCGAGACGAGAGCCGTCGGCCGACGGCCGACAGTGCTCCTCGTCATCGTCCTCGCACCTTTAAACATCTCTGCTCCCCACTTCTCTCTCTTTTTTTTTTGCTTCACATCATCTCGACCGGAGTTGGACATGTCCTGTGCACCATTCCTCGTTCCAAGACTCTTCTCCGTGAAGGGGTTGGTCGGTGCGTCCTGATCCTCTCCCAGCCTTTCCTCCCCACTTGCCGCAGATCTGTGGCCCCTTGTCCTAACGCTACGTCGCCCTTTTCTCACAGCCGTGGTCACAGGCGGTGGTACCGGTATCGGTAAGCTGCTCGGCTGTGTACGACGCAGCAAGATGGAACCGAGTGCCGACATTCAATTGCTTTCCTTCGCAGGCCTGATGGCGACTCAAGCTCTTGCAGCCAACGGAGCAAAAGTCTACATTGTCGGAAGGCGGAAAGAAGCTCTCGACAACGTCGTCAAGCACTACTCTGACGTGGAAGGCAAGATCATCCCGTAAGTCTTGTCTCTTCCGCTCCGAGCGAGCTTCTTCCGATCGGTGATGGCGCCCCAATTGTGCTTCTGCTCCCTATGCCCGCACGCCGCCCCATCCAGGGACACCACCCTGCACTTGCGCTCGTGACATTGCCCTCGCTCCTTCACGAGTCTGATCTATGTCTGTCGTTTCCAGGCTTCAAGGCGACGTCACGAAAAAGGACGATCTGAAGCGCATAGTTGACCAGATCAAGAAGGAGGATGAAGGGATACATATCCTTGTCAACAACGTGCGCGCAAGATGTCAGACTATGCTCCCTTCACGGTGTCCTGTCACTAAATGGACTCCTCCCACAGGCTGGCATTGTTGGAGAGGTCACTCAGGTCGGCAAGGAGGCTTCGGGCGAAGAGCTCCGCGACAAGTTCTGGGAGGGACAAACCTATGAGGGCTGGGAAAACGTATTCCGCACCAATGTATCAAGCGGTGCGTACGTTCCGCTTTGCTCCGAGACACCGTCGCTGACTCTTGTTTTCTGTCGCGCCTGCTAAGTCTTCTTCACCACTGCCGCCTTCCTTCCTTTGCTTCAGAGATACACTTGTAAGTTCGAACATCTACGCCCAAGCGGCCAAAGCGACTGATCTGGTCACGCGCAGTCGGAGGCGACGCCGCGGGCAAAGCGATTTACGACAAGTACCAGACTGGGGTGATCACCATCTCTTCGATCTCTGGCCTGCTCAAAATATCGCAGAAGTATGCACTTAATCTGACTTGCATTTCGATGCTTCTGGCGCGCATTCCTGACGTACTCTTGCTTGCTCGCGCCTTTCTTTCTCGCGCAGCCACTTTGCCTACAACTCCTCCAAAGGAGCCACAATCCATCTCAACCGTATGATGAGTCAAGAATGGGCCCACACCGGCATCCGCTTCAACACCATCGCGCCGGGCATGTTTCCGTCCGAAATGACGACGACCGGCTCCGACGACAAGCAGAAATCGTCGCTGAAGGGGTTCAACCCCAAGTCGATGTTGATTCCCGCCGAGCGCGCAGGCGAGGACGAAGACCTCGGCGGAACGGTTCTCTACTTGTCGTCCCGGGCTGGACAATAGTACGTGGCTCCAAACTCGCTGGAATCGATTTCTGGCTGTGATGTTGACTTCCAGCATCCGCAGCACGTCTGGCGTCGTCTTACCTGTCGACGGAGCTACACTCGCCACGAACCCATCGGCGTACTGAGTCCTCGACGTACTGTATCCGGCAAGTGCCTCTGTACAGTTTTCCTTCCGCAAGAGCCCGTTTCGGGTTTAATTACAGCTGGTACCACTATAGGGGGCATTCGAGAGCGTACAGGTCCTATACGGAGGATTGCGGAGAATTCTTCCAGCTGGAACGCTATGCACGCTCGTCTCGCAGCTGGACCTTCTCAACCAGCACCTTGTCGACGTCAGTCGATGAGAATCAAGTCATGAACGCGTATGCGGCGCGGCTTTTGCGTGTATACCGCAAGCATCAAGTCCGGAATAGCCCCAAAAAAGCTTTGGCAGGGCGGGAAGCTGATCACTTCGCGTGGAGGACCACAACTTCAGGGAGCGAGCTGGCACGACGCATGACGGTCGCCTCCACTGCGTCATGGTCGACCTTGCTCAAGCCTCCCTCCCCTTTTGCTTCCGCTCTACTCACACCTGCAGCACCTCAACATGTCTTGCGCACCCTTCCTCGCTCAAAGGCTCTTCTCCGTGAAGGGGCTCGTCGGTGCGTTCACCCCTCCCAGGCTCTCAGGCTTTTCCGGCGCGGGCGCCCCACTTGCAGCGCGTTGGAGTTTCAAAATCGCTAGCTGACGCTACCGTATCTTTACAGCCGTCGTCACTGGTGGCGGAACGGGAATTGGTGAGTATTCGGACTTTAGACGCCGTGAAGAAGCTAGTATAAGCTGACGTAGGTCCTCTTCGTCTCTTACGCCAGGCCTGATGGCCACGCAGGCCCTCGCCGCGAACGGAGCCAAGGTCTACATCATCGGCAGGCGCAAGGAGGCGCTCGACAATGTCGTCAAGCAGTACTCTGACGTTGAGGGAAAGATTGTCCCGTGAGTTTTGCGGCGTCGAAAATCTCCGCTTTCTTTTCCACATTCCTGCCTCGCAGCTGTGTTGGGAAGAGCTGCACACGCGAGAGGCACGGGCGCTGACTGGTCGCGGCACCGTGCTCTCAGTTTGCAGGGCGATGTCACCAAGAAGGAGGACTTGAAGCGCATCGTTGACGAGATCAAGAAGGAGCACGAGGGCATCCACATCCTCGTCAACAACGTGAGCCAAACTTCCCTACTTTACGCGGACCACATCCGCTGACGGGAACCCCCGTGCACGCGCAGGCCGGTATTTCGGGCGAAGTCACCCGCGTCAGCAAAGAGGCGTCGGCGGAAGAGCTGAGTCAGAAGCTCTGGGAGGAGCAGACCTTCGAAGGCTGGGATGATGTCTTCAGAACGAACGTCTCGAGCGGTGAGTGCACGTCTTGCGCGTCGTGCAGCTGAGGGCCTCGACTGATCCGATTTCTCCTGCCTTTTTTCCGTTTCCCCGACCCTCTCTAGTCTTCTTCACCACCGCCGCCTTCCTCCCCTTGCTTCAGAAGTACACCTGTGAGTACAATTGTCGACTTGGAAACCTCTGACGCAGGATTCTGACGGCGTTCTCTGGAAACAGTCGGAGGGGACGCGGCCGGCCGAGCGATCTACGAAAAGTACCAGACCGGCGTGATCACGATCTCGTCCATCTCGGGCTTGATCAAGTCTGCGCAGAAGTAGGTACTCCCTTGGACTGCCCGCGCGCCCTGTGGCTCGAACTTGAGCGGCGACTGACCCCTCCGTTTCTTTCCTCCTCTTCCTCCTCCACCTCGCTCGTGCGTTTCCTCTCACATAGCCACTTTGCTTATAATTCTAGCAAGGGAGCTTGCGTTCACCTCAACAGATTGATGAGCACGGAATGGTCGCACCTCGGCATCCGTTTCAACACCATCGCTCCGGGCATTTTCCCCTCCGAGATGACCACGGACGGCTCGGACGACAAGCAGAAATCTTCGCTCGACGACTTTGACCCGTCGTCGATGTCGATCCCGGCTAACCGCCCCGGCTCGGACGAGGATATGGGCGGATCGGTCCTCTACCTCTCGTCGCGCGCCGGACAGTAGTGAGTGGCGGTGCCGCTTCTCTCTTTCCCGTCGCCTCAAGCTGATGATTCGTCTTTACCTTGCTACAGCACTGCCGGTGTTGTGCTCCCGGTCGACGGCGCGACTCTGTCGACTAACCCGTCGTCGTACTAAAAGAGCCGTAGGAGATGCCCGTTCATGTAGATAGTTTCCCCGCAAGTACACCTTACTGACGCACTCTCTGAGAGTCTGGTTGCGATGACTCGGGAAAGACTCGATACAGCATAGCGAGTGCAGAAGAGCGAGATCGTGGACGATGAGTGTTGCGTTGCGCGAGGAAAGGCTTTCTACAGCGCGGCAGTCCAGGGTGCTTCGGAATGCTATGCCTGGATGGCTAGAGATACTCACGCTCGCCTATAGAGTCGAGTCTACCGCAGGCACCTGCCGCGTCTTACAGTCCCGACGAGTTTACGATTTGAGAAGGTCCACCGAGGCGGGCTCGACTTTGCGGCGGAATTTTTCTTCTCGATCAACCCTCCACGCCGCTCCCGACCCTTGCAAGAAGAAGCAAGCCAGAGGCAGGCGCAGCTCTCTCTCGCCATACCGCCACTGCGCCGCGACCATGACCTGCACGCTCAATCGCTTCCTATTCTGACCGCACGACCACCATACGCCATGAGCAACATACCTGACGATGTGCCGGCGCTCCAGGCACCCCAGTATGTCGCCGACTATTCTCTCGGTGAGTCCCTCCGCTTGCGCAGGATGTAGCCCAGACTTCCCACTCACAGTCTCGAACCGCTACAGGACCGCAGCAAATGGGCTACACGGCGCAGATCCTCTTGCTCGGAGTCTTTACGACCCTCTTCGGCGGATATGCGGCCTCGGGCGAACTCGAGCGACATCGCTTGCTGGGACGGGTAGCGCTGTGGGCTTCGCTCGTCCTGAATTGGGGGTACACGGGACTGTGCGTGTACGAGTCGTACGTCGCAGCAGGTGAGTCCTCGGTCGCACTTCGTCCCAAATTTGCCCCTGGCGTCGTCGCGCGACAGGAACACATGGACCTGACTCTGGATGGATGGATCTGCGCAGTCTCGCAAAACCGGACTTCGCACGCGCTCATTAGCAGCAACGTGGCGTGGCAGTTCCTCCCGCTCCTGTCGGGTCTCACCGGAGTCGTGACGCAGGGTTTCCTAACTTCGCATGCGCTCGTCGTGAGTTGGTAGTGTTCGAATGCCCTCTCGTGACCGCTCAACTCACCCTTCCGACCCTCCGTGGACAGCTCATACCTCGCAAAGCTTTGCGACCAATCTTCAGCGGCGTGATGGCCCTGCTGATCGCCGGTCAGATGACTGGTTTCACGATGGCTTGCATCAACGGGATTTGGGTGCGTGTGTGCTCTCGTGCAGTCAGCCCGTAAGACACGCGGTGTTGACACGGCGCGATGCAGTATATCAACGGGAGCGAAGACATCGCCGGTCTCGGCTACAACGAGTCGCTCTCGCTCTGGCTCTGGACGAGTGCCGCCGCCGACATTCTGATCTCGGCCGTCTGCGCCTTTAGCATCCGCCAGCGGTTGTCCGGCTACACGCGCGAGACCGACACCGTCATCGTCAAGCTCGCCGTGATCTGTTTCCGCACCGCGGCGTACACCACGACGATGTCCATCACCGGCGCGATCATGGCGTCTGTCTTTTCGGGCGACTTTGACGTCCGTTCCTTCTCCGGGTTCCCCTTCTGGCTCGTCCAGCCGGCCCTGTACGGCATCGCCCTCTTCACCTTCTCGAGATCGAGTCGCCGCGTCGTCGACACGCAAGCGCGTATCAGCCCGGACGACTCGCCCATCCTCGTCGGTGGCGGCGGCGAGCGCAAACAGGTCCCACCGCCGCAGCATGAGCATGCGCGCGACTACGAGCCGACCTCCTCGCAGCATCGCGAAAGTCGAAGGTTCTACCCTTCCGGTGTGACGCAGTCGACCACGAGCGCTTCCAACGCACGCAGGCCGCTCGCGATCCGGGTCGACTGCGAGCGGGTCATCAGCATCGACGAACCGGATTCGGCGCGCGAGGAGATGGATCAAGTCGCGAGCGCCGGGAGCGTGAGCGGCGCGAGCAGTCACGGCCAATTCAAGACGCAGCGAGCGAATCGACTAGAAGACGTCTTGAATTCCGTCTGACTGACCGACCGCCCTCCTTGTAGAATGTCTCTCTTCTCTTTGTTCTTGTCGCATCTTGTACATAGTCTTGATAGGGCCGCATTCGTGTTGTGACAAAAACCGTTTACATTGCCTGAATTCGGCCAAGCGTCGTTCTCTCCTGCGCAGACTGATTACAACAAAAAAACTAGAGGAAGGGGTCGCGAAGGGACGCTGCTATGACCTGCTTGCCGACTCTTGCAAGATGTCGCGAATCGAACTGGAAGGGATTCAAACGATTCAGCATTCGGTTCTCGAGAGAGAGCGCGCGCGTGCAGAGGAGCAAACGAACCTTTGGGCTTTCAAAATTTCCGACTCGAGGTACTGCAAGGAGGCGTGTAGCACACGAAGTAGCACACGAATTAGCCGTGCTCTTAACGAGAAAGAGGCGGAGAGAGCGTCGGAAGCGCACCTTTGCCTTTTTATCCAGCACGGTGGCCTGTTCGGACGCGTCCTTCATCTTTTCCCGGAGCGTGTTTTCGACATTGTTGCGCGATTCCTGAACGAACCTGCGGACGAACACGCGTTGGATGAGCTGATCGAGAATTGAAACGCAAAGCGGAAAGCGGCGTACATGCGACCGACGCCGCGGTACATGGCCGCCTGCCCTGAGTCGCGCGGGAGTTGCTCGACCTCGCGGAGGGTGAGGGTGGTGAGCTTCTTGTCGCGCTCCCTGGCTCCGAGCTGGGCGCGGACGGCCGAGAGTTGGCGCGAGGCTTCCATCTGCTGAGACTGGAGTTGGACGAGGACCTGTGGGGACGGGGCGGGTGTCAGCTGAGGTTTCGGGCGGGGCGGGGGGCGCATACGAGTCTCGAGCTGACCTGTCGGACGTCGTCTGCCATCTTGAACGAGTGTCTAGACGGCAGGAAGAGAGCCCCGAAACTTCGACTTGGAGACGACTCGAATTCAGCGAGACGTCGGCTCTCTCTTCTGCCCACGCAATCACAAGCAGTGATCCAAGGTACGGAGGCTAGATACCATTTAGGATGCTCTCCTTTTGGCGCGCTATACGGCGCCCCCGCAGTGCTTCAAGTCGGCTGACCCCGAGACTCGCTCCGCTGTGCTCGTTCTGCAGATGAACTCGCTCGTCTCGTCGTTCAGGACTGCGCTGCGCCTCCAGCCTGCGCGGACATACGCTCCTTGCTGCAGGGCCTACTCGACGCAACCACCAGCGAGCGCATCAACCTCGGAGGACCCCGCCGCCGCCGCCGCCGCACCTTCTCCGTCGTCGGAACTCGACCAGGTCATCAAGTCCATCTCGGCCAGCAAGGGCAAAGGTCGCCTCCCGCACGGCGCAGCAGCTCACCGCCCCCACTCGGTCCGCCCCTCCTCCGCCGAGTATGCCTCCCTCTACTCGTCCCCGTCTGCCCGGTCAGCCCAAACCGCCGCCGCGACCGCCTCGACCCCGGAACAGATCTGGGCCTTCACCCCTCCCGTCGTCTACACCCCACCCGTCTCGCTCACGTCGGCGAGGTCGTTCGCAGTCCGGGACGGCAACGTCGCCCGCGCGTACCGCAACTTGAACCGCACCCTCCGCGAGAACAACGTCCGCCTCGAACTCAGGAGGCAGGAACGGTTCGAGTCGCCGAGCAACAAGCGCGTCAGGCTCAACTCGGAGAGGCACAGGCGCCGGTTCAAGGTCGCGGTCGGAAAGGCCGTCGCCCTCGCCATGCGCATGAAGGACAAGTAAGAGGCCGGCGCGGACGCTTCAGCATTGCAACCATTAGACCAAAGACACGGTCGTCACGCACAGGCGACCTGGACAAGGCCATCAGGCGCAAGTCAAAGAGAGCCCGGCTTCTCGTTGCTCCCGTGACAACTGATGGCGGCCGAGATCCGATCGGTAAAGAAAAGCTATATGCACGATGACGTTTCACTGCGAGTTTGCTACCTTGAGAGAGAGAGAGAGAGACAAAGAAGGATCGGGACAGGCCCAGAAAGAATCGGAGGAGACAGAACAGAATCCCAGAACGGAAAAGACCGACTCAGGACCGGCCATCATCGAAGGCAGACGAACGCCGCCCCAGCGCCGCACCGGCAACGCTGAGATGACGACTCGGCGACGCTGTGGTCGTGGAGCGTCGTGGAGAGCCGTACAGGGTGACCTAGGAGCTCGCCGCCTCCTTGGCATTCTCCTGCGCCGCAGCCCTCGCCCGCGTAACCCTCGTCCGCACCCCCTCTGCAACCTCGTGCACCTGCTCGGCCGCCTCGGCGACGGGCACCTCCTCCCTGACCTGGTCGACCACCTCGGCGGCCTTGTCGGCGACTTGTTGCGCGGCGGCCTGGACTTGCTTCTTCGCTTTCGGGGCGGCGGCGGCGGCAGCAGAACCGGGCATGATGAGCGAGAGGACTACAGGGCACACAAATGGAGTCAGCTTGATCATTCGCGCGGAGGAGGGGACAAGTGTCAGAGGGGAAGGGAGAGGGAGGGAGGGACGTACCGACTCCGAGCATGCCGATCAAGGTGGCAAACACGACGCCGAGGACGCCACCCGTCAGCGGACGCTCGACGAGCGCCTTCTTCGGGTCCGCGAGCGCCTCATCCAAGAACTGCTGAGCCTTGAACTTGGCCCACCCGACCGGGTCGGCCTTCATGTCCGGCTCGTCCGCGTTGCTGCTGCTCGTCTTCTTGCCCTTGGCCGCCTCTGCCTCCTCCTTGGCCTTGTCGGCAGCTTCGAGCGCCTGCTCGACCGGAGCCTTGACGGCGTAGGTTTCGGCGATGAATTGCTCGAGGTCCTTTTCGGACGTGCCGAGGTAGATGTTGTCAAACAGGATGCCGTCGGTCATGGACCACAGCTCGAAACCGAGACCGGCGATGGGCGAAAAGTCGGCGGGCGTCAGGTCTTCGTAGTAGCTCGGGTTGCTGTGCAGTCAGGGTGGTGAGTAAGGTGCTGTCCACGCTATAGGAAGCCATCGAACTTTTGCACGGAAAAGTACGACCAGCGTCCGCTCAGTCATGGAGGTGACGCAGACTCACGGGATCTTGCGCGGAGCCCACGGACCCTTGTAGTCGGGGTTGTCGATCAACGGAGCGAACCACTTGCCCTTGTATTCGGCTGCGAGAGCACAGACACGCCCGACAGGTTTAGCAGCAGGAACTAGTCCGAGAGTTGTTGGGGAAAACGAAGACTCACGGTTCGGGATCTCGGGACGCTTCCACGGTCCGCATCCGCTCACGCCTTGGCACTTGGGGTTCGGGACCTGCGGTGCAATCCAATCGCCGTCGTCCTCGTCGCTCCACTCTTCGGGCTTCTCGGCGTCCGGGTCCGGCACCGTCGCGGGTTCGTGCTCGAGCCAGTCGGCGGGCATCTCGGCGTCCGGGTCCTCGATCGAGACGGGCGCGTCCTCATCCCAGTCGGCGGGCTTGGTCGCGTCCGGGTCGGCAATCTTGGGCGACTCGACCCAGTCGGCGGGCTTGACATCCTCCGGGTCGTCGATCTCTTTCGGGGGGTTGACGGCGGGCGTGAAATCTTCGAGGAGCGAACCGGCCTTGGCTTTTTCGTTATTGATCCGGATCTCGTACGTTTGGTTCTCGGGGCGGACGATCAGGGTGTAGACCGAAGTCGTCTTGGAGATTTTGGGCGCAGGGGGTGCCTTGAGGTGCTTCTCCTCGATCTCGCCGGTGAGCGGGTTCTTGTGGCGGAAGATGAAGTGCACCTTGGCGGTGGAACCGCAACGATCCGGACCAAACATGATGGTGCTGCGGGGGTGACATGGGTCAGTAAACCCGGGAGCCGCGGCTCAGCAATCCGGCCGACATACTAGGGAGTCTTGTCCGAGAACTCTTCAGCGTGGATGCCCTGTCGACAGTGTACATATGTCAGCTGGGGAACGACGCGCCACATGAGGTTCGGAGCCTTCTGCAAGCGGGTTCCGAATGCCTTGTTCGCTCACCTCTTCACTTTCGGACAAGAGTTTGACGTAGGCGCCGCCGCAGTCGAGACCGTTCTGGAGCTTGACCTCGTACGAGAGGACGAGGGGTTTGCCCTTGGGGTCAAAGACCTCGTCGAGGGGTGCCGAGATGGCATGGTGGGCGGCTTTGGTCGAGAGGACGAGGCCGTAGTCGTTCTCGAGGCCGGGGTAGACTTTGGGTTCCTCGACAGCCCACTTTCCGACATACGAAAAGACCTACGGGGTGCTCCTCCGGCGGTCAGTACGGTGGCTGGTTTGACAAGTGGAACGTCTCGGAATCTTTTCGGGGCAAAGTGAACTGACCTCGCCTTCCTTCTCCTCCTTGGTGGCGCGCGAGGCACTCCAGCGGTCTCCGAGGGTCGGGTGAATGAACTGCTCGACAAAGATGCCTTCTACGGCCGAGGGCTGTCGCGGGTTATCAAGGGGAGTTAGCTGAAGGTGCCGACGTGGCGGAATCCAATCGGCGAGGACGTACAGCGAAGGCCGGGGCAGACTCGGCAGCGACCCAGGTCGAGAGAGCGAGGACCGTCGACAGCGGCAACAGTGCGTAGCGCATGGCGGCGAGTGCTTGCAGATGCGGGCGAAGGCGAAGGAACGGCGGAGCGATGCAGAGATGCAACACCTTGTAATCACTTGATTACGAAAACGTCAATTCGGATTACAAATCTTGGCTATTCCCCTCTGCGCGCGGCCCCACCTCGTGCGAGACTTCTCGACTTGGACGCTACACGCTTGCTCACGCTTTGGAGCACTCGTACCCAGCACTCGGTCAATCTTCCGCCCTACCCCGTTCAGCCTCGCTCCACCGCCCCCTCTCGACTTGCTGCTCCCAACTTTGACTCCGTCATGGCCTCGTTGCTCAACTCGATCAAGAGCGCCTTCGTCAACCAAGCACCGAACCTTCCGAGGTACATCACGGCCGCAGAGGCAGTCGAGATCGACCAGTGGCTCATGGGCGGTCCCGAAAAGGGCGCATTCTCCATCGATCAGGTGCGCACACTCGCTCGCTCCAGTCCGCCCGCTGCAACCCTCGCTCACTGGCGCTTGTTTCGTACAGCTCATGGAACTCGCCGGCTTGTCGGTTGCTCAAGCTCTCGCGGCACTCTACCCGCTCGGCCCGCAGGTCGGTCCGGACGAGAACGGGATCAAGCAGAAGCGGACAAACGAGCGCGTCTTGGTCTGCTGCGGACCGGGGAACCAGGGAGGGGATGGACTCGTGGCAGCGCGGCACCTCTGTGAGTTCCGCTCGCGGTCCGGTTTGTGCCGGGCGTTGTCGGGCCCTCGCCACTACCGGAAGACGAAATCGAACTCACCAGACCCCATCTCTCCTTCCAGACCACTTTGGATACGCTCCGAGCATTTTCTACCCCAAGGTGAGCTCTCTCAAAAGCCTGGACGGCCCTCAGGCGCTAACGATCGCAACCGCCTCTACCCTCAGGAATCGAACGGCGAGATCTTTGCCGTATGCTCGCGTCTTCTTCTCCTGCAAACCTCCAAATCCGGAGGCTGATCAGCCTTTACTGCACTCACGCAGCGCCTCAAGAAGCAATGCGAGAACCTCGACCTGCCCTTGATCGCTCCGCCGCCCTCGACCTCGTCGAGCTTCCCAATGGCTCCCGACGCGCAAGACGTGGCATTCCGCCGCGCAATCGAGAACACCGACGTTATCCTCGACTGCATCTTTGGTGCGTGCAACAAAGCGACCTCACTGTCTCAGTCACGACTGCGTGTGCAGAAACGCAAAGTCGCTGATGGGCGGGATTCGTCTGCTGTGCGCGCGCAGGCTTTTCGTTCAAGCCGCCCGCGCGCGCCCCGTTCATTACAGTTCTGAACGAGTTCAAGAAGACATCGAAGCCGATTCTCTCTGTCGACATCCCCAGTGGCTGGGACGTGGAGCAGGGCAACCCGGGCGACGGGTTCCAGCCAGGTACGCAATTCCAAGGCAGTCTATCAGCTCAGCCGTTCCGCTCGCCCAGGATGAGGCCGGCAGGAGATGCTGATGACCAGGATTTGGCGCACAGATGCCATCATCTCGCTCACTGCGCCAAAGCTCGGCGTCAAGGCGTTCGTCGAGGCAGGCGGGCGCCACCTCCTCGGCGGCCGGTTCGTTCCGATGTACGTTTGTCCGCGACTCCGATACTCTGAGTCAATCGCTGTACTGATTGTATCGGTGTCTTCGCGCGCGCGACAATGCGCAGCGAGCTCGCGGAAAAGTATCGCCTGAACTTGCCCGACTACGGTTCGGCTGGCAAGCAGTTTGTCGACATCTCTCTCCACCGGTGATGAGTCGGCGTCGTCGCATGCACTTCCATTGTATCTTTACGGCTCACTCGTGTATTGTATCAGTCCGACGTTGCACAGTCAGTGGCAAGCGCTCCGGGGCCGGATCTCGATTTCGTTCCCTTGGCTCTTGCTGCTTCTCTTTCGAGAGTTCACGCATATGAGCTATGTTGGACGCAATGGGCGAGCCAGAAACGATCTAGAGGTTGTCATGGAGAAAGCCGATCGGAGAGCCGCAAGCAAACTTCTCCTCTCGGATCTCGGACTCGGATCGCAACTTGGTCAGAGAAAGCGATGCGACCAAGCGTGCCTAGCCGGAGCATGGCGAGACCTACACGGCTACTCAGGACCGCTGCGCCGTGCCCTGCGCCCGCCCAGGCCGTGCAACTGCCCCATCGACCTTCACCGCGAGCAGGAGCACATCGCGAGGCGTCGTCGTCGTCGCGCCTGTCGGCCTGGACGTCGGCCTTGCCAGCAGCAGTCTCGTCCGGCTCGAGGACGGCGCCGATCCCGACCACCGCCGGGGCCAACGTGCGCGTCGCCGACCCGCTCAAGTTGCTCTCCTCCGAGCTGTCGTTCCTGCGGCAAAACATCACCTCGCTCCTCGGATCGAAGCACCCCGCGCTCGACACGATCGCAAAGTACTACTTCCGCGCCGAGGGCAAGCATGTCCGGCCGATGATTGTCCTCTTGATGAGCCAGGCGACCAACGGGCTCAGTCCGAGGTGGAACGAGGTCCAGCAGAGGGAGGCCGACCGTGAACAGGCGAGGCGGGACGGGAAAGGGATGGGCGTCGACGAACCGCTCGAGCAGGAGGAAGTCCTCATGGACGAGAACCCGAGCATGCTCGACCGCGCGAAGGACCTCCTCCGGAATCCCATGTCGGCCTTCTCTTCCTCCTCCTCCCCATCCGATCCTTCCGCTGCTTCCAACCTCTTACCGACGCAGCGGAGACTGGCCGAGATCACCGAATTGATCCACGTCGCCTCGCTGCTGCACGACGACGTGATTGACCTCGCCGCGACCCGACGATCAGCACCTTCGGCCCCGTCTCTCTTTGGCAACAAGCTCTCGATCCTCGCAGGAGACTTTCTGCTGGCACGGGCATCGCTGGCGCTCTCCCGCTTGGGCAGCAACGAGGTCGTCGAACTCGTCGCGAGTGTTCTGGCCAACCTCGTCGAGGGCGAGGTGATGCAGATGAAGGGCAACGTGCCGGCGTCGTCCGCCAGCTCAGCCTCAGCCTCGACCACCAAGGCGGCGTCGACCATCGTCTCGGCGTCGTCACTCTCGGGACGGGGACCGACTCCGGAAATCTTTGAGCACTACATGCGCAAGACTTACCTCAAGACGGCGTCGCTCATTGCCAAGTCGGCGCGGGCGACTGTCATCCTCGGAGGTGCGGGCTCGCGGCAGGGATGGGTCGAAGGGGAGGCAGTCAAGGACATTGCGTACGAGTACGGCCGGAATCTCGGTATCGCTTTCCAGGTGAGTCGCTCAGCCTGCCTTTCGATCGTGCCACTGCTCGCCGTTGGAACGGTGGCGACAGTCTGGAATGCGATCGCGGGACTGACAACTTGCACGAATGATTCCACCCAGCTCATCGACGACATGCTCGACTTTACCGCCTCGGCGGCCGAACTCGGCAAGCCCGGCGGCGGCGCCGACTTGAAGCTCGGACTCGCGACGGCGCCGGCGCTGTACGCGTGGGACGAGTTCCCCGAGCTGGGCGAGTTGATCGAGCGCAAGTTTGAACGCGACGGCGATGTGGACCGGGTGAGTTACCTTTTCTTCATTCACTTTTCTCTCCATCGCCACGCCAAGAAGGCTTTCCTGACCGCGCTCTCCTGTTCTGTACACACAGGCCAAGCACCTGATCCTGCGGTCCTCAGGCGCCGAACGGACCTTTGCGCTCGCCGAACAGCACTCGAACGCGGCGATCGAGGCGCTCCGGAGGCTGCCCGAGACGGACGCGAGGGACGCGCTGGAAAAGATTGCGCGGGATGTCTTGACGCGGACAAAGTGAGCATGTCTGTGTGCTGTTCAGGTGCCGCGTGGGGGAAGGAGGGCATATAGAGGTTGGTAGGTTGGTTGGTGGCGCAAAAACAAAAACAAGCACCAGACTGTATAGCAAGCATTAGACCTTTTTCATGCACCTCTGCTCGACTGGTGGGCCGTTTGCCTTGTCCAGTACAAATGACGACCTGCTCCTGAGTGCACTGTACAGAGGAAGGAGGAGGGCTGGAAGTCGCCGAGTTTGCCGGACGGGCGATCGACTTTTGCATCTTCGCTTCCGACATTTCAACACGCAGAAAGCGATGGCCGTCTACATTGCCTCGGCGAAGCGGACTGCGTTCGGTGCCTTTGGCGGAAGTCTCAAGAGCCTGACTGCCTCGCAGGTACGCGTTCATGCTCGCGCTCTACGCTGCCTGACTGGACTGGGCTGACTGACCCCCACTCGGCGATTCGCCCCATTCGCCTCGGACAGCTCGGAGGACACGCGGCCAAGGCTGCATTGGCAGAACTCCCGGAAGGCGTCAAAGTCGACTCGGTCATCTTTGGGTGCGCGTGCTACCCGTCTTTGCCACGCCGAAACGGTTGCTGACCTCAAAAGTTTCCCTCGTGAAAATCCCCGGGCTCGGCTATCTCGCTGTCTCGATACAGTCAAGTGCTGTACTCTGATCCGTCTGCTGCCTACTTGGCTAGGCATGTCGGTCACCTGGCGGGATTGCCGGTCGACGTTCCGGCCTTGACCGTCAACCGGTGAGTCGGTCAAGTGCGAGACAGTGTCAGCTCCGTCGCGCAAGTCTCTCCAGGCATCGAGCTGACTCGAGGCTCCTTTTCTCGACCGACAGGCTGTGCGGGAGTGGATTCCAATCGATCATCAACGCCGCGCAGGAGATCAAACTTGGGGAAGCGGACGTGGTCCTGACCGGCGGAACCGACAACATGTCCCTCTCGCCCTGTACGCCTCTGCAGACCCACTTCCCTTGCGGACTAGCGGGCGCTGACTCCACTATCGTGATCGTGCACAGACACGCTGTCCGGCGCGTCTCGTTTCGGAACCAAGTACGGCGTCGACTTGAAACTCGAGGACTCGCTCGCGCAGTCGCTCACCGACCGTGTCCCGAACCCGACGTACGTCGGCTTTTGCCTCTGCTCGGTTTGCTGTGACTCGTGCTTACTCTGCTACTTTGCTACAGGCCCATGGGCATGTAAGCGAACTTGAATTTCTCTTGCTCAGCGGGACAGCAGGCTCTTCCGCCACGACTGTCGACACAAGCTGACGCGGCCCGCTACAGCACGGCCGAGAACCTCGCGAACCAGTACGGTATCACCCGGCAACAGTGTGACGAGTATGCGGTCCAAAGTCAGCAGCGATGGAAGGCCGGTGCGTCGAATTGCCTTTGCGTGGTCGTCTGATGACCTAGCTTGTCAGGGCTGACCTCGATCACGTGTCTTGACGCACAGCTCTTGATGCCGGCGCATTCGAGGCCGAGATTGCTCCGATCTCGCTCCCGCCGAAGAAGCGCGGCGGCGAGCCGATCACGTTCAAGCAGGACGAGCACCCGCGACCGCAAGCGACGGTCGAGTCGCTCGCCAAGCTCCCTCCCGTGTTTGCCAAGAACGGCGCCGTCACGGCCGGCAATGCGAGTGGTATCTGCGACGGTGCGGCGGCCAACGTGGTCGTCAGTGAGGAGGCGGTCAAGCGGTACGGGCTCAAGCCGCTCGCCAAGGTGGTCGCGTACCACGTCAACGCGGTCGAGCCCACTGTCATGGGTGAGTGTAGAGTCTTGCGCTGCGCTACTGGGCTGAGTACGGGACTGACCCGTACTACCGTTCTTCGTCGGCAGGTATCGGTCCCGTCGAGGGAATCCGCGGAGTCCTGAAGAAGGCCGGCCTCAAGATGGAAGACATTGACGTTCGTCGCTGACCGCCTTTTCTGTCATTCCAAGGTGTGCGAGCGAGAGTGCTGACTTTCGGCACGCGTACGCTTGGCAGCTGTTTGACATCAACGAGGCGTTCGCGGCTCAGTGGCTCGCTGTCCAGAAGGAGCTCGGCCTCCCGATGGAAAAGTCCAACGTCAACGGTGGTGCTATCGGTGAGTTTGATCAAGCGCTCGCGGGCGTGGTTACGGTCTCTGATCTCGGAACCGGCGATTCTCTCCGCGCAGCTCTCGGCCACCCGCTCGCGGCGTCGGGCGCCCGGATCACCAACAACCTCGTGCACACCCTGCACCGCCTCAACAAGCGGTACGCCGTCGGGTCGGCCTGCATCGGTGGTGGCCAGGCGTGCTCGATCGTCCTGGAGCGTGTTTGAGCGCGTACGGATTATGGGTTGAATAGCGATATGGAGTGTGATGCATGTTCCGTCAGACTCTCTGCGGGCCTCCGAGGGGTACTCGTCAGAGTACGCAGCTTTGGAACATATCGCTGCCGCTGTACGTAGAGCGGTCGTCCAACGCTGAGCAGCTCCCTCTCCAACCCTCTCTGGCTCGTCCAATGTCAACTTGAGGATGTCAATTCCGAAGTCAACCGGACGCGTCGGAACTGCGCGGAAGCGACGCGTCGACTTGTTTCGCTCGCTTGTTTGCCTCACGCCGCTCACGCTCACGCATACGCACAAGCAGCCATGTCGCAAGGCTCGCAGGGACAGCAAGAGTTTGGAGACGACGCTGCAGGTCGCGTTCTCCCTCAACCGGTCACGGTCTTGGTCGTGCGTTGTCCGCTTCCTTCGTTTGTTGATCGACGTCAAGCAAGGCGCCACTACGCTCTCTACAGGCGCTGATAAGTCAAATTCACTGCGCACAGGCCCATGGCATCTCGCTCAAGGACTGCGAGAAGCTCACCGAGGCGGGGTACGCCACACTCGAGGCGGTCGCCTACACGCCCAAGAAGCTCCTCTGCCAGGTCAAGGGCATCTCCGAGGCCAAGGCCGACAAGATCATCACGCAGGGTGCGCATACCATGCTCTCTACAGGTCCTGCTGAGGGGATACGCGAGCTGACGACTCGTTCGTGTGTCGGTCGCGCAGTCAGCAAGATGATCCCGATGGGCTTTACGACTGCCACCGAGTTGTGAGTCACGCTATACTGCACTGCGTGGAAGCCCAGCCGGTACGGTGACTGAACGAAGTATGCCCCGCTTGACTCGCAGCCACGCTCGCCGCGCCGACCTCGTCACGATCACGACTGGTGCGACTGCCCTCGACAACATCCTCGGAGGCGAGTTCCTTCGCTATATCGTCCCTCCAGACGCGCCCAAGAACGGGACTGACTCATCAAAATTTACGACCTCTAGGTGGAATCGAGACTGGTGCAATCACCGAGTTGTACGGCGAGTTCAGGACGGGAAAGAGTCAGATTTGCCACCAGCTCGCCGTCACCTGCCAGGTCCGTTCGCCTCCTAAAGCTGACCGTGCGGAGCACGAGACTGACCACGTATTTCACATTACAGCTGCCCTGCGACATGAAGGGAGGCGAGGGCAAGTGCCTCTACATCGACACGGAGGGGACCTTCCGTCCCGAGCGTCTGCTCGCCATCGCTGAACGTTACGGCATGAACGGCGAAGATGTTCTCGACAACGTCGCGTACGCGAGGGCCTACAACGCCGATCACCAGTCGAACCTGCTCGTCCTTGCCGGCGCGATGATGTCCGAATCCAGGTGCGTCGAAATCCCCCCTTGCGCAGGATTCCGCTTCAGGCGAATTAGCCCGCTTGCTGAATAACTGCTACCGATGCGGGGCTGGCTGTGGCACAGGTTCTCGCTCATCATCGTCGACTCGGTCACTTCGCTGTACCGCACCGACTACTCGGGCCGTGGCGAGCTCTCAGCGCGGCAGATGCACCTCGCCAAGTTCCTCCGGTCGCTCATGCGCCTCGCGGACGAGTTTGGCGTCGCCGTCGTTGTCACGAACCAGGTCGTCGCGAGCGTCGACAATGCGCCCGGAGCGCCGGCCGACGCGAGGAAACCGATCGGTGGCAACATCATGGCGCACGCGAGCACGACTCGGTGAGTTCTTCGTCTTCTTGCGTGACAAACTCGCGCGCAGACAGGGACGGACGTGACCGACCAAGGAACGTACCCCCTGCGCCAGTGTCTCGATGCGTAAAGGTCGTGGACCGGAGCGTATCGCCCGCATCGTCGACTCGCCGTGCATGCCCGAAGCCGACGCCAAGTTCCAGATCACGGCTCAGGGCATCTCGGACGTCAACGACGGTGCCGACGACGACGAGTGATCGACTTACGAACAACGACGCGGTTCCTTCCCGTTCCTGACACATGCTTGCGGTCTCTTTATCCCTCTCACACACTCTTCGCCCTTTCCCGCCGCCCGCTTTCTGTCCGAGCCTTTTTTGCGCGTGCCTGTTCTTTTCGCTATGCTTCCTCTCTCTCTCTGATCACCCTGTTGTTTCTCCCGGCACGCGCTCTCAGCGTTTGCATGCCGAAACTACCCTCGCAAACTTTCCTCCTCCTTCTCCGTAGTGCATTCGCATACCCTGTATCGCTTCTCCTATACTTTTCTTTTTCCCGAGGTTGCTCTCGGTAGGTTTCGGACAGAGAAGAGGTCGAGGGAAGACTTGATGCACGAGACTGACGTGGCTCGGCCTCTCGTGCTTCTCGATACTGAATCGCTCGACATGCATTCCACTGCAGTGCATCCACTATGCAAGCGGCCCGCGTTCAGCCTCCCCGTCCGACTCGAGCGTCTCTCGCCCAAATTGACGCGCGCGCGCGCCGCTTGCATAAGGACCCTGTGATCTTGTACGTGCGTCGGACCGTCCGACCTCCCTCCATCCCATCGACTCCGGCGATCAGCGTTAAATCGCTCGAACTGCTGCCTCCTGCGGCCGGCGGGGGATCCTTCCTCATCGGTGGAGGAGAAGGAGGAGGAGGAGGAGGAGGAGGAGGAGGAGGAGGAGGAGGAGAGGAGGGAAGGGGGGAGGACCGAGCACGACTGATCTGACCGTGTCGGGTTCAGCGAAGCACGGTGCTTGCGCCCGACACGGCGTTCGGTGCGCCGCCCGATCTGCGGGAGGAGAAGCGCATCGTCATCGTCGTCGTCGTGTCGCGGCCGAAGAGTGACGTCGCGTCGACTTGTTGCTGCTGTTGTTGTCGGTATTCGGCAGCCCCAGTCGCCGTCGCGATGGACAGCGGCAGGGGCGGCAGCGCGAACGGCAATCTGTCCATCGTCGGCCACGGAACCGCCTCCTGCGCCGCCACCACCTCCCTCTGCGGCTCTTGGCGATCCTTCGCAAACCCGCCGTCCATCGTTGCCGCTCCAGCGAGATCGTCCTGCATGACCTGCTCCTCCTCCCGATCAACATCCGCCTTCTGAGCCCTCTCCCCCTTTTCGATCCTGCAGCCTCTCCCTTCTTGAGCACCACCACCACCATCACCATCACCGGCGGCGACGGCGACGACAGGCTCCGACTCCTTTCGCCCGACGCGAAGTCGTTTCGCAGGCTTCTTCTTCTTCTTCTTCTTCTTCTTCTTCTTGCTGCTACTCCCACGTCGTGGTGGCGGTGGTGAGAAATCATCCGCCACCACCGCCCCGTCATCGTCGGCGGCGGCGTCGGCGTCGGCGTCGGTATCGTCATCCTCGCTATCGGAGGGAAGGAAATGGACCAAGCGCGTCTTGACGGTCCGACCGCTTTGGGTGATCACGACCGGTGCTTCTGCTGCTGCTGCTGGTGGCACTGGTGGCGCGTCTGCTGCAGCAGGTCCGACGCTCTGCGACCCCCTCAAGCTCGCAGCCGCAGCCACCTTTGGCCTGGTCCTGGGCTTGGGCTTGGACGCTGCAGCCGGGTACTTCCTCGCCGCATCGTCGTCGCCCTCCGTATTGCTTGAGTAGGAGAAATGAACATTCCGGAGCGATCTGACGGTCCGACCGCTTTGGGTGATCACGACCGACGCTGCTTCTGGCGTCTCTTCAAGTGTGACAGTCTTCTGCGCCGACGACGACGACGCCCCGTTTCGTCTCGCGCTCGAGCTCGCTTCGGGTCCAACTCCAGCTCCTGCCGCCGCCGCTGGCGCAGTCACGCCGACCTTGGGATTGGGCTCGTACTTGCGCTTGGACATGGTCGCCGCTGCCGCCGCCGCTCGCTCTGGCGCTTCCTCCCTCTCCGCATCGTCGTTGTCGTCGTCGTTCTCGCTCTCCGTCCTGATGGAGGAGGTGAAATGAACGTTGCGGAGCGATCTGACGGTCCGACCGCTTTGAGTGATCATGACGGGTGCCGCTGCTGGTGGTGGGGGCGGCGCTGGCGGCGGTGCTGGCGTTGCTTGAGGCGTGACACTCTTCTGCACCGACGACGACGACGACGACGACGGCAATGACGACGCGCCGTTCGATGGTTTTGCGCTCGAGCTCGCTTCGGGTCCATCGCCAGCTCCTGCCACCGCCGGCATAGTCACGCCGACTTTGGCTTTCGCATTTCCTCGAGCCGTCGTCGTCGTCGTCGCGATTACCGTCGCGACCGCTGCCGTCTCCTTCCTCGCCGCATCGTCCTCGTCGTCTTCCACGCTCTCCCTGTCGATCGCCGAGGGGAAATGAACCCTCCGCCCCGATCTAACAGTCCGACCGCTCTGAGTGATTACGACCGTGGGCTCCTCGTCCGGCGGGGGTCCCGCGACAATCTGCTGCGCCGCCGCCGTCGAAGAAGCGGTCGCGCTCGCGTTCGTGTTCGTATTCGCCTCGGGTCGAGGTCCCGGTCCCGCTTCAACTTGAGCAGCAACGACAGCGTCCTTGTCCTTGACTCTGGCTTTTCCTTTCCCCGCAGCCTTGGCCGTCGTCGCTGCTGCTGCGCCTTTCTTCCTCGCCGCATCGTCCGAATACAGCGCCTCTTGGTCGCCCGAAACGGGTCCGAAGGGGGCGACCCACGTGGTCGAGTCGTGCGGGTCGTAACCCTCTGGGATTGGAGGACGACTCGAGAGGGATTGACCGAGGAGAGGAGGGACGGCGAGAGCGCGGGTGGGACTGCCCGGGACGGGGGACGGTTCCGAGGAGCAAAAAAAAAGAGGGTCAGGAAAATGTGAGCATCTCTCGCCGCCTGCGCATGCCTCTTGTATGAAGCTGCAGGATAGCTTTGGCAAAGGGAACGTCGTGTGTGCTCACTCGATCTCGGTGCAGCAGTAATCCTTTTGTTGCCAACTGAGGAAGAAGGCCTTGATGTGTTCGAGCGCGTTCGGGTCAAAGGGCGTGTCGAGTCGGCGCGGCGTCTCGTTGTCGGGCGGGAGGACCGAGCTATCTCGATGGCGCGTGTCGACCTCGATCAGCAGGACGAGCTGTGTTGCTGTGGGTGTGAGTTCCGAGACGGAGGGCGTGGTGTCAACTCCTCTTTTCTCCGATCCGAACGACCTCGACAAACGAGGGGAACGGTGGACTGACGGCGGTCTTCTGCTTTGAAGGCTGCGGCTATCAAGACGTCTGAGCCTTCCTTGCCGTCTTGCCAGCGGTTGACGGTGACCTTTTGTTGGATGAGCGAGAAACGTCAATTAGAAAGGGCTGGATTCAATTCGGTTGAAGTGGGATGGCTCACTTTGACGTAAAGAAGGTTCTTTGCGGGGACGGCAAGCCATGGCGTGCGGGCTCCGCCCGAGGTGGGACTGCACCGGTCTATGCGCAAGAGGTCGGGACCGGAACTGACGACGAGTTCGAGGCGGTCGTTGTCGTCGCTCGCGCGGACGGCGTATTGCTCCTGGCCTTGTTCTCCGAAAGCGACGACTGTGACGGGGACCGAGACTGTCCTCTTGTCCTGCTTGTTGGGCGGGATAGGGCCGATGTACATGAGGCCTTTGTCGTCGATTTGAACTTGCGGATGGAGGGCGCGACCGCGATAGTTGGGTGCGCCAGCCGCACTGATCTCCGAGACGGTCGGTTCTCGATCATCGCTCCTTGGCTGCTGCTGCTCCGACATGCTGCGCGCAAGTCTCGAGGTTCGAGTCGAGGTCGCGGAGTGGGGCCGAGAGGCGGGCGAACGGAGGGCCAGAGGGAGCGGCGGCGGGCGGCGAGCAGCCTCTGCGTTGCAAGGCTGAATAGACACGCCCTGTCTAGGTGGCCGCCCTGCTCTGGCCTGATCGGGTGAGGACAACGAGGACCCGATGCCGAGTCGTCTTCTCTCTCTCCCGCCACTCATTCACTCGCTCGCCGACCAGCGTACAGACAGACAGAGAGAGACGCACGCGAGAATGCCGCCCAAGGGAACGCAGGGAATGTCGAGCAAGCGCATCGCCAAGGAGCTCACTGACCTCAACAAGCCAGACGCCCTCCCTCAGGGTTGCTCGGCAGCCCCCATCACCGACGACAACGTACACGAGTGGAGAGCTACAATCGGTAGATTCTAGCCTCTTGAGATCCTCTACAGTGCAGCCCAACTAACCCCAGCACGCGCCGCGCAGAGGGACCGCCCGACTCGCCGTATCAAGGTGGCGAATTCAACCTGCACATCTCGATCCCCGCAGACTACCCCTTCAGGCCACCAAAGGTAACCAGTCTGCCGTGTTCCTGTAGTCTTTGGGAACCCAACTCACTGTACCCGACGCCAGGTCACGTTCGAGACAAAGATCTACCACGCCAACATCAACGCCCAGGGCGGAATCTGCCTCGACATTGTGAGTCAGATCGTCTCCTGCGAACGGTCGGAAAGAATATACTGAGACCAACGCAACCACCCGAACGCACAGCTCAAGAACCAGTGGTCTCCGGCCCTCTCGATCATCAAGGTTCTCCTCTCGGTCGCGTCCCTCCTCGCCGACCCGAACCCGCACGACCCCTTGATGCCCGACATTGCACAACGGTACCTCAAGAACCGCAAAGAGCACGACAAGACGGCGAGAGAGTGGACCCGTCAGTCTCGAATTTCGCTCGAGGGGGGGAGAAAACTTGTTCTGACGCGCCGTTTCGACTCTCAGAAAAGTACGCCATGCCGGTCAAGAAAGTCTTGCCCGCCTCGTCCTCTTCCGAATCGGGTCCAGCAGATTCGAAAAAGAAGAAAGAGATCGAGATCCTCGTTCTCGACTAGACGTCGACCTCCTCGCCCGCAACGCGCTTCGCTTGCGAATCGTCATTATCACCATGTCTATACGCGCTTCCCGACGTCATCACGTCACGTCACCACATCGATATACCGTCTCCACGTCTACCCCGTCTCTTTTCTGCCATCCCATCAGCTCTCTCTACCTCCGCCTGCTGGCCTCGGTTCGGCTTGACGTCGACGACGCCCAACACGGCTGCTCACCCTTCATGTACCCTCCGCGCCATCCTTTTCAATCTCGCCCCGTGATCCCCCGCCGCCTCTCGCATGACCTATTCTCTCTATGCCCGTTGTACCATCCTTGCAAACTAGCTGTACTGTCTGTGGAGAGGAAAAAGCGCAGGGGAATGGGTCCAAGGAGAAGTGGTAGACGGAAGGAGATCAAGAGAGAGACGGCTATCGCCACTTTACTCAAACTGTGGCGGCGGCGGCAGCGTCTCGTTGAGCCGAGCTTTACCCGATCACTCACTCGCCGAGATCGTTGGCGCGCTGGCTCGATTCAGCCGCCATCGCCGCCACTGACGACGTGGACGCAGTCGCAGCATCGTCGGAGGTGCGGCGGTGGCGAGGACGACGACGACTCCGACTCGTACTGCTGCTGTCGTGGGCCGGCGGCGACGGCGACGGCCAGAGTGGCTGACCCGTCGCGGCTTGCCAGGCCATCGCGATCGGGCGCTCCTGATCCGGGTCCACCGCCGGACTCGAACTCCCGAGCAAGTCGTCTTCGTCGTCGTCGGCGAGCTGGTCGACTTCTTCTCCGTCTTCTTCGTCTTCTTCGCTCGCTTGTTCGAGCCGTTCCGACGACGATGAAGCGGGGACCGCTTGCTGCAGACTTTGGGGCGGAGCAGAGGAGAACGTCGACGTCGTAGCGGGGCGAGGAGAAGGAGCAGGAGCAGGAGGACCGCGGGCGGCTTCATCTCGCTGCAGCTTCGGTCGCTGCGACTGAGGCTTCTTTGACGACGACGCGGTCGCGGAAGAAGTCGAACCGGAGGAGGCGCGAGGGACATGCAGTCCTTGCTGCTCTTGCCACTGAGCTTGCTCCTCCTTGGCGTCCTCGTGCCGCTGCGCAAAGAACTTTTGCAACAGGGCCGAGAAGTCTTCGTCCGTCTGGGTCGGGTGGCGATGGACTCGGAGCTGTACATCCCGTGTCCCGAAAGGGAGCAGTCCCATCAGCGGCTATTGATTGCTTGACCGGGAGTGTCATTCGGGAAAGTCAAGACGTACGTGCTGCTTGAGGTTGTCGTGACGGGTGAAGAACTTCTTGCAGGTCGGCCATTGACATTGGAAGGCTGTAAGCGAGTCGCGACGATGGGTGAACCCTGTCAGCTCGCCGCCGAATCGGCCACCAAACCCCGGTGTAACCTCGACATGCTTGCTTACGCTTCTCGTACGTGTGGATGCTGCGAACGTGCCGCTTGAGATGCTCGCTCCGCTTGAACACCCGCTCGCAATCCGGCGCCTTGCACACATACACCCTCTTCGGGTGCCCCGTCTTGGTCAACCCAGCAAAATGGAGCTGCTCCATCGTCGGCGGCGCGGACGACCCGTCCGCGAGTGCGGCCGGGATCCCCAAGTCCGAGATTCTGCGCGGGTGACGACCGCGCGCAGTCTTGGTCACCATTCTCTTGTAGTCCTGGTCGGTCGGGATTCCGGGAGAGTCGGTCCCTGGAAAGAGGGCCGTCCCGCGACCGTTCGGGGCGGCGATGGCTCCAGCCGAGGGGGCGACCACGCCCGGCGCGAGCAGAGCTTGCGGTGGCGGCAGCCACACATTCCGGTTGATGTTGCGACACTTTGCCGGGCGCGGTAACTTGAGGGTCGGCGCGGGCAGATTGATCGCCGGGTATTGGCCAGTGGGGAACGGTTGAACACTCGACGAGCGAGTCGGACCGGCCGAGGAAGCTCGAGGAGGCGCGAGCTGTCCGGGAACGACGTCCCTCGCCACTTCGTACAGGCCGCCTTCCGGAGGAGACTGAGACCGGTTTGCATCGGAAACGGTGGTCGCCGAGGTCGCGTCGGTGGAGTACGAGTGCGCGGACGAGGAGGAGAAGGATCCGGTCGAACCGGATCGCTGCATTTCCTGGTCGAAGGGCGACAGCCGGTCAGGCGCCCCCAGAGGAGGGGACACCTCATCCCCAGTCCCGGTAGCGACAGTCTCGAGAGTCGGCGTGGTTGCCCACGCAGGCGAGAGCGAGCCGGCCGTGAGAATGAGAGGAATCCCGCAAGTCGAGGCGTCGGAACTAGCGAACGACTGGGCCACAGACGTCGGAAGCGGGTGGTTGCTCGGCTCCGCAGAGTTCCCACTCCTTGACGGCAAGCGTTCCGGCTCTGACCCCGAAAGGCGACTGTGCGAGAAGGCGACCTCGGCGTCGGTGCTGAACGACCCGCTCACAAAGGGATTTGAGCCAGTGCAAGCTACCGCTGCCGGAGCATCGAGGGCGAAGGGTTCACAGGTGACAGACTCGGTAGGATATGTAGGTGCCGCCGAACCAGCGGGGTAAGGGACCGATGGAAAAACTGGAGGGTTGTGCGAAATGGTGCGCCGCATGCGAGCGGGCCTGTCGAGTCTGCACTGATTAGGTTCCTCTTGCGGTGGACCCGAGTGCCCTTCGATTTCGAATGCGAAGGCGGGCTGCGTATAGTAAGGCGTCTGCGAAGAGTATTCGACGTGCGCAGGAGTTGCTTCGAGGTCGAGGTCGATGAGGGGAGTGGCGGGATGATACCCGCTCGAGTCTGCCGAGAGGATCGGTGTCGTGTGGCTGCGGGAGTGTCGACTCGAGAAAGTCGCACACAGATCAGAGGCCGACGGCGGAGGGAAGGCATAGTCGAATCCAGGGGAAGGGGCTCGAGCCCCAGAGGCCGTGACTGCGACCGTGGTTGGGCCGTCCGACCGGCTTGGAGACGACTGCATCGCCACCGCGGGCCCGCCGAGAATCAGGAGCTTCCAGCGGGCTAAAGAGTGCGCAGAGTCGAGTGATCCTCGGCGCGGCGTCCGTCGGCGTCCGTCCTAAGGGGGTGGGACCGTTACGCCACCGTCGACGCTGGAGCTATCGGGTTGCTCTGATCCGAGTGGACAGCGCCAGGTCAAAGCTCCTGACTGTGATTCAGCCTGGGGCGGACCTCGGCTGAGCAGGAAAGGAGGGGAGGAAGAACGGGGAAACAGGAGCAACGGTTCGAAGGGGTGTGGTCCGCGGAGGTCCGGCGTCCGTCGTCCGTCGGCGGTCCCGCTTGCAGACCGACACCTGACAAGCAACTACAGCTCTCACGCTGCTAATTCACATGAATCTGAGCGCGTCTCGCGCTAGTTTGGCGGCCCCTTTTGCACTGGTGCTGTCTTGCATCGTCCGGAAATTCGCGCAGCTGATCGAGGATTTTCGGCTTCCGTTCTCCGCTCCTTTGCCTCATAGAAAGATCTTTGATCGCTCCAGGCGCTACAGTCGGGTACGGGAAAGGAGCAAGGCGCCGGTATGCTGTAATCTCAGGAAGCTCGTCTTCGCGCTCAGGCCTCCAGCCAAGCGGTAGTCGACGGAAGTCGGTGGGAGCACCTCGTTAGCAGACCATTGTACGCTACGATACAGCCATGCACAGAGAGCTCGTCTCGACGATACACAGCGAGTCCTGCACGACTGAAGTTCATTCTTGAGAAGGTCAAGCGCACGCTCAATTCGGCTGATCGACGGAGGGGAGGCGCGAGTGGGGAAAGGTGGGGCCGGCCGGAACTTTCGGTCAAAATTGATCAATCGAAAGTGCGGTCTTCCTCTTGATGTCTACGCCAGCACGCAGACTCTGGAGCACGATGAGCGGCGCCCAGAACAAGATCATTTTCTACGACCTGATCTCGACCCACGAGGGTCCCTACCCGGCCGCGATCCCGCCCAACACCTGGAAGGGCCGTCTCGCTCTTCTGCATAAGGGGGTCGAACATGAGGTCAAGTACCTCACCTTTACCGAATTGCGAGCCATGGCACCCAAGCTCGGCGTCAAGCGCCCCGTCAGTGAGTGTCAGCCCGGACAGCTGATGCGGCACGTCTGTTTCCTCCCAAGAAGATAATCTGACTCAGCAGGGCCTCGTCTAGTTCCATTCATCGAGTTCCCGGACGGCAAGATCATCGCCGATTCTTGGAACATTGCCGAGTATGTCCAGTGCTCATGGAGAGGGAGGACGCCCCGCTGAAGCGTCTTGTATCCGCATAGGTGGGCTGAGAAGGAGTACCCCGACAAGCCGTCCATCTGGCTGCCAGACTCGCCGACGTCTCTCAAGGAGGACGACAAGGCGCTCCAGCTCGCAAAGAACTATGCTCTGACTCTCGTGGAAGGTGCGCGACGGGTTTTCTCTGAAAGGACTCGTTTTATCCGGGTTGACTGGAATTGGCGGCTTCTCCCCCGCATTTAGGTACCGCTGGCGGCGGCTGGACACCCTTTTACGAGCTGGCAGCAGTTGGTATTGACGCTCTCATGCCCGGCACCCCCGAGACCAACCCGGACAAGGAGTACTTCCGATCCGACTACAAACAACGCGGCAAGGGCGTCTGGCAGCACCTCTCTACGCTCGACAAAGGTGAGTCACCAGACAGTGCGCTGTTCAGCAATACTTGAAGTGTACAAACGCTGAGGGAAACCTTTGTGCGACGCCACAGATCCCGTGCTGGAAAGGGCACAGAAGAGCGTCACTCCGTTCGAAAAAGTCCTCGCGTCGTCTCCGTTCCTGTGCGGCCAGAACCCCGGCTTTGTCGACTACGTCCTTTACTCCCGTTACGCCATGATGCGCGCTGCGTGCCCGACCGAGTGCAAAGCCGTCTGGCTGCGCGGGGATGTGACTCCCAACTTGGCCAAGTGGGTCGAGCGGATCGAGACCAAGTACGAGGCGGGACTTGGGGAGGCTCTCAAGCGGTTGCCACCGATGTAGAAATCCTTGGAAGTACTATGGAAGTGCAAAAGAGGGACTGCGAGTGATGTTTCGCGATACGAGGCTGGCTCATCAACAGTAGGAGCCACGGAAGCGAATGATGTTCGTCCTCAGTCTACATCCTCCTCCGCCTCTATCCCGACCCAGAGCCCTTCCATCGCGAGCTCCACCTCGCCCAAACGCCACCGCACGCTCTCCCTTCCGGCCACAGTCCCATCGAGTCCCAACTCGCGCAACGGCAACGCGACCTCCTCCGGGACATGCACGTGCATGTTGAGCGCGGGCGGTTTCGTCGAATCGAACGAGCGGCGGGAAGAAGCGAGCGTCCCGAGTCCGAGACGACCGTGAGTCGAGTTTAGGCCCCAGGTGAAGATGGCCGACTGGGGTCCCGCATCTATCGGACACGCAGCACGACCTCGGGTCAACGAGAGAACGAAACGTCAATCGTCGTCGAACGAACTCACCACGAATGGCTGCAGCATATCCCCACCCTGCTCGGATCCGTTCGATACCTTGCCCTTCCAGAGCGTCCACCCGCCGCGGTCGCGGCGAGCGCAGGACGGACGCGCCGAGCCCGAGGGCGCCAAACCCGGCAGTATAGACCGAGCCTCGATCTGTCGAAGGGATTGAAGAAAGAGGTCAGCGTATGTTGGGAGGGTTGAGTGGGAAAATTATTTTGTTTTGAGGGAGATCAGGAGACGGCTTCCGGATCGTGTGGAGCTTTTCAAATCCCTCTTGAAAAGGTGGAAAGAAAAGCTCCGCGATCCCTATGCGATACAAGCTCGTCTCAGCGTTGCCCGAGAACGGGAACGCTCCATCCGGATTTTGACGGTCCCTTCCGCTCCGAGCCGCAAGAACCGACTGAGCAGATACGATGGCCCCGGCATCGATCATCTTTTCTCCCCCCCCCCCCCTTTTTCCGAAAACAGTCGACCCAAGGCGGGGTCGATTTTGAGGCTGGTACGGGGAATGGAAGTAGGGACCACGCACCATCGAGGGCGAGAGCAAAAGATCCGCCGCAGCGGTAGTCGACGAGTCGCCGATTTGGAGGCACGAACGAATGGTCGATGGCGAGCGGGCGCAGGATCTGGTCAATCTTGCGACCGTGCAGCGCTTGGGCGTACTCCTGCGCGTCCATGGAGCGTTCAGCTGGGCCGCACATCATCTTTTCTGAAGTGACGGGTTTGCTCACCGAGTTGCCCCATGTCCAGACTCGGCCGCTCTCCGTCACGAGGGCAGAAGTGTCCGCGCCCGCACTGATCCGCGCCACTCCACCTTCCTGCATGACCTCTGACGGCAGAGCAATCTTGGTGAAACCACAAATGTCTCCCGACGCGTCGCCGAGACCGATCTGGCCGTCCGTGTTGCACCCGGTGCCGTACACGTCGCCCGACTCGGTCAGGAGCAAGACGTGCTCAAATCCGGCTTCGATCTGCTTGATCGGGCCGATCTCGGGCGGGAGCGCGACGGCCGTCGCGCGCGGGACGAGGTGCAGGCGCGGTTCCTGGCCCGCGGCGGATTCGGATTCGTTGAAGCTCGAAGTCATGGTGGCGTGGCCGAGCCGACCGCGCGCGAGGTTCCCCATCGAGTAGAGTCTTGTGCTGTCTTTGCGAGCGGGCGGTCAGCCGACGCCGACCGGGCGAGCTCCGAGGAAGAGCTAGCGCGCGCACCTCCGTCCCGCACGAGGATGTAGCTGGACTGGACGCCGGCTTTTACGGCGAGGATCTGGTCGCCTTCGAAGCCTTCCACGAGTGCGCGTGTCCCCTCCTGCGATGCGAACCCGACGCCGAGCTGCCCTGCCTCGTTCCTGCCGAGAGCAAAGATGCGGTCTGGTCGAGGAAGAGGTATCAGCGAGACAGCGAGGGCGGAACAACGGAGCGAGGCTACGGGTCGCACCGAATCCTTCATAATTCCTGTACGATACGAGTTGATGCCCCGCCCCTCCTGCGACGTGCTTGATGCGGTACCCTCGCTCGACGTCGGATTCCCTCCCGACAGACGCGAGCCAGGTCGACAGCGGGACCTGCGCGGGGGTCGGGTTCGAGACGGCTTGCCTCCCTGAGGATGGCGCAGCTGCTGCTGATCGACCGGGCGGGGCGAGCGGGTTGTAGCCGGCGAGGACGAGGTGCGAGACGGTCCGGGTCGAGGCCCGAGTCGTCGCGGGCGAGAGCATCCGCCCTGGGTTTATAGCAAAGCGAGTAACTAGCAGTTTGTGAATTCCCGCTTTCAACAGCCGAGCCTTGCAAAGCCGGAATGCAGTCGAGTGTGAGGCGAGAAAGCCGACGTCGGATTCGGACGACAAGTTCCGAGGTCGAGACGCGTACTGTACATTGCCGCCAACTGTTGACGCGATGGCGGAACCGACCGTGTTTTCCGCCGAAGAGTTCTTTGCGCAGCAGCCACCGCCCAAGGACCTTGACCAGCGCCTCGACGCCGTTCGCCGCTTTGTCGAGTTCAACATCAACCAGGGGAAACGAGTCGTCCTCATCACGGCGAGTCCTCTTCTCGGCAACTGAATCCAGGGACAGGATCAAATCATGGCGACAAGGCGGTACGAGGCTACTCCGAGACTTCGGAGCGAGGAGCGAGGGCACGGCGGGACTCGTTCGAGCGGTCGAGGTGGGGCTCACTCAGCGAACGCACTCGCGAGAGGGCGGACGGAGCAGCTCCGAGAAGCTACGACAGCCTCGATACAGCTCTATGTTTGATTTGGAAGCACCCGCGCTGACTCGGCGCTACCTTCCGGACTCGTGCAGAGCGGTGGCACCACCGTCCCTCTCGAACACAATGTGTCAGTTGTTGCTCCTACTTCACCCATGCATCGGGCGCTGACCCGAGCGAGAGAGCGGTCGTCCCCCCCGCACAGCGTCCGCTTCCTCGACAACTTTTCCGCCGGCACGCGCGGCGCCGCCTCGGCCGAGCATTTCCTCCGGACGGGCCAGTACGCCGTCATCTTTCTGCACCGGCAGCACTCTCTCCAACCCTTTTCAAGGCACTACTCGCATTCAGTGAATCCGTTCTTGGACCTGCTCGACATTGTCGGCGACGACGACGCCACCGAGGAGAAGGACCTCAATGACCGGCATCTGTTCCCGCCGATTGCGCCGATGCACTCGCCGCCGACGTCCCCCTCGTTGCGGCACCGAACCCTCCTCGACTTTGGCAATCCGGCAGCGCTGTCTGATTCATCAACACCACCCCAGCCCGCCGGGCCGACGATCCAGATCCAGCCGCCGCACCTCGCGCCGATGCTCTCGCTCCTGAAATCGTACAAGCTCGTCAAGTCGCTCAACCTGCTGCACTCGATCCACTTCGTCACCGTCAGTGATTACCTGTGGTACCTCCGCGGGATCAGTCGCGTCATGGGTCAGACCAAGGACCGGCAAGGAAACGCGCTAGGCCGGAGAGGCATGTACTACCTCGCCGCCGCCGTCAGCGACTTCTTCATCCCCTATACCAAAATGGTGAGCGGTCTCGGCGCAAGGGTCTCAAACGCGTCAATCGACTGACTCCTTGCGTGTGTGCGTGAGTGCAGTCGGAGCACAAGATCCAGTCGGGCAAGGGTTCCCTCGTGATCGAGATGGACCAAGTGCCGAAAGTACTCAAGACGATGGTCGACGAGTGGTCAAACGAGGGCTTTGTCGTCTCTTTCAAGGTGAGCCGTGCGCGGTAGCTTCAACCTCCCCCGCGCTCACCGCGACAAACTGACCTTCTCTCTCGCCTCCTGCGAACCGTCCGTCCGTCCCTCCAGCTCGAAACCGATCCGACAATCTTGATCCCGAAAGCACGACAAGCGATTGAACGATACGGCCACCAAATCGTGGTCGGCAACCTCCTCGCGACGCGGAAATCCGAAGTCGTCTTCGTCACGAAGGAATCCGAGATGTGGCTCCGGGTCCCGTACGTGCCCATCTCGCAGGACCCGTCGTCGATGCACCACCACGAGATTGAGGAGGATATTACGGAGCACTTGACCGAGCTGCACGACGCTTGGACCAAGGGGAAGCCGTTGCCGATCGCATCATGAAAGGTCCTCGTGTCCCTCTTCAATACGCCGGTAGACTATCATAGGAAAGACTCTTTTCTTTGCAACTCGTGCCATAGCACATCTTCCGCGTGGTGACAAGACGCGCCTGAGATAATGCCGCGCAAAGTCAACGCGCGCCGCTACATCTGTCTTCTTGTAGTGAGAGCGTAGATGTGAAAGCTAAACTCCAAGCGGGCAAGGAGCCTGCATGGGCAAGGAGACCAGAAACAATCAACCTCGCCATTCTGCGTCTGCCGTCAGACTCGGATCGCCGCTGTCGCGAGCCTCGTTCTCCCTTTTGTGCGTCTGCTTCTATGAAGTCCGTGCACAGGTGATCTCTTACAGTGTGCCGACGCAAACCGTTGGCGCTCTGGTCGATATTGAGCTCCCAATCAAAGCTTGCATGTTGATCGACCTTCTCGCTCGAGGGATAGCTCCTCCCTCTCCCGTCAGCGACATGCCGCGCGGTCAATCCCTTTTGCAAGCCTACAAGCAAGCTGCTTACTTGGGCATATATACCCAGACAGAGGGCATACCCAAAAAGAACGGCATTCTCCTCACTTCTGCAGATTTGGGGACTGTGGTAGGGTGGCCAGCGCAGTCTCAATACGGTCAGAAAGCCCCTTAGCGATCTGATATGAGTGCATCATGCGTCAGTCCGGGAGACAGCGAGGCAGACCGGATGATTTCAACATGTGACTTACTTGCGAGGGAGGAAGCGTCGGTAGACTGACATCAGGATGACCGCCTGTGTGCAAGCTGCAGCGTACGCAGCCTCACTCATGACCGGATTCTGCTCATGGTGGGGGTCAGCTGACACTCCTGTGTAACGGAAAGCTCTCTCCCGCAGTGGACTTGCCCAGCCATTTTGTCGCGTCCGCTCCGAGGAATCCCAAGCGTCCTTCGCCTTGTTGAGCTGCTGCAGCAGCAGCCGCGCCACGTTACCAGGGTCGGTCTTCGCCACTAAGGTGTTCAAATCGGAGTTGAGCTGGTCACAGCGTTTCTGACGCATGTGCATCTCCAATGTGACCCGGTGTAAACCAGCGAGGGCACGTTGATAGACACCCGATGTCTGTTCGAGATGGAACCATCGGTCGTGTCCTGGGTTGGGCGATTCGTCGCGTTCTGGCTCGGGCGGTTCAGATGAAGACAGCTCAGGCTGTCATGGGAGGAGTAGAAAGAATGAAAGAGCAGGTCAACAACGAGCATGGGGGCTGGAGGGAAAGATTTACGATTACTCACTCGCAGGTAGGCAGCTTTCAAGAGATGCTCCAGTGCACGGAATGACTCGTAGCTAGCGGTAGTCTGCTGAGCTCTGCTGGGTTCCCATGTTTCTTTATACCTGAGCTCTTCCTCCAACCTGGATGCTCGTTGCTTGACATCCTTATAACGCTGCGACAATGGCTTGTTTGTCTGATTCCCGTATTGCGGCAGGTTTTTCACAGCAAGTTGGACTGCCTCTTCCGCATGCGAGACGCCCTCGTCGAGTTTCTTGTATTCCCGCTCTTCTGCGCTCAGGTGGGCATGTACCTGAGCTAGCTCAAAGTGTGGGTGCTCCAGCTTCCAGAGCGCACGTTTGAAGACGGCGTCTTCGTATAACCTGGCTACTTGGTCAAATATGAGCTGTAGGACTTCCTTCTCTTCTGCCGAGTATTGGGAACTGTGAACAGGCTGGCCCGGAGGCCCAGAGCGTTGCCCAGGATGGAAGGGATTCTGTGCGCGGGGCTCACGGACAGTCAGCGTTGTTGCTCGGCGCGGCATTCACGCACAGAAAATGCAGCACTCGCCTGTCTTGGCGGAGTCATCTTGTTGACGCAAGAGGTCAGTGATTGGGCGAAAAATTGTCTGAGTTTTGCGAGAAGGGACGACGAGTAAGAGCAGAAGAGGAAAAGCTGCTCGCACCGTCTCTTCCTAGCCTCGTTCGGGATGTCCGCGGAGCATGATCGGCACTCGCTTGCACGCGGTATGTATAGGGGGGTCCGTTCGGCTTCGCACAGGAGCGAATGGCGTCCGCCAAGCGCGAACATCCCCGTACCCGGAGGCCTGAGCGCAGATAGCGACGCTCCCATCGCGTCTCCAGTACAGGCGGTTAGAGGCGGTGCAGGAGAATGAAGAATGTCAAGCGTGCCCGCAAGCAAAGGGAGCAGCGGGTCTCGGGCTGCGCGGGAGAGCCGAGGAAAGGGGAGCTGAGTGGCGCCATTTCGTCGGACGACGGGCAAGAGTTGGAAACGGTCGGGGCACGAGGTATACGCATTGCTCGGCACTTGGCCGCTTTGAGACAGGAGCGATGTGTGTAAAGAGCATCGGAGCGCTAGCGCCTGCGTCTGTTGTTGCTGCCGAAGCTGTCAAATGTGTAATCCGGGCGAGCGGGCGCGCCGAGAGAGGCTCACTGTGGGAGCGAGCGGCGACGCCCTGAGATGCAGCAAGACTAGCGGACGGTATCCCAACTATACTCGCTTTGTCGCTTCGTGTTGATGCCCAAACGGGCTGCTCGACTCGAGCGCCGGCTGCCTCATCGGCCAATCGGAGGGCTCCGCGACGCGTCGGACGAGAAACCGAGTCTCGCATTCCGCCATACCCGCACTTCTGAGGAAGGTACTCAGTCAACAGACTGCCTTGCCTTTTGCCCTCTCAGGCCCTCGAATCCGACTACCGCGCCACGAGTCGCCGACCGACACCCGCGTTCGACGTTCGTTCAACTTTGGCGACCCACGACCTTGCCGCCCCTAACTCACACGCTGCACGGAGGAGATCATGCCCCCGATGCGAGACCCGAACCGTCTCTTCTATGACCCAGTCAAGCCGCGCATGCTCTCGGATCAGGAGCTGGGCGACTTGACGCCCGCCGAACTGCAATCCGTCAACGACCAACTCGACCAGATGAACATCCGCACGCTCCGCCAGATCGACGAGGCCTTCAGCGAATGCCTCCGAACCATCAACGATCGCATCCTGCCCCTCGTCGAGCAGCACGGCGAGAACAGCGCAAAGATCTACGAGAGTATCAAGGTCCGTGTTTTCTCCCTCACTTTACCGGTGTATGCGCTCGAACAAGAGCTACTCACATGGCATACAAACAGTGGATCAAACCGCTTATGGAGTCGGCCGCCTCTACACGCCTCGACCCGCTCCACGGCGACGAATCCGCCTCGAGCGAACAACTCGGCGACATCTCGCAAGCCGACTCGGCGGCGTCCCCGAACCGAACCATTTCCGACGAAGGCGACGCAACTCGCGTCACGGAAGCTTCAACGGAAGGGACCCCGCGAGCGCTCAGGCAGGGTGGGACCGGCGTGCAGGACGAGATTCGGTCTCCGAGCGAACCGCAGTGGTCGAACGACATGTCGCCCTTCCAGGCGGTCCAAGCCGAGCTTCAGGACACCGCACAAGCGGCGAGAGGAGATGGCGGAGTCGCGAGCGACTACTCTGCCATGCGGAAACACCTGCCGGACCCGTACCGGATCCGCCTCCGCGACTTGCCGCCCGACTCGCCCGATACGCCCCAGTTCGAGACGATGACCTTCAAGGGGGCAAATCACAAGACGTCGAGTGGCAACTCCTCCGCCCAGGCCCACACTGCTCCGGGAGGAGGCGACTTGAACTCGATCCTGCTCCCGTCGGAACCGTCCTTTGCGGCGAGCGTGCTGGACACGCCAGGCGCGAGTCGGCCTCACGCAGCCGCGACTCACTCGGCTCGACTGGATCCGTTCTCGCGACGACAGATCGCGGAGCCGTCCTTGGCGAAAGCGTCGCCGATGAAACCGAGTGCGGCTGCTGGCACGTCCTCCGGTCCTGCCGCGGGACAGCAAAGCCGGCTCAAGTTCCCGGCCGACTTACCAAAGAACTGGAACGGGATCGCGGACCTCTCGACAACGGGTTTGACGGCGTTCCCGTCCCCGATGAAGGCGCCCTTGTCGGCTGTGATGGCCAATCGCAGCGGAGCCGGTCCGTCGTCCGGTCGCCACCTCATGTCTTCGCCCGGAACCGCTCTCCTTAACGCTTCGACCTCGACTTTGCGCCGATACCCGGCTTCGCCCGCACCGTCAATCGCGCTCTCGCGAACTCCGGCGAAAGAAGCCGCGCGCCGGATCGCCGAGAGCGTCTACGATGCGACCGGCGACTTTGACTCGCCCGAGATGCCCTCGGCGATCAAGAACGCCAACACGACTCGGTTGTTTGACTTTCACGCGGCTGCGCGAGGAGAAGAGCAACCCGGCTTGGACAGCCCGTCGCAGAACCGGTCGGCGGCGGCGGCGGCGGGGGGAACTGGCAGTGGGAGGATGCCTGGCTTGGCGATGCAAGGGAACGACAGCTACGCCTCGCAGCCGAGCTTTGTGCAGAGAAGTCCGACGCAGCTCTTCCATCACCAGGTGTCGCCCCCGATATCGACGATGCAGGACCGCCACCAGCCTGCCGCGCTTGCCGACTTCGGCGGTGGCACGACTGCCAACATTGACGACTTGCTCGCCGGGTCGTCGGTTCGTTACGATGCCTCCGCACACGGGAGCGGTGTCGGCGCTGGCGTCGGCGACTTTGCGGGCATCGTCAACGACGACGACCACCACCAAGCGCCTCTTCACGCCGGAATGGACGACTCATTCACGGGCGATGCCGAGCCGGACTATGCGGTGCACCGACCGACCGACCCTACCTTTACAGAGTACGACGAAGCTTATGCTCAGGCGACCGGACGCGGTGCGCTGCGGTTACCCGGGCAGGACGGCCCCGAAGACACGCTGTTTGGTATGCCTGCCGGTCGAGGCGGACCCGCTCGGACGACGAACGCTGGCGGCGGCGGCAAACGGGTCGCCTACTCCGCTGTCGAGGAAGACGATACCTTTACCGACGACCACGCGCCCGCGAACGGAGGCAGGAGCGGCTTCAGGCTGCACGGCCTCGATGACATGGCGACTCTGCACGGGGGCGAGTTGCTCAGCAGCGGTGCGCTTCTATCTCCTTTGCCTGGACTCTTTTGGCTCTCTTCTGACCGCCCGTTCCACAGAGCCTTTCCAAGCCAGTCCGCTCGCGCAGAGGAGTCACCAGTGATCGCCTATTTATTGTTGCAGATTGGCCGCCTGATCCCTTTCCTGTTGCAATCATATCTCATGCCTCACTTTGCTGCCACGCGATGTCAGGCTGCAGAGAAAATAACGCATGTCTCCGCGGAGCCGGCCGGCGAGCGTCGCGGGGAGAGGCGCCTCGACGCGTCGTCGAAAGTTGTCCCGACCTCATAGAGCGGTTCACGGGCTATACGCGCACTATGTCGGGCTTGTTCGGTACACCAGGCGCGAGCAAAGCCAAGTCTTCGCCGTACACGGCTTCGCGGCACCACGCTTCGGCCTCTGCAACTCGGTCCGCGCAATCAGGACCGTCGCAGCTCTCGCCAGACCAGCAGCAAGAGATCCGCGAGGCGTTCGAGCTCTTTGACCTCGACAAGGACCAGAAGATCGACTACCACGAGTTCAAGGTCGCGTTGAGGGCGCTCGGGTTCGACCTCAAAAAGGCGGAAGTCCTCAAGTTGATGCGCGAGCACAACCACGACGACGGCGGTTCAGGGAGCTTGACCATCGGTCTCGGGGGATTCGCGAGCATAGGTACGTCGGTGGTGGAAAATCGCCGCACGCCGGACGAGACTCCCCTGTTTGCTAAGTCTGCTTGTTTCCCGGTTCCTCTCGTCGAACTTGTGTCGCGCAGCCGAACAGCTCATCCTCGCACGAGATCCGCTCGACGAGATCCGACGAGCATTCAAGCTCTTTGACACTGAAGGGACGGGCCGCATCTCGCTGCGCGACCTGAAAAAGGTGGCACGAGAACTGGGCGAGAACCTCGAGGAGGACGAACTGTACGTACAGCCACTCTCTCCGCTTTCCGAACACATCGACGCTGGACTCAACCGTGCTCGTTCCCGCAGGAAAGCGATGATCGAAGAGTTTGACCTCGATATGGACGGAGCAATCTCGGAACAAGAGTTTATCAAGTCAGTTCGCCTCCCTTTCCACTCTGTGCTTCGAGGCCTGACTGACGAAGCATCTCCCTCCAGGATCATGTCTGACGACGTCTGAGGGACGCTGTATATGCGCGCGCGGGTCTCGTGTCTTTTCGTATCCCTGTTGTAAGAACAAGCTGCCACATACACAAGCGTAAGGCGTGTCCTGCGGCAGCGAATCGGAAACTGCTATCGACGCTCAGCGAGCGAACAAAGATTATACAAGAACAATAGCACGGTACGGGTACTGGTATCATAGATGCGAGATAGAGGCGCGCGTTTGAAAGGAAGCGTGAGGACGGGCGACTCAGGCGGTACTCGAGGCAGCGGCCGCGTCGAGCTGAGCTTCCGTCGTGCCACTGACCCGCACGCGGTACAGGCACGTGTACGACGACTCGCCGTGGTTGCTGAGGATCTTGACAATGACGACCTGGACGGGGACGCCGAGCTGGCGAGCGGCGACTGCAACGGGGAAAGTCTGGACCGGCGAAGCCGCAGTCGGGTCGTACGCGCCCGAAGCAAGCAGGATGTGATTCGCGCTCTCTGGCACCGAAGCCGGAGTCGACACGAGGTCGTCCTCGAGGGTCGAACCTGCCGCGCGAGCTGCCCGCTTCGCTTGGAGTTGTTCGTGACGGTACTTGGCGACTTTCGCGACGTCCTCGGCGCTTTCGACGATGCCCCAGACTTCAAAGTCCTTGGGAGCTGACGACACGTCGCCGTCGAGCGCGACGTCGGGAGAGATGTGCTCGAAGGTGATATCGGTCGGAACGACTCGGCGGCTGAGCTGGATGCCAAGTTGGCCGTGCGGTCCGGCGAAGGGCCAGCACGACCCGGGAGTAGTATCGGGATGGAGAGCGGTGACAGGCGGGCGACTCTGCGGAACAGCGGCTCCGGTGATCCACGCCATGGTCGAGCGAACGCGGCCGAGGCGATACGGCTCGTACGACGGCGAGGTCAGCGACCGGATGACGCGAGCACCCGAGGTGTACAAGGCATAGTCGGGGCGCGCCAGGACATCCTTCGAGTAGCGCAAGAGGGCCGAGTCGACCAGTGACGAGATGACGGCGGTCACGTTCTGGCCGTCCGAGCCCTTGATCGTCAGAGACCCACCGGCGGTCGCTTCGGACGCATGTCGCGCAAACGGATTGAGGTGCAGACCGCCGCCGTGCGACGAAGCCTCTTTCCGACGCATCTCGTCCTGCTTGGCAACCTTGGCCAGGATCTCCTGACCCATCTGCTCAAAGTTGTCGTTGACCTTCTCGTTGAAGTCGCGCTGGACGGCCTTGAGTTTGCGATCGAGCAGGTCGAGGAAGGTGCGCTTCGAGACGAAGGCTTCGTTGCCGACACGGCTCGAGAGGTCTGAAGCGACCCAGGCGCGGAGGGCGTCCTCGTTCTCGGCGATGAAGGCATCCCACGTTGGCACGGTCGGCGCAACGACAGCCTCTTTGGCTTCTTTAGACGCGCCGAAGAGACCGGCGCGCTTGGACCCGTCGAGAGCGGCGAGCTTGACGTCGACGACCTTCTCGACCGCCTTCTTGTCGACGAAAGCGTCCTTGAGCACGCGCCAGAACGACGGGTCGATGTCGAGACGTCCATTCTCGTCCATCCAGACGGCAATTTTGCCCGGCAACTTTTTGCCGATTGCCTCCAGGGCGAGCTTGGTGATCCGGTCGTCGTCCGTCGCGACTGCCGCATCGCGCGCAGCTTTGGCAACCTGCGACTGCACGACGCCCAGTTGCGAGGTGAGATCCGAGAGCTCGTGTTGTAATACGCGGAGGCTCGTGCCATCAGCTTGCTGCGCCTCGGTCGCATGCTGGACTTGTGACCGGAGGCTGTCGATTTCGGACTTGACGGCGGCGACGGCGCGCTCAGCGTCCTGCGCCTGCTTCGAGTTGGCGCGGTCGATCGCGTCGAGTGTCTCGTGCGAGCGAGTCTGCTCCAGCTTCAGGTTGTACTCGAGCTCGCGGAACTGCTGCTGGAGCTCTTTCGCGGCTTGTCGATCCGAGGCGGCGTGCTGACGGTCGACGCCCGAAGAAGTCGAAACGCGCCCCATCGCGGCTTCAAGATCTGCCAGGCGGGAGATGACACCTTCAAGCGAGTCGGGCGGAGCTGACGGCGGAACGTAGGCGGTGGCCGGCGAGGAGCGCGAAGGCATCGGGACGAGGTCGTGATAGCTGCGCGAGGACGGAATCGTCAGCCGAGGCCTTCCGGGGCAGCTGAAAGCAGGGTGACTCACATGGCTGCAGCCAATAGAGATGAGACCAGCAGGGCAGCCGCAAGCGTCTTCAGGATTCGCGGCCAGTTCAGCAGCGGATCTTGCGTCCGTTGCCACAACCTGCCAGCGAATCGCACCAGCGGCCGCAACGCGTTGCCACACTTGCGCCCCCACTCGCCTCCCATCGACTCGGCGCGCGCGATCCTATCCAGACCATCGTCATCATCGGCGGGGGCTCCCAGCGGAGTCCCAGCGCCGAGCATCGAAGGAGGTCCTGGCAAGCGGCGTTTCCTGAACGCAGTGACGGGACTGACGGGCCCAGCGTTCGGAGTCGCAGGGTAGCCCCCGTTGCTGATGACTGGAGTCGCCGGGTTTGGACCCGCTTTCGGAGTCGGCTGATACGAGACACGAGCCTGGCGTAGTTGTTGTTGTGGAGTCGGGGCTTGTTGTTGTTGCTGCTGCTGCTGCCGCTGCTCGATCCGTCGACGCTTCTGCGCCTCGAGAGCCTGCATGATGCGCTCTTCTTCACTGTAGTCGTACGAGCTACCGCGGAGGGCCGAATCAACGAACGAAGCGGTGAGGCTGTTGCTATTCTGCCCCGCGCCGCCGCCGAGAGACCGGTCGAAGGCGGCAAAGGCGGGATCGATAGGCTGCCTTGACGTCGAAGCGCCGACATTCGACGTCTGAGCCGCGGAGTTGGCGACGTGACGGCTTCGGGCAGATCCGTCTGTCTGGCCGGCAGGAGGCGACGGCGACTTGAGCCGCAGGAAATAGGTCGCGGCTGGCGGCGTCTCGTCGCCTTCTTCGACCTCCTCGTCCTCATACGCGCCCCCGTGTTCGCTAGGTTCCATCCCACCCATGTCATGCGCCTCAGCATCGTCCTCTGCCTCCTCTCCTTGGTCGTCGTCGTCCTCCTGGTCTTCGCACTCATCACCTTCGACTCCGGCAGTAGACTTGCGTGTACTGCGCTTCGCCTTGCGCTTCTTGCCGGACCAGACTTGGCTATCCCTAATCCCACGCGGGATCGCGTCCAGGGCGAGCGGACGGCCTCCCGTACTGCTTCGCCCTTTGCCTTTACTGCGACGGCGCTTCGGAGAGCCGGCTTCCGAGTCCGACGTAGTCGTCTGGCCGACACGGAAGTTGGGATCGGAAGAAGGATGGTACGTCGGATCGGCTGGCTTCTGGGACCGACGGCGAGGCTTGTTGATCGCTGCCGGATCGTCTAGAGACACGGAAGCGTCAGATTCCGGCTCGCCCCCTGCCACCTGCTGCAAGTTACGCACCAACGTGATCGTTATCATCCGAGTGCACTTTCGTGCGCTTCGTATTTCCTCGCAACTGATCATACTCGGAATCGTCGCTGCTCGAACTCTGACCCGGCTGGTCTTGGTAGGCGGGGTCACGATTGCCGTGTTTCTATGGAGCGGCATCAGCGTGCGGTCATAGTGTAGCTATAGCAGCGGTCTTGCGTACCTTGCGTTTCCTTCCTGCGCTGGAAGGCGCCTTGCCGGACGCGCCCGATGGCCCTGCCTGCCCCTCCTCGTGGTCCTCTTCCTCTTCGACATCGTTCTCCTCTTCGTCTGCATCCTCCTCTTCGTCTGGGTTAGGAAAGTCTTCCTTCCTGCCTCCCGTCGCCACGCCGCCGAGTCCGCTCGTCGCCGCCTTGAACGCGTTGGCGATGTTGACGCTTGTGTTTTGCAAGCCCGAGTAGGACCCGACCGGCGGCGGCGGCGGGTAGGCGTTCCCTCCCGTGTCCTTTTTGCGCTGCGAGAGGCGTGCGTACCGTACCGAGGCGGATTCGGCGGTACCGCCCGGTCCTTCTGCTTGTCGTCCTGCGCTGGTGGAAGGCGGCGGCGGCGGCGCACCACTCGACCCACTTGCAGCTGCTCGACTGGAGGATCCGGCGTTGGTAGACGACGGGTTACCGCGCAGTTGAGAGCTCCCGCCGTACATTTGCGGCATGCTGTCGATTCACAGAGCGCCGTCCTGCGTTGAGCGAACAAGTGGTGATCGCGTCTCAAGTCGCTGTCTCGGCTGGAGAGCGACCTGCTGAGCGTAGACCGCGAACTGACTGTTTGTGTTCTGCGGCGCTGTCCTATTCTCTGGGTTCCGGCGTGAGAGACGAGTCGGTCCGACAGCGGCGGGAAGTCGGACAAACGCCGTCAATGCGAACCGTGCAGGGTGGCGTAGGGCCGAGCGGGGCTGCCTCGGGGCTGAAGCTTCTCGACTCTGCGCTCCGCACAACAGAGCTATTCACGTTGCTGCCAGAGGTCGGCGGGGATAAAGAGTTGAAGCAGATTCGCTCGGATCAGAAGGCGCCCTCTGATCCGCAGGCAAACTCTATACAAGCTCTCATGGACACAGAATGTCATAGCGGACAAAGCTAGTATGGCATGAATTTCAGACAACACGAAAAATACGAGCGGATAGCAGCGGTGCGCAAAGGGGCCGGGTCAACATGCATGGTGAGGAGAGAAGAGAGAGAGAGCTGAGAGGTAGCGCGTCGTCAGACGAGAGAGGTTGGACGTTCATTATGCAGAATAATGCGAGGGAGCGTGGCGGAGATAGTCGCGATGGGTATGGGTAATCGAGTGCGATCCGGACGAGGGTTTTCGTTGGTCCACGGTGGGGTCCGGCGGCGAGTTCGGAATGGAGGGCGGACACTGCGCGCAAAACACTAGTGCGCAGCGCCTATTGAGCCTTCACGTTGCGGCTGCACGGGACTCGTCGTGACCGAAGCTGGTCCCAGTCTCGGCCCAGGATCCTGCCCGCTCGCGCATTTCGACCGCCGCCGACCCACCCCCGGCCGCTTCGGGCGCGGACGCGGGCAAGTCCGGCGGGACGGTGGTCTCATGGTCCGGCGTTCTCGGTATCCGCTGAGGAGTCGAGTCGGGCGGGGTCGTCCTCCCACTCGAGGAAGGGACGCTGCCCTGCGCGGATCGGCTCCGGAATCCCGCCAGTGGCTGTTCGTCGATCCGGATCGCGTGCGTGTGGACAGAGGTAGTGCCCGAGTCGGCCGTGTCTCTTCTTCGAGAACTGGGAAGGACGCCCGAAGTCGAAGGGGAGCCGGCACTTGACGCTTCGCCGTTCAGAGGGGTGGTTGAGGAGACGCCGGTCGACGCGGCTTGCCCACTTTCGTCAACAAACCAGGTTTTCCGAGGTTGTCGCAGGTAGTCGTAAGGAAGGAAGCTGTACAGAAATGTTCAAGTCAGATGTGCTTCATTCGAGTCGGACGTCGATCTGAAACTCACTGCTGCTCCATCATCCGGTAATCGGCCGACAGTTCCGACATGTCGAGGTTTGGATTCCGCTTCCGCGCTTTGAGCGGGTTGTCCTCCAAGAGCAGCTCCTCAAGCTCATGAGTGGCGTCAAAGTTGGCCTTTTTGGACTGCGAGCGCGAGCAGAAGGGGAAGATTATCAGCGCGCTGCGCATCTCCCCAGGGCAAAGGAACGGCCACGCACGTCTGGCTCAAAGGGAGGAGTCGCCTCCTTGGCCTCGAGAACCTCCCAGTTGTACTCCCTGAACCACGGATGTCGCTTGAAAGCTTCGAGGCCGCCGGTGCCCGGACAGCCCAAGCGTTTCTTCGGATCGCGTTGGAGGAGCTGTGGTCCCGCACGTAACGCAAGAAAGCCCGTCAGTACACCAACAAGGTAGAATGGCGGGCATTGTGTAACGTGCAGACGGCTCACCCCTTTGATGCAGTCCAATCCTTCGGGGCTGACCAAATCTTCGACGTTCTCCGGGAACTTGACCTGATCCTTCAAGATGGCCTGGGTCAAGCTCGAGTTGGTCTTGCCGCGGTACGGTCGCTTGCCAAAGAGGAGTTCGTAAGCGACGACGCCGAGGGACCACCAGTCGACGGTGGCGAAGTAGCCCCGTTTGGCGAGCACTTCGGGAGCTGTTCGCAGTTGCAAAAGGGTACCTAGAATCAGCTCCGTGCTCTCCGAAGAGATGCAAAGATGCGAAAGGCATCACTGCACGGCGCACCCATGTAGGCCATCGAGCCGGCGACGGAAGTGAGCGCTCTCCGCTCGGTAAAGTGAACCGCGATGTTGAAATCCGTTAGGTGGGCATGACCTTTCTCGTCGAGCAAGATGTTGTCCGGCTTGATATCCCTGTTCACGCCAATTTGGTACCGTCCAATAAGATCAGTCATCCCGCACCGGCTCGAGAGGGGGCAGGAAGAAGATCGGGAAGACTTACCGATGCACGATCCCTCGCTTGTGCAAGTCACCGAGCGCGAGGGCCATCTCGGCGACATAGAACCGCACCCACTCCTCCTTCATTGATCCGAGCCGGTCGAGGTGGAACCTCAAATCGCCGCCGAGCATGAGGTCGAGCACCATGAACAGGTTCTCGTCATCCTGGAACGCGAACCGCAAGTTGCACACGAACGGCGAGTCGATCTCTTCGAGGAGGCGTCGCTCTTGGATAATCTATCGAGGGCGATACAGCGGTAAGTTTGTTGGGCTCGGGGACTCGAGCTGGAAAATGGCAGACAGAACGGCTGGCTCACATTGTTGACGGCGCGCTGCTTTGATATCCGAGCCTTGTTGATGTACTTGAGCGCGTACAGCGCCTTTGTCTTTTTGTGCTGGACGACCCGGACCTGTGCTTACCCCCAACCTCTTGTCAGCTCCATGGCCTGATCCAAGGAACCCGCCGCCCGTCCCGTCTCGCATTGGCTCGCTCACCTTGCCGAAGGCGCCCTTCCCTACTGATCGCAAGAGGTAAAAGTGCCACAAGTCGACCGGCCCCTCAAAGTCGATCTCCTATGGTAGGCCGACGGATTTGGCCAAGCGGGACCGTGAATGACGAGCAAGGAGGCAGGGTGAGCCAACGGCCCCCCGGTCCTCGTTCTGCTTGCGCGCAGTGGAAGGGACTCACCTCTGGTTTGCAGCACAGCGCACCCATCGTAACCTGTCCCGAGAGCTAGTTTACACCGGGCGCCTTGACCTGAGCGTGTGGTGCTGCCGTGTTCCGAATCCCGTGGCTCGGTTCCGTCGGTGTAGCGCCTCTCGACGGGCTCGATCAGCTGTCGACGAGAGCTTTTGGCAGATACACCTTGTATGTCGACTCTGGCGTATACCTCGAAGTGCGGCAGCAGTCGAGAGATACTCTTGCCTCGTCGGATCTCTGACAGGCGGGGGGCGCTGCGGGATGGGGCGACGAGTGGGGTCTTGGTCTAGCAGGGCGCCAGCTCGGTGGCTTGCGTCGACAGGCGCTATCCAAGCAAAGCAGCCTACCTTGAAATACGCTCTCGAGCTTGGAGAGAGACGAGGTCTACGGGCGATGGGTCTCGCCCCTCGACGGTCGATCAAACGTTCCCGTCGACGTGGGCCCTCCAGCGCCTCGCGCGTGAAAAGCGGATCGCTTCCCACGCAGGCTGCGATCGGCTTCGCGGTACGGTACGGGTGTCGCAGCAGACATGTCTCGCGGCGGGAGCAAAGTCTACATTACGCTCTCACTTCGCACAATCAGCCAAATCCTGCTACGAACGCCTCATACGTCGCTGCGAAAAAGGGCGAGGCAGAAGACGTTGCGCCTGGATTGGCCGGCTACAGGACCCCGTTGGCTTGCCTTGAGACCTCGCCCCCTCTGACCGGTTCGCTCCAGCATAAGCTGGACGACTGTCTGGTCTGCGAGAAACGTCGCATTTTGCTGTCGAGCGATGCAGGACAACTATTCCGGCGCGACCCCACCGTCCTGATTCCGTCGCGGAGCATTTCTCCCCTCGTACATCGGGAGGTGCAGCCGCGGCAGAGCTCGCCTGATACCTGTAGTTTAAGGTCTGGCCTCACTCGAAGCAGCTCGGTGCGAGAATCCCGTTACGAGGCGGGCGGAGCAGGGAAAAAGGGAGTGTTACCGCTCGCAGAGAGTGACGACAGCAGAGTCGACCGACTCCCGAGGTCGCACTGTCAGCAGTGGTGCTGTGCGGCAAGTAAGAAGTCGAGACTGGCATGAGTGGCAGGTCAGGGTACGGCGCAGACGATGCGGCGGGTCCGAGTCGTGTGCCGCGCAATCGCATCGTCGAGGCGGCCTCGGGCGAGTCGAGCGAGCAACGAGCGGTTGTGGCAGGTGGAGGCGGTGGACACGTAAAGTCATCTTGAACTTTGAAAGGATCTGTAGCTGTGCCGGAAGTGGTTCTAGCTGAGAACGAGTGAACGGCGGGTTGCTGACGCAGCCGCCAGAGTCCGGACGAGTCGCTGCATCGGCGCGGCATTCTCTCTCTCGCTCAACCGCATCCGAGCCTCGGAAGAGCTCGCATACATAGCACTCAGACTCTTAACAAGGCAGCGATCGGAACTCACTCCGTGAGTACAACTAGGCACTCGTACGAGACCTCGAATCTGACGGAACTTGGCTCTGCAGCCACTCGTCCTCGCCCGTTCACTCGCCAGAGAGCGCAAGCGAGCATGCTATCCAACTCAGTGAGGGCCCGCGCTGCTCACACGGCAGCGCGCGGATCCCGTCCGGCCGTATCTCGCCTCTCCACCTCGGCGGCGACTCCACCCCGAACCGCCACCACGGCGTCGACTCCTCGATCGGCGGCGCTGAACCCGATCGCTTCCACCTCGAGGTTGACTCTCGATGCTACCACCGTCACCGGCAAGGCAGCGTCGCGCCAGTCCCGCTCATTCACGACTTCGTCCGCGGCTCGGCTCGAATGGCACGGCCCGTTCCGATCGACGTCGGCCCTCGCGTACCCGCGTGCTCCGAGGGCTTTCCTCCGTGAGCAAGAGACGGGCGAGTCAGGCGAGAACGGGAATGAGGGCGGTAAGGGGAAGGGCGAGCCAGGGGAGGGCGAATCCGACGAGGCAAAGGTTCCAACCCGGAGGCCTGGCGTCCCTGAGAAGGACCAGCCGCGCAACGGCTTGAAGAACTCGGACTCTTCTGCTTCCAGCTCGGCGGCAGGACTCGGCGCAGGGTCAGCGGAAGGCAGCGGCGCTGCCGACGGCGGCGACGGTGCCTCTTCCGGCAAAGGTGGCAACGGTTCGTCGATCGCGACGCGGTCCGTGCCTGACGTCTACCCGCAAGTGATGGCGCTCCCGATTACGCGACGACCGCTCTTCCCGGGCTTCTACAAGGCCGTCGTCATCCGCGACCAGCAGGTCATCAAGGCGATCAAAGAGTCGATCAAGCGAGGCCAGCCGTACATCGGAGCCTTCCTGCTCAAGGACGAGAACGCCGACAGCGACGTGTGAGTTGCATGGATGCCCTTGCTAATCACCGACTCGCTGCTGACCGACTGTACGCGGCGCAACGCAGCATCACCGACTTTGACTCGGTTCACCCCGTCGGCGTCTTTGCCCAGATCACTTCGACTTTCCCCGCCAACCCGCCTACGCCGAACCCGAACGACCCCAAAGCCGCCAAGGATGAAGAACCCGGCTTGACTGCCGTCCTGTACCCGCACCGTCGCATCCGCATCGACGAGCTCCTGCCCATCCCGACCATCGACCCGGCCAAGCAGGCGGCCGCCGCTTCGGCTGCCTCGGTCGCGCGCGGCGAAGGCAATGCGGCTGACAAGGCTCGTCAGGAGGAGGACGCCCACAGCGAGGTCGACGAGCACCGCCCGCACATTGACGGCCCGCAGCGACCCGAGGAACCTGCATTCGTCGGGGACGCGCCGCTCACCCCGGCGAGCGCGACCGAGCCGAGTGCCGAGAGACCGTCACCAGCGGACACCGCAGAGTCGTCTGCTTCTGCCCAGAGCGAGGCAGCCGTCGTTGACCGGGCAGGCGAGCCGGTGCAGCAGGGAGCTGAAGCCGCCGAGGGCGACGCGTCCCAGCCGTTCCAGACCGCCTACCTGCACGACTATGCCGTCTCGATCGTCAACGTCTCCAACATCGAGATGCAACCCTACGACAAAAAGTCGCAGATGGCTCGCGCCATCGCCGGCGAGATCATCTCGGTCTTCAAAGAGATTGCCACCCTGAACCCGCTGTTCCGCGACCAGATCGCCAACTTTTCCATGTCGCAGTCGGCCGGCAACGTCTTTGAGGAGCCGGAGAAGCTGGCCGACTTTGCCGCGGCGGTCTCGACCGGCGAGGTGCACGAGTTGCAGGAAGTGCTCGAGTCGATGGTCCTCGAAGACCGACTGCAGAAGGCGCTCTTGGTCCTCAAGAAGGAGCTCATGAACGCCCAGCTGCAGAACAAGATCTCGAAGGACGTCGAGACCAAGATCGCGAAACGACAGCGCGAGTACTACCTCATGGAGCAGCTGAAGGGGATCAAGAAGGAGCTCGGGATCGAGTCGGACGGCAAGGACAAGCTCGTCGAAAAGTTCCAGGAAAAGGCCAAGACACTCCTGATGCCCGAAGCCGTCAAGAAGGTGTTTGACGAGGAGCTCAACAAGCTGCAAGGGCTCGAGCCGGCCGCGAGCGAGTTCAACGTCACCCGCAACTACCTCGACTGGCTAACGTCGATCCCGTGGGGACGCCACACGTCGGAGAACTTTGATCTCAAGCACGCGACGACGGTCCTCGACGAGGACCACTATGGCCTCAAGGACGTCAAGGACCGGATCCTCGAGTTCCTCGCCGTCGGCAAGCTGCGCGGCACCGTCGAGGGCAAGATCCTCTGCTTTGTCGGCCCGCCCGGTGTCGGCAAGACCTCGATCGGCAAATCGATCGCGCGCGCGCTCGAGCGCCAGTTCTTCCGCTTCTCGGTTGGCGGTCTCTCCGACGTCGCCGAGATCAAGGGTCACCGACGAACCTATGTCGGAGCCATGCCCGGCAAGATCATCCAGGCCTTGAAGAAGGTGCAGACGGAGAACCCGCTCGTTCTGATCGACGAGGTCGACAAGATCGGTCGCGGTCACAACGGTGACCCGTCGAGTGCGCTGCTCGAGATGCTCGACCCGGAGCAGAATGCCCAATTCCTCGACCATTACGTGCGTTCTTCCCCTTGTCGTGGCTCCTCACGTGTGTGTCAGAGCTGACCCCGAAGACGCCAAACCGCAGCTCGACGTTCCGGTCGACTTGTCTCGAGTCTTGTTTGTCTGCACCGCCAACACCCTCGACACGATCCCGGCCCCGCTCCTCGACCGAATGGAGGTTCTCGAGGTCTCGGGGTACATCACGGAAGAAAAGGCTGCGATCGCGAGCAAATATCTCGCGCCGCAGGCCAAGGAGGGCGCCGGTCTCAAGTCGGCCGACGTCGAGCTGCAGGATGATGCTGTCGCTGCGTTGATCCGGTACTACTGCCGCGAGTCGGGAGTTCGACGATTGAAGCAGCAGATTGAAAAGGTGAGCTGACATCGTGTCCGGTCGAGAGCATATATATGCACGGGGCTCACCGTCTTGCTCTTCCAACAGGTGTTCCGCAAGGCCGCTCTTCGCATCGTGCAAGATATCGGCGAACCGGCGTTGCCCGAGTCTTCAGCAAAGACGGTGCAGCCGGAGGCGGCCAGCTTGTCCGTAGATGCTGAAGCCGCCGGCAAGGACGCTGCGGCCGAGGAGACTGTCGAGAAGCAGGACGGCAACTCGACGCCTGCCTCGACTGCCTCTCCATCTTCGGCGACTACGCCCGATTCGTCTCCCGCATCTGTCACCGAAGACGAGCGGACAACGACGACGAGCGTGCGGCAGCCGCTCGAGGTGCCGAAGGATGTTCACGTTCGGATCACGGCAGAGAACCTCCTCGACTATGTCGGACCGCCTCTGTACCAGCGAGACCGGTTGTACACGCGGACATCTCCGGTCGGTGTCAGTACCGGCCTCGGTTACCTCGGAAACGGTTCGGGCGCGGTGATGCCCATCGAAGTCACTGTGCGTCTCCACTTCTGTACGCGATTAGTTTCGGACGCGGCTTCTGACTCTTCCTCTTTTTCGCAGTCCATGCCCGGATCTGGGATCCAGCTCACCGGCAAGCTCGGCGACGTCATCAAGGAGTCGGCACAGATCGCCCTCGCCTTCTTGCGCGCGCACGCTTTCGAACTCGGCCTGACGGACGACAAGGACAAGGACCTGCTCGAGAAGCGCGCCATCCACCTGCACATGCCCGAAGGCTCGATCGGCAAGGAGGGACCGTCGGCGGGTATCGCCATCATGACGGCTTTCGTCTCGCTCTTCTCCAAGCAGGGCATCTCTTCCGAACTCGGTACGTCCACTAAGCGGTCTTCTTAGGGTTTGATAGTATTTCAATTTGCTGACTCGAGTCTCTCAACCCCTTCAGCCATGACTGGCGAGATGACCCTCGCTGGCCAAGTCCTTCCCGTCGGTGGCTTGAAGGAGAAGATCCTCGCAGCGCACCGCGCCGGTATCAAGAAGATCTTGGCACCGATCGGTTGCAAACCGGACATTGAGCACAACGTGCGTCGGAGGGATTTCGTTCAATTTGGAAGATCAGATTCTGACGCGATTTCTTCCCTCCTATCTGCAGGTCCCCGAATCGGTCAAGGAGGGCATCGAGATTGCCTACGTCGAGAACGTCGGCGAGGTTATCCGTCACGCCTTTGCCGGCCAGCCGATTGCCGACCGGGTTGACGAGCTCCGAGCAGTTCTCTTGCCGCGCGAGGAAGCCGCTCGATGATGAGGAGCGAGCCGGTCCATCTTGCGCATATCAGCGTTGTACAGAATCTTGAACGATGGGAGCAAGACGTGGGCAGTATCGACTCGACATACTCTCTATAGAAGCTCATCGGCATAGTCCGCGCGTCTTGACTTTTCCAGCATTTCGACGGCCCGACTTGTCGCAGTCGCCCCGTCCCTCGCAACCGAATTAAAATCCGTCTTTGTAGGAATTGTTCGAAATCAGCATAATTCACCCTTCCTCTTTGCTTCTATGCACGTCTTCGGTCGTGTGTGAGGCCGCTGAGGCCAAGCGAGGCTGTTCTCCGCGCTTCGAACAGAAGCTCCACCCGACTTTCATCCTCACAACCTCGCATAGCGCGCACCAGACAGCTTCTACTTGCTACAAACACCAGAGAACAACACCCGTGAGTCCTGCAAGACCTACGGCCCTGTCTCTGGATGCCCGAGTCGTTGCGGAAGTCGGCGGACGCATCCGGATGACGACGGCTCGCAGCCGTCGTTGCGCGCATACGAAGCTCTGTGCAGCAGTGCAGTACATTTCACAGTCGTAGCGCGGAGCCAGTCCGCCACACCAGCATACGCTCCGACGCGTCGAGACGACGGCTGACATCATTTGCTCGCTTTCTCGGAACAGATTAGCTTGGACTTGATTCTCTGCACTCGAACGCCCCTTGGTCCAACCGTACAGAATGGCCGAACGCAGTATCGACTTCCATCCTATCGCCATCCCGTCGCCCAACCCGGCGGGTCCCGGTGGTCCGAAGCAGACGCCGATGAGTCCGCCCGGAAGCGCCATCTTCAGTCAATCCGAGAGCGACGTCGACGAGGGACCGGCTTCCCGCTTTGGCAGTCAGGAGGATGCCAGTGTCCTCTACGGCCGACCGCAGCGGAGACACAAGACCCGGACTCTCAGTGCTGTGCGTCCCTCATCGACCCTTTGCTCGCGCGCGGAGCCTTCCTATCGGAACGACTGCTGATCATGCTACTCACAGACTGAGGGATCTCAGACCATTCTGCGCCAGCGCAACACCTATGGGCAAGACCAGGGTACTCGCAGTCGTCGCATGTCGCACGGTGCGTTCTCGAATTAACTCGGCGGGGGGAACTGCAAGCTGATGATACGCCCTGACTAGACGAGACCTCCAACAAGTCGCGCAAGTTCCTCGTCGACGTCGAAGAAACCATGAAGCTGGTCCTGGAGCAGGAAGACACGGACGCGAACTTCCAGGTGAGCTGCGGCGCTCTGCTCCAAAAGGGTTCGCGGATGCTGACGCGCACCCGCCCGTTACACAGATCCATGCTGCCGACAAGGGTCCGAAGGTCTTCTCGCTGGGAACGGCTGGCAGCAACGGCTACAACTCGTTCGATGTGAGCACTCATTCGCTACAGACACACCCCCTTCTGCCTTGGTATCCGTCCTCACGCCCTGGACTTGCTCGCAGATCCGGGGAACCTACATGCTCTCCAACTTGCTCCAAGAACTCGCGCTTGCCCGCGACCACGGTCAGAAACAGATCGTGCTCGACGAGGCTCGCTTGAACGAGAACCCGGTTTCACGCCTGAGCCGCATGATCCGCAACTCGTTCTGGAGCAACCTCACCCGCCGCATCGACGGCGACGGGCTCGAGAAGATCTGTGCCGATCCCAAGGTGTTTAGAGAGTGCTCCTTTTCACCCTAGTTGTGAAGCCCGTTCGCTGATCTAGCGGTGCTGTTCAGAACCGAGGTTCCAACCAGGCCCCGCGCATCTGGGTCCCCGAAGCCGAGCCCGCCATGCGCAAGTACTACGAGCGTATCGCCGAGGCCAAGCCGCACCTCGGACTGTTGGTCTCGACCGTGCCCAGCGACTTTGACGCGAAGTGGGTCAAGGATCAGAACGATAAGCCGGGCATTCTCGCGATTGCGATGAAGGAGATCTCGAGGGGCGAAGGGCAGGACCCTGACTTTGAGGGCATTCCCTTTGTCGTACCAGGCGCAAGGTGAGCGGACTCGGCACCGGAACAGTTTGAGCAATTCGATGCTGATACCTTTTGCTTTGCAGGTTCAACGAGGTATGCCTCCCCAAGATTCGCCCGATCACATGCTACGATTGACGCTGACCTTTTCCTTCTATGTGTGTTTTTCTACTTCCTCAAGCTGTACAACGTGCGTTGGGCTTCCGCCAGTTCCGGTAATTCAGGGGACGTGAAGTACTGATGGCCTTGCTTCGCTTGCGCAGTGGGACAGCTACTTCATCTCTCTCGGTTTGCTCGCCGACGGACATGTCGAGCTTGCAAAGGGGATCGTCGAGCACTTCCTGTTCGAGATCAAGCACTACAAGAAGATCCTCAACGGCAACCGGAGCTACTACCTCATGCGGTCTCAACCGCCTTTCCTCACCGACCTCGCTCTGCAAGTGTACTCGCAGCTCGACCCGGAGAATGCGGCCGAGAACCGCGACTTCCTGAAACGGGCGATCCAAGGCGCGATCGAGGAGTACCACCTCGTCTGGCACGGCGACCTGCGCCTCGACCCGGTTTCGGGCTTGTCTCGTTACCGTCCGGACGGCCTCGGCATTCCTCCCGAGACGGAGGCGTCGCACTTCACCGCCGTGCTGCAGCCGCACGCCGACAAGCTCGGAATCAGCGTCAACGAGTTCACCGAGGCCTACAACTCGGGCGAGATCGAGTGCCCCGAACTCGACGAGTACTTCCTGCACGACCGCGGTGTGCGAGAGTCGGGTCACGACACCACGTACCGCTTCGAGAAGAAGGCCGCCGACCTCGGCTCGGTCGACCTGTGCTCGCTCCTGTACAAGTACGAGATCGACATTGCCACCATCATCCGCGACCACTTCAACGACGAGCTCGAACTTGAGCACGACTTTGCCTTGACCCCCTTTCCGTTCGGCACCGAGGTTCCGTACGAGGCAGCGGCCGACTCGACCTTGCCGGACTTGAGTCAGCCGCGCCGCTCGACCGAAGGCAAGCAGACTTCGGCCGAGTGGTTCGCGCGCGCGGCGCGGCGCAAGCAGCTCGCCGACAAGTACCTCTGGCACGAGGGTCACGGGATCTACTACGACTGGAATTGCAAGAAGAAGAAGCAGAGCCTGTACGAGTCGGTCACGACCTTCTGGCCGATGTGGTGTGGCATGGCGAGCGAGGCGCAGGCGGCGCGCATGATGTGAGCTTGCTCTCTTGCTTGTATACCCGACTTGCATGTTGACTGCTGCTGGGCTCTTCTGGACGCACAGGAAAATGTCGTTGCACAAGTTCGAGGTCGCCGGCGGTCTCGTCTCGGGAACGGACGCTTCGCGTGGCCGGATCTCGCTCCAGCGACCGAATCGGCAGTGGGAGTGAGTTTGACCTGCCCTGTCAATTGTTACCCTATACATTCGTGCGAAGGCTGACAATTCCCGTTCTTCAGCTACCCCGCCGCTTGGCCTCCTCAGTACGCACTGCTACCGTATCTTTACACGTGCTCATGCAGCTGACGCTTCCACCGCATTCTTACTCTACAGCCAAATCATGGCCTGTGAGTGATTGCCGCTCTCAGCCTAATCGTCTGAACCTCCGCAACTGACTCGTGGGGATTGAATGCAGGGGTCGCCTTCCAGAAGTACGGCTACGTGCACGAGGCTCAGCGAGTCGCATACAGGTGGTTGCACATGTACGCTGCTTTCCTATCCTTTGCATGTCGGGTTTTGATTTTGCTCACCGCGAAATCTTTGCCTGCAGGCTCACGGTCGGCTTCGTCGAGGCGGGAGGTTGCGTTCCTGAAAAGTTTAACGCCGTCGAGGGGACTTCCAACATTGACGCCGAGTACGGCAACCAGGTGAGCCATGACTTTGTGCATGCTTCTTGAAGTCAAGCTGCCGCGCAATACTGACAAGCTCTGGTTTTTTTTGCCAGGGGACCGACTTCCACCTCATTCCGCGCGAAGGCTTTGGCTGGACCAACTCGTCGTACCAGGTCGGACTCTCGGTCATCACGCAGGCGCAGCGGCGCGCGCTCGGCGCCCTCACGCCGCCCGACTCGTTTTTCCGCGCCGGCAACGTCGTCCGCACGTGAGCGTGGTCGCTCTTGACTCCGCTTCGTATCGCATACATAGCTTTCTCCTTGATTCCGAAACATACATGTACATGCTGCAAAAAGACCATCTCGAGCCTGATCCCGTCCGAGGTCCGCATGAGGTTAGCAAAGATTAGTAATAAGCCCAATTAGTAAAACGGAGGAGTCGGCCTCGGAGCCGATCGCCGACCACGCGCGCGGCGGGCGGCGCGCAGCAGGAGCCGATCTCGAATGTCCGAAAAATTGGCCTTCTCTCTCATGCTGACACGACCCGCTACGCTCCTTGCGACCGTTGCACGACCTTGCACTGCTCAGAACGCTGCTCTTCTGCCTGCCCATCTCGCCCGCTACGCCCACAGTGAGTCTCTCGTGTTCGGCGATCGTCACCTGCTCCCCCACCCGCTGTACTTTGTGAGCCAGTGCGATCAAGGCTTGCCAGCATACCGAGGATGCTCAGCATACATCGGGCAACTCGCACTCCGCCTTTACCAGCATCCACAGCGACGCAGAACACCATCCCGACACCTTCCGGACGATCAACGCATCATCCTCACGATCTTGCCCGCTGACGCTACGTTTGCCCCCGTATACAGCCATGACCAGCGTCGCATCTTTCTACGACCTCAAGGCGGAGAAGCCCAGCGGCGAGAAGATCGACTTTGCCGTACGTTTCGTCCCGTTTTTCCTTCTTTCGCTATCGCGTCGTGATTTGAAGCTGGGAAGCTGACCCCTTGAATGCCTGGTAGGCCTACAAAGGCCACGTCCTCCTTATCTGCAATGTAGCTACGCATTGCGGCTTTACCCGCAAGTCCTCCTCGTTCGCCTCCACCCTCTGTTGAGCAAACAAGGGCGAGGCGTTTGTGATTATCGAGTGGCTGAGCCTGACTTTGTCTGGCTTCTGTTCCGCAGCCCAATTCACCGGCCTCGAAGAGCTCAACCAGAAGTACAAGGACAAGGGCCTCGTGGTTCTCGGATTCCCGAGCGACCAGTTTGGCCACCAAAACCCGGAAGACGACGCCGAGACGGGTGCCATCTGCCAGCGAAACCACGGAGTTTCGTTCCCGCTCCTCAAGAAGAGCGACGTCAACGGCAGCAACACCAACGAAGTCTTCAAGTACCTGAAGCCGCGGGCTAAAGGTCTCCTCGGCGAGCGGATCAACTGGAACTTTACCAAGTTCCTGATCAACAAGCGTGGCGAGGTCGTCCACCGCTACGCGCCTACGACCAAGCCCGAGTCGATCGCTGCCGACATCGAGAAGGCGCTCGCCGAGTCCGCATGAGGTCAATCTGGCAGCAAGAGTGCCAACCGCTCGTCGTCAATGCGCAGCTTGGGCGTCGAATCAGCCACACGAGTGGCCAGACCGGCAGGATCCTCTTCATTCCCACCCGTTCTCGTCTTCATAGTCTCCTGATCATGCTTGTACCTTTCTTTGTGCATTTCGTATGGCGTGACGTTCAAACAGAAAATTTCCTCCGTTCTCGCGACACCCGCATCCTGAGGTGGTTTCGGCTTCGCATCCTCCTCACTCAATTTGCCTGAGGCAAAGCACGAGATGAGCCGTCGAAAGCGACAGCAAGGTAACAGCACACCGCCTACCAACTTGTCTGCTTTCCGCGACGAGGAACGGCGTTGGAAGTCTCGCGTCTCGCCGCCGGATCTCTCGCTCGCCTTCGACATCAAAAACATTGCCTGGGACGCCGAGCCAGTCAACGGTCGTCTTCGGGGGGTATGGACGTCCGGGACCGGCCAGGCGGAAGAGTGCTGGCGCGTCGAGCTGCACGACTTGGCCGAAACAGCGATGGGACAAAGTCGCTGGAAGGGCAAAGACCGCCAAGAGGAAGGGGACTATGCTATCATCGTGCCACGGATACCCGGTACGAGGGCCTTGGATGTATTCTGCATTGGCCCCGCGTACCTGCTCACTAACAGGGTTCCGTTTGGCAGGCTTCGTCTTTTTCCCTCGGATCCTCCCCGAGTCGCTGCAGCGAGCTCTCGTAATCGAAACGCTTTCGCACGCCGGTCAGCCGAATCTCACCTCACTCGACAACCACTACGAGCTCCCGTCCGGCGGGTTATGGGCGGCCTGGCGCGACGGGCGCGGCGACGAAGTCGTTTCGCAGAAAGTTGCCGCAGCTCCTGCGGGAGCGTCAACGTCCGCCACCGGTCTATCCACCGTCCATGGGACTCCTGAGGAGCTGAAACGAATAGCCTCGGCGTCGTCGGCTTCTGGTGCGGTTGTTAGCGAGCTTCTGCCAAAGTTGCGATGGGCAAACGTCGGCTGGCATTATAATGTGAGTCTAGCCGTCTGCTTCCGGTACTCAATGACGATGGCGCCTTACTCTTTAAACCTACACAGTGGACGACAAAGCTATACGAATTCGACCGCGGACAGCCGCCTCTACCTCCGTTGATCTATCAGTGCTGCCGGTCTCTCGCTCGCCTGATGCCGTGGGAGACGATCTACGGAGCGGGATCCGCAGCAGACGGCACAGAGACTACGCCAGCCAAGATCGACTGGAAGCGGTGGCGAGAGGCGTACGAGCCTGATGCGGGGATCGTGAATTTCGTCAGTGCTTCCACAATTATCTCTGGCGAGGCCAAGCGCTGAGGCTGGCCATGAACGCAGTATCAGCTCAAGGACTCTCTCACTTCGCATGTCGACTTGTCCGAGGTGGATGCAGTCAGTCCGCTGGTTTCACTCAGGTGCGTGTTCTTCTGCATCTTTCCCAACAAAGGATGGGCCTGACACCCTCCTCGACCCAGTCTCGGTCATTCATCGGTCTTCCTCATCGGTGGCGCGACCCGCGACGTGCCACCCTTACCCGTTTTACTTCGATCCGGCGACGGGCTCATCATGTCTGGCGCCGGCCGCCGAGCTTATCACGGTGCGCTCTCCTTTCTGAGATCCGGCCGTTGGTTACCGACTTCTGATCTCGCACGCCGTCGTTCACAGCACTACCACGCGTGCTAGAGAACACCCTACCGGACTACCTGCGGGTAGACTGTCCGGATCCAGAAGGACTCGCAGGCGAGCAGTGGAAGTTGTACGGCGAGTACCTTGAACGCGGCGCTCGGATCAACGTCAACGTCCGTAGCGTTTTCTGAGGCAATCGTAACTGTCATTAGCAACTTGCTCTCGGCAGTTGGGGCTCTCTCGAAAGGCTGGACTCTTTGGCGACTTGGTGGATTCGTAAAGACAGATTCTCGTGAGTGCAAGAGACCCGCCCTCCGCACCATCTAGTTCCACTTTGTGTGTGCATTCGCCTGAACATAGCCTCACTTGTGGAGAGCATGCCGCGCCCTCAACGGGGAGCCGAGGATCCGTAAGGGTCGAGCGTGACTCGAGAAGAAATTGCAGAGAGAGCGGTACAGCAACAAGAGGTCGAAAGCAATACAGGAGCTCAGATACCAGCTGTAAGGCACAAGGTCAGCCGTCTCGTTCATCTAAGCACGGGCGCAGGAGGACTTGCCGAGAGAATTGATCGAGCCATAGTTCCGCACCGCGCCCAGCCCGCTCGCGAGACGGCTCCGGGGCGAGGTAGAAAGTGAGGGGTCTGCCTGTGCAGGTCCGCGTACACTCAAGAGGCTCGCATGGCTAGAGCGGTGGCGTAGCGTGCTGGTAGCGGCTGTCAACCCGCCACCGCGGTACTGGCGAGGGACGTCGACAATGTCGTTTTCGTCGTCCTCCTCCTCGGAGGAGCCGTCTAAATCTGATCCGGTAGCGCTTCCTTCTTCCGCGCTGCCAGAGTATGCGTACTCGCCGTCTCCAACGGAAGCGCGCCCGCCCGCGTCGCTGCCGGCTCTTCCTCCGCTGACGCTCGAACGGCTGCGGATCGACCCCGCCAAAGTCGCCCCGTCGACCGCGACTTGCGTTCCCTCCCAGCGTTGTTCGCCCCACGTCGACGAGCGCTTCATCCGCCCCGCGAGGGGGTTGCGCTCGCGCGTGAAGCCGACAAAGGCGGCAAAGAGGAGGTAGTGCAGGCAGGACCAGCCGAAACTGGCGAGGTACCACTCGGTGGTCGGGTTCAGGTAGTCGGCGGCGGCGGTGGCGGCGTCGCCAAAGCTTGAGGGAGGCGAGAACCCTGCATTCGTTTGGACAAGTTCGTTGAGGCGGAAGAGCAGCACGAGGGCGGTAACCTTGGTCCGAGGGGCGGAGCAGTGACAACAGTGACGATTAGCTTGAGAGTCCGCTATTCAGCCCGAGAGAGGACTCACTGCTAGCTGTGCCAGTATCACCGGTCCCAGTTCTCGTACTCGAGGGGACGCGAGGACCGCTCCGACCACAGGAGACCTTGCGAGGTTGATCGCCACAGTCGAGGGCGGCAACGTCTTGATCGGGACCCGCAACGCGAGTCCGACAGTGCTGACCAAATCCAGCAAAGCAGCGATTTGCAACACTGGCAAGAAGCGCGGACGGGCGAGTCGAGTCGGCGCGGACGGCGGCGATTCAGAGTCGACGTGGGTTCGTGTTGCCAACTCTCCCTCGGCGGGCTCGAGAGCGTCAGCGGTGGTCAGGAGCACAAAGTCCGAGCTGCTGCGAGGACTGGCGGGCGCTCCATGGTGCCCCGTTTCGAGCAAAGGAGAGGATGGCGCCGCGACGGCAGACATGGCGGAGGAAGAGAGGCAGCGAGTTGAGCGCACGAGAGCAGCTACAGCTCTTCTAGCTATCACTCTGTACTGTCCTCGTGATTCAAAATCCGTAATTTCAGATCAGACATCGCCCGCGATGTGCTCGACTTGGATCCGTTCCGGTTCGGGACTCCTTGTCGGACTCCGCGAAACGAACCGGCCGTCGCTCCCCGCCGGACTCGGACTCCGGCTGATGTACCTCCCCGCGTCCTCGTCGTCGTTGTCGCTGCCTTCCTCTTCCCCTCGCTCGACAACAACCGTTCGTTTCCTCCGCCGCCGCCGTCGGGAATCTTGCGCTTCGTCTTCGGATGCTTCTGTCCAGTATTCCGGCGAGCCTTCCTTCCGGTCCGCGCGTTCGTCGCCACTCGGGGACGGGCTCGGACTCGCACTCGGACTCCGACTGAGGTACCTCCCCCTCCCTCCACCTGCACCTTCCTCATCTGCACTGTCGTCGCCTTCTCCGACGTCCGATCCGTCCGCACCCTCGACCTGCATGACTCCGAGCGCTTTGCCGAGCTTGCTCCGCCGCGGCGCGAGCCCCTCCGTTTCTTCGAGGACTTTGCGCTGCGTCAAGCGCGGGAGTTGGATCTCGCACACGGATTCGCCGACGAGGAGTTGGTCGACAAACTCGTCCATGGTCAGGATCGAGTACGAGCCGTCTGCACATCGATGCGAGGGGTAGGGTCAGAGATGGGACGGTCAGGAGGGTTTCGTAAGCACGCACGCACCCATCGCCCGGTAGCGCAGTTTGCGGTAGTCGTCTAGTAGAGGTTCGAGCGTCTCGTACGCGTTCAGCGAATCGAAAGTTAACCGGACATAGAACGCCGCTAATGCTCGCAGATATCTGGGCGGAAGGCAAGGTCCGAGTCAGCGAATCATCCAAGTTGGGTTGAAAGGGGGGCACACTCACTTGAATTCTTCTGCTCTGAGGTACTCTAGGACGATTTCCCTCTCGGGTTGCAGTTGCAAGAGCTTGAGAACGAGGCAGATGAACTCTGTCGGCCGCGTGTTGGCATAGGTTCCGCCGACGGCTTCGAGTTCGACGGCGCGGTCAATGATGGTGGCCGCGTTGAGGGCGAAGCATTTCTCCTCTGCGCGCGCGGGCCAGTCCCCGGTGAGCTTGTGTCTGTTGTGCCTGCCCTGTTGGGCTGTTCGTAGGAGGACGCACTCCAGTACAAGGTGTCGTAGACTCGTTTCCGGATGACGGTCGGGACGAGGTACTGAGGTCAAACAAGCAGGGTCACTTCGGGTGCGGGGACCCCCCAGCCATACGAACTACTCACCTGAGGATTGGTTCCATGGATCGAGAGCGCCCCTGCGCGAGTCGTGTTGGCCATCTCGCCTCAAAAGTCGATCAGGTCGGGGTCAGAGGGGGGATCCGAGAGGGGAAGCAGGGGGCGACGACTGGAGCAGCAGTGCGAGGCGGTCCGTGATCGTACTGTTCCCAGTTGGCTTCTCTGCAATTCGATTCGATATCAAGCGCAAGGGCAGCTATAGAGAGAGTCGCCTGCTTCCGCGTCAAGGAGCTTTTTGCCGGACGGAGAGTGCGAGTGTCTCTGCTCTACACGCTCACCGGACCTCTGCCCCAGAGTGACGAGCCAGAGTTTAGAGCCATGTTGAGGACCCTCTTTAGTCGACCAACCTTGCCCTCGCTGCCGTCGACCTCGGCGCTCTCGTCGACCCTCTTCGATGCACAGCTGCCAGGTAAACCCAGACTCTCTCGCCGCGTGCACCTAACGCATACTGACAATGGGTTCGTACAACAGGTCTGATGCAGGTCCGGACAGCCACCAAGCGCGGCGGTGGTAGCTCCAAGAACGGCCGAAACTCGATCGGAAAGCGCCTTGGAATCAAGAAATACGGCGGTCAGTCACAGTCAAGGCGAGTCTGCTGAACACCGAGGAAGTGGGCTGACAACGGCTGCTGCGCAAACACAGGCCAGGAAGTCCTTGCCGGCAACATCCTCGTCCGGCAGCGCGGCACGACCTGGCACCCCGGCCAGCACGTCGGTCGCGGACGGGACCACACCCTCTTTGCCCTCGTGCCCGGGTTCGTCACCTACTACCGCGACACGGTCCGCGGGCGCGAACGGAAACTGATCGGCATCACCCCGAGCGGTCCGGACGAGAAGCTCCCGAGGGACGAACGCTCGCTCGGACGGAGTCGGTACTTTGGCGGCGTCAACCTCAACGGCGACTTGAGCTCGTCCATGGCATTCGACGAGGTGTTCGAGGCGGACGAGGTCCTCGGCGAGGACGAGCTGAAGCAGATGATTGCGGACGCAGCGGCTCAGACTGGAACCGCAGCGGCACCTGCCCCCGGAGCAACGGCATGAGTCGAGGGGTAACGGCCTACTCCCTCCCTGTATCTGTAACATCCTTGTTCGCACTATTCGAAGCGGGCCGGAGAGCCGGTGGACGAGCGCTCTCACTCTCGTACTCTGCCCGCCGGATCCGCTGGAGGACGAAGTGTGCATTGGCACTAAAGAGTAACGACTCCTAACTGAGACTCCAGATTGCTAAAGAGTCTGCCTCGCCGCTCTTGACCTGCGTCACGCCGCAACTCCCGGCATCGTCTTTGCCCATTGAACCTGCCAACGGGACGCTCGACATCGCTGACTGCGATCTCTCCGCAGCCTCACCGGGGCCATCGGTACCACCCTCAGAGCCAGCATCGTCATCACCGTCAGATTCCGTTTCGGAGTCCGAATCGAGCCAGTCTCGCTCCGGCACAGTGGCCTGCTTCTTTTGAAAATGCCGCGTGCCAGAGGTGGTGATCAGCCACGGTTCGGTCGGGTGGAAGAGAGTCGACGAGATTGGATCTGTGCGAGCATTACAGGGGTCAATCGCGAATTAGTGAAATTCCGGATCCGATAAGAGAGCAAGGACGCTTGGGGTCTTGCGAGTGAAGGCGTTGCATACCTTGCGAGAGGGAGAAAGTTGTGACTGGCTCAAGTTGATCTGGTAGAGGCTGTGCGCTAAAGACCAAGAGGACACCGTCCTATGTAGCGCCGGGCGCGTTAGGATTAGGAGCCGTAGCAGGGGCCGAAGATCGGAATTTGCGGAACGAACCTGGTCTCCCGCCGCGAGCCACATGCCGCTCGGATCGATATCGAAGCCTGTGCGATTAGAGAGGCTTGCGTGAGCAGAGGGCATGACGCTACCCGACGGGCCGCGTGTGGAGGAGGAGGGACTCACCGAGTCGCTGGTTCGTACCGCCTTTACGAGCCAAGCGCCCGCCGCTACTTCGTTTCGAGGTGTTGCGCAGATCCCATACGTCCAGATGTGTAGACTGTCGAGAAGCGACAAAGAGGAGATGGGGGGACAAGGGATGGAAGAGGAGCTGCGGTTCGGAGGGGTTCACATGAGTACATGCGGCACCAATCCTACGGACCGTTCCGGGATCGCACCTTGGTGACGCCACCTTTCTGTGACGGAAACAAGAGGTTGACCAGTGGTCTTTGCATCGAAGGGTCGTACAACCCGACCGAGCCGGAGAAAGACCCCGCGGCGAGAAGTGCGGTCCCGCTCGTCTGGTCATAAGGCGAAAACGCGAGCGAGGAGATGATCCCTGTAGCGTGCGGGCGTCAAAGATCGAGCGACGTATGATTCGGCGATCAAAAAGAGAGGCGCGACCTTACCTTTCTGACCTGACCGCGAGCTCCGCGTTGGCGTCGTTTGCATCCGAAAGCCAGCTTCGCCGGGCCGCGCGACGTCAAAGATTTCGACCGCGTTCTCAAAGCCGCAGTAGAGACTGGTTTCGCTCAAAGTATACCTCAGTTGTGAGTAGAGAACGCCGACGCTTTCAGCGAGGCGGGGAACGCACCTGGATCCGTCCGGAGAGAACGCCATCGAGTGCGGCGCCACAAAGCGCTCGGTATGGTCGACAATCGGGTAGCTCGCTCGGATCTGTCACGACATTGGTGTCAATCTTTTGGTCTTACGCCTTGAGGTGGGACACGGTCGGGGCGCTCACCCTCCGGTCGTGACCGTCGAGCAAGTGAACCGGGTGATCTTTGACGCCCGTCGCAAAGGCGAACATGGCCGGGTCGTACGCCGAGGCGCCCGGATACCAGGCCGAAGAGTTCACGGCATCTGGCGGAGCGTGCGTCCATGCGGGCTCGAGGCGTTTCGAGGTGGAGGCGACGGGCTGTTCAGGTTTGCGAGGTCTGCGGCGGGCATTTGGTTCGTCAATTGCGGCAGGTCGGAGCACGACAATCACAGGAGGGTATGTCTCACAGTGGAAAGAGCGACAGGGAGCGGTCGTCCGCTATAGCAAGCACGCAGGAGCCGTCGGGACATCTGGGAAGTATCGGAAAGAGGGACAAAACGGGGAAAATCAAAGTCAATGAGCGCTGAGCGGGATCGCGCGCGCTGGCGCGCGAGTACAGCAAGAGCGTCGGAAGGTCATGTACATTAAAGCGTCCCTGTAGAAAGCGTCGGTGGCTCGCTTTGACGAGTTGGGAGCAGGAGCGGACGAGATTTGATTCGGTCGGGCGGCAAAGGTCACGAGGTGGGACATTCCCGCCATTGGAACAGACAGCTTTGTTGTTTCTGTCAAGCCAGTCGAAGATTTCGTACAAGGTAGAGTGTGTTTGTGATGATGAGGCGAGCTGAGCTCTGGCGTGCACCGCCTCGTTCCGCTCACAGTGACCTGCTGCTCTCTCTCAGGGTTCCGCCATTCACACAACAGACCATGAGCGACTCTACTAAACCTGCCCAGTCGGTCAGCGACGCCGTCCTCACCCAGGGTGCGCGCAACCTCTGCCCGCCCTCCTCCTCCTCCTTTTCGTACAAAGTTCACTGACCTCGTTCCCGCTTCACCAGTCGAGTTCTACCTGTCCAACTCGAACTTGCCGTTCGACAAGTTCTTGTTCAACCTCTGGGCCGCATCCTACCACGACCCCGCCGCCATCATCGCCAACACCCCGGCTCCCGAAGGTTCCCAAAAACACCCCCAGTCGCCGCACAATGCCTTCCACCTCGGCTGGCTCCCGCTCGAAAAGCTCGCTTCGTTTAAGCGCATGCAGCCCTACCTCGAAGCGCCCCCCGCCGGGCTCGGGTCCGTCGACGCGATCGCCGAGGTCGTCAAGCAATCCAACCTCGTCGAGGTTCACAAGTTTGGCCAGGAAGGAGAGACCGGCGCCGGCTGGTACGTCCGCCGCAAGACCAACCTCTCCAAGCCGGAGGACGCGATGCAGCGCAGCGTCTACGTCAAGGGCTTCCCCGCGACCGAGAAGAACGGAGAGACCGATGAGGAGCGCAAGGAGATCAAGGCCAAGGAGGACGAGCTCCAGAAGCGCCTCGAGTCGTGGGCGCGGGATCTGAACGTCGGAAAGGTCCTCTCGGTCCGCATGCGGCGCGAGGACAGGCCCGGTGTCGACGGCAAGCCCCCCATCAAGGGCAAGGGCAAGTTCAAGGTGAGTTCCGGGGAGTCGCGGTTTCTCCCTCGTAAACAGTGTGACTGACTCGGAAGCGGTCTCTAGGGCTCGATCTTCATGGAGTTTGCCGAGAAAGAGTCGGTCGACAAGTTCCTGTCCCTCGACCCGAAACCGACCTTTGACGGTGCTGCTCTCGAGCTCAAGACCAAGTGAGTTGTCGTTGTCGGAGGCATTCCTTCTGGTCTTCTGCCGCGCGGCGCTGACCCGCGCACGCACTCATCCAGGCTCGACTACGTCGAGGAGAAGCGCAAGCTTTACGCGCCCGACTCGGCCCCGATCACGGGCGCCTCCAAAGACTCTGTCCCGAAGAACCCGTACTCCAAGTCGGCCAAGCCTTTCAATGCCTGGGCCGAGCGACTCGTCGGCGAGGACGGGTTCCCGATCAAGCCGTCGGCGGTGGCCGCTGCGCGCGCCAACGGCAAGAAGCGTGGAGCTGAGGACGAGAACGAGGCAGAGGAGCGCGAGATCATGTACGACGGCGTGCGCTTCAAGGCGCGCCGGACCGGTGGCAAGGACGGCAAGGTCGAGATCGTCGACGAGGAGAGCGTCGGCAAGGGCGACGGCGGCTGGGCGACCGGCAAGGTGTTCCGGTTCACGATCGCCAAGAAGGACGGGTCGACGTCGACCGAGTCGAAAGAGGACGGCGAAAAGTTCGACTTTGTGGCGCTCAAGAAGCGCCTCGAGCCGATCGCCAAGCCGGCGTTTGTCTCGCTCGCCGAGGACCGCCCGATCGCGCCCCTCCCGGCTGGCGCTTCGGGAGACAAGGACAGCACGATGAAGGAGGCCGCGCCCAAGTCCGAGTTCCCGACGCGCTTGAACGCCCCGCCCGAGATCAAGTCGTCTGCCGACGTCAAGAAGGACGAGGCGCCGGAAGCGTCGACGTCTTCGGGCTCGGGCTCGGGCGCACAGCAGTACCCGGCGCGCGGACAGGCGAGCTTCAAGGAGGTGGTCACGGACGAGACTTTTGACAAGCTCAAGTCCGAGGTCGGCGAGATTGACGGCCGCAAGGTCGAGTGGGTTCGTGTGTCCGGTGCGTTTCTTGTGCTCTCTCTTGGTTTTTTTTTGCGCGGATTGTCGCTGACTTTGTTTCGTGCGGTAATCTACAGAGGCGGACGAGCGTGCGCACCAGCTCTCGCGTGCGCGCTACCACGCCGAGCAGGCCTTTTCGGGCGAGCGCGGCGGTCCGGGCGGTCGCGGTGGCCGCGGCGGAGGACGTGGCGGTGGACGCGGTGGTCGTGGTGGACGCGGTGGCGGTGGTGGACGCGGCGGTCACAACAAGCGCCCGCGTCGCGATTAGGATGTGTTTTATTCCCTGAGATATCCCCGGGTTGCCTCGCTCGCTCGCGAGGGCCCATGAAAAGCAGTATTTCGACTGCCCGCGCGTGTCTCCGCGCGGTAAGAGAGATATAGTGCGCATGCCTTGCCCGAATGATTTGGCGCGGTCACGTGCGAGGCTCTTGAGGAATGCAGCGGGGAGCGGTTCTTCCTCGCAATATTGATACTGAACAGCTCGCACGACTGCCGGAAGGTCCGCCAGCTATCGCGAGCGCTTGACTGCTCTGGGATCATCGGATCCGGGCTGGACGTCGCTCGTTCTCCGGCGCGGCATGCAACACCCGCTGCGGTCCGCGTCCGCAACTCCCGACTCTGCCACCGGCTGGGAGGCGGTCGACCGCGAGATTGAGCAGCTCGCGCATCAGGGAAGGATGGACGAATCCAAAGCGGCCAAGTTGGCGGAAGGAGCGGACGTCGAGGAGGGTCGGGAAGCCCCACCGCACGACGCCTCGGACGACACAGAGGCCTTGCATGCCGAGGCAGAGCAGTACATACGGAGGCTGGATCCGGAGGAACAAACACGCAAGGTAATCCTGCTCGCCTGCGCGTGCTGTCTCAGCATCGGAAGGTGCGTCCCTTCGTTTTGTACGGCTTTGGCATTCGTATCCAGCTCAAAAGAGAGTTCCCACAGCCACTATGCAACGTATGATTTGGGTCCTATCAAGAACTCCCTCGGCACGAGCGAGTCGGGCTTTGCCGGCTTCGTTAGCGCGATCGAACTCGCCAACACGGTCACGCCGCTCGTCGCCGGGTTCCTCGTCGCCAGGCTCGGAGCAGCCGTGTGCGGACTCGTTGCGACCGGTTTGGTCTTTGGCGGCCAGGTCATCGTCTACTTTGCGCAGAGCCTAGAGGGAGGAGCGGCAGGGAACTTGCCACTCATGGTGGGTCTTTTCTGTTCGCCGGGTCACAGAGTCGATACTTATATACGAGCATATATAGGTGCTCGGTCTCCTCGTGTTTGGCGCCGGGACTTCGCCTCTGGCTGTGGTACAAGAATCAATCATCCTCCAGCACAACGACTCGTCTTCGCACTTTGTCGCTCGCTCGATCGCGGCCGGACTCGTCCTCGGCAAGGCGGTGGGCTTTCGCGAGCTGTGTCCGGGTGTCTCTCGCACCCGCTGACCTGGTTTTCCCCGCAGGGTTCCTTTGCCGGTGCATGGTCGTCCGAGCCGCTCTACGCCATCTCGCCGCGCCTCCCTTTCCTGGTCGCCTTGTGTCTCACCCTTTTTTCCTTCTCGGCAAGTCTGCTTTACGCTCTCGTGGAACGGCGGAACAGTCGCGCTCGAGCGGGGCTCAAGGACGCCGCGCACCATAAGCCTCTCCGACTTTCGACCTTGGCCTATTTCGGCTCGCCGTTCTGGTGGTACATGGGCGTGTGCGCCCTCGCCGGAACGTGGTATACGACCGAGCACCTCTCGTCTCACCTCTTGCAATCCGTCTACTCGATCCCGGAAGCGGAAGCGAGTCCAGCTGCGGCGCTCGTGCTCGGTGCTCCTCTTTTGGTGTGTTCGCTTGAGTGGTGGCTTACTTGCGGGTGGCTAATCCCCTTTTCACGCTGCAGTGCTACCCGCTCTTGGGGTACTTCCTCGATCGCCGCCCAAATTTGCTGGACAAGTTTTGGCTCGCTGTGCCGTCTTTGGTCTCTTTCACCTACTTTAGCTACTTGCTGGTGAGCTAGATCTCGTTGATGTCCGCTGAAGTGTGCTCGCTGACTGGCGTAACCCTTTCGCAGCTCGGTCCCTTCATTCCGGCTTTTCTCGCCATTCTCCCGGCTGCCCTCGGCGTCGGCAGCGGGACGCTCCTCTTGGTGCTCGTGGTGCCGAGAATCGTCGAGCCAGAGTGGGTTTTCTCTTTTGACTGCGTCTCTGCCCCGCTGACACGCTTGCCCTTGCAGTCAAGCCGCGACCGCTCTCGGCGCGCACAAGTCGATCGAGATGGCCGGCGCCATCATCATCCAGACCCTCTGCGGTCGTTTGCTCTCGCTCGAATCGCACACCCATCGCCCCGACGAGCAGCTGGACGAAGATCCGACGTGGGCCATTGCACTCCTCTTGGCGGGTTCGCTCGTCCAGGTCGGCGTCGTCGCGCGGTGGTGGTCCGTCATCCGGGCGACGGCTCGCTCCAAGGCGACGAGTGTGCCGACCGAGGAGGAGCTCGGGCTGCTTGACGATGGGCGGGTTCCGTCGCCGCTGTCGTCGTCGTCGTCGGAGTCTGAAGCTGCGGCGCGCGGATACCGATGTCTCTATGCTGCCACTGGAATAGTCGTGCTCTCGTGGGTGTGCTTCCTGTCCAACTTGGTCTAGGCCGTGTAATTTATCTGATCGAAGTTGTGCCGTCGTTGGGGCTTTTGACCATCTTTGCACATGCACTTTCCCTTTGCTTCCTCCTCCGATCACTCGCTTGGTCCGCAGTCGACAATCCAGATGCATTCCAGTTCAGCGCTGCATGATCTTCCGCTGTGTCTGTCCAGTGCGAAAGCCGCCCTCGGAGTGCCTCGCAGGACCGGATCTCTCCTTGACGAATCACCCATAGGAAGAGTCGAGTCGTCATCCGAAGTGCAGTCACTCATCCAATCCGGGCGAGAACGCTAAGTAAGGAAAGATCATATCATGCATACGAGCCTGAAGAGTACCTGCCCAAGCGTGCTCTTCGAGTGAACGGTTCAATGCGCGTACGTTTGAACGCCCAACTTGCGCTCGTCTTGGCGCGTCTCGCTGATTCCGCGCCTAATCTCGAACTCGTCGAAATGTACTAGTGCTGGCACAGCTGCCCTGACACGTGCCCGGGGGACCGTCGATTCGGCGCCCTCCGAAAGGGTGAGGATTATATGCGACAGAAGGAGTGCCGATGGACCGTCTCGTCTCCGAAAGCGCTTTCCGCGCCCCCACTCCGGGCTTCATCGCTTCATGACATCCGATCCAAGCTATGCTGAGCCCTAGGGCACCCCTTTCGAGGCAACTTGTCAGCCGAGAGTGGCGAGGGGAAATCCCTTGCCTTCTCCATGGCAGCACCCAATCTTGGGTCGGAATCTTGTTCCACCAGGGCAGGGTCAGCGTATCAATAGACTGCTTCAATGAACAACAAGCGGCCACAGAGGCTCTCCGAGAGGGCCAACACAGGCTTTCTTTGCAAAAATGGTCCGGGAAGCGCTCAGGCCCCCTGCTCCTCCAGAGACCAAGTCCCGAATTAACGTTTGTTTTGGGGTCTTTTTGTACCAGTTCGCTGCCCATAGAAGCGCAGACTGGGTTTTTGCGCATTGCGCGACCGTAGAAGCTCTCCGAGGGGGTGAAACCGTGCTATTCTGTGCGGTGAACGCTCGCACCCTCTCCTTCTCCAGAACTGACGTGAGTTCCGGCATTCCATTGTACCACGGCGGTGCCAACAGTACAGTAGACTGGTTCGATGCATGTTTCGCGGCCGTAAAAGCTCTCTGAGAGGGGTAAATCGAGCCTCTCTTTGCGGCGACGGTGCGGAAAGCCTCAAGCCCCTTGCTCCTCTAAATTTGCTCGGGCCTTGCCGGGACTTGCAGGAAAGATGGCAGACAAATCTGTCGGTTCTTAGAGCCTACTGGACTTGTTCTCCGAGGCTTTCTTGGCGAGAAAAGTCCGATCGAAGTTTCTTGAGAAGGTCGACTTTCGGGGATCATAATTGGCGTGGAATTGTCCGATTCGAGTCGTTTTGGGACTGACGGGTAGCTGGATAGTTGCTGCGACTGATGGGGTTAAGTTGGTGACAAAGGCGCGTTTTGAATATAGAACCAAACCAAAAATTCAACATATCGAAAAGGACTGGATGGGATAGTGGTTATTCCGCCTCTCTCACACTATAACAACAGTTATTAAGTACAGAGGAAGCCGCGAGTTCGATCCTCGCTCTGGTCAAGACGGCGCCGATAGGCGTAGCACTCTTTTGGAATTCGAAAGTCTCTTTTTTGAAAGTGGCAGGAGAAGGTCTTTCCGGAAACTCCTCGGAGGGTCTGTGCGAGGAGCGGTCTGTGCGAGGACGGGCTGGGCTCCGTACACCCGCAGACCACTCAAACCCGGTACTTAAATTTTCGAGAGGTCGAGTCCTTTCACCCCGAGCGTGCACTCAAAGCCCTGCCTACAAAGACAAGCCCGCTACTCAAACTAGAGACTCATAGGCTCACTATAGTCTGCTCAATGCCAGCGAATGAATCTCAATCGACTCGTGTGCTCTCCCACCTTGCGCTGTTTCTTTTTGCCACTGCGCATTCGCAGACCCCTTGTACACTTGTCACTCTCTTTAATCATTGCAGGTCTTCGCGCGCGCATACTCCACTTACAAAGGTGGAGACATGTCAAATGGACTGATTCGAGAGTTGAAACTACATGAGAGCGGACGCGGAGAGGTGCTTGCCAGAGATGCGGCTGCGAGAGCTTGAGCTTTCACGATCGCAACATCCTCTCTCCCATATGCTTCCTTCATGACACCAGTGCAGGAGCTCCTCCCGCAGGCAGCGAGGAAGGAGCCGCGAGGCGGAACGCGCTTTCCGTCAAGCCATATATGCGCATCGACGAGGAAGGCAAGTGAAATGTCTGTACGCGCACTCAACCAAGGTCGCGCAGGAGGGGTCACAAGGCAAGCAAGCTCTTTGCAACATGACTAGTCGTTCGATCGCGAGTAGTCGTCGTCTTCTTCCTCCTCGTCTTCTCCCTCTTCGTCGTCGGGCCCGCCTCCATCAAAGTCGTAAGGACTCGGCCAGAAAAAGTCCTCCGGGATCGCGTAGCCGGCGCTTGGACCCTTTTTCGAGTTGCCCGACTTGCGAGAGTAAGCGAACCGAACAACGTCGTTCAGGCAGCCAGCCACAATCCCTTGGTCTATGACAGGACGGTCAATGTGCTGCCCCACGCTTGCAGACCAGAAAAGAACAAGGACACCCACCCGTTGTAGTCTGTCCATTCTCGGTCGGGGTGCGGAAGCGTTCGGTTTTGACGGGTTCGAAAAGGAAGCGCAGAGTTGCTGCCAACTTCAAGTCGTTGCTCTTGAGAAGGCGTCCGAGGAGATGGTGATACGCGTGGTCAAAGGGCAACTGGATCAAGTACTCGGCTAAACTCGCGCGAATTGCGTCTACAATCCGAAAGAGACCAAATCAGTCTCACTTCACTTTGGGCGACATGAGAAAACCCGAGAACTCACCGTGGCTGGCAAGGTCAGAGGTCACTTGCGAGTACCAGACCAAGACAGGGTTGAACACGCGGATCCCCGAAAGCGGCTCGACGATCGACATCTCCTGTAACTCGACGGTCAGAACCGGCTCAAAGGTGCAGCTTCCTCACTTGAAGACACATCTGCAGCTCCCTGAAGATCTTTTCCAGCTGTTCATGGGAGGTTGAAGATCTGGGGAGCAGGAAGGCCCGGGTAGGTGAAGTATACACGGGGCAGCCGAGGCCAATCGGGCGATGACGGATGTCGAAAGAGTCCTCCTGGGACGGTGGCATTGACCCGGAGGTGACACTGTTTTCGCGGAAAGCTGGTGAGTTCATCGGATCTCAGACAATTTACAAGCGTCTCAAGGATGGACCAAAACTGCGTACCTGCAGCAATCGCAGCAAACGAGGTAGTAGTCAATCGCCTCCTCACCCGGCTTGCATTTGGACGCGGCCCACTTCCCCGACTTGGCGTCCGTCCCCTCCTGGATGTAGAGCTTGCAGAACGCCTTCGGTGGAGACAAGCTCTTGCGGGTCGCGGCGCAGACGTCTTCCAAAGCGATCACTTGTCCGACTTGTTCGGGTTGGTCTCGGCCCATCGTGAGAGTGTACGTCTCAAGCTCCTGTTACGAGCTTTGCTCAGCTTAAATCGCTTAAGGGCGATTCCGTGTAAGCATGTGTACTCACCTCGAAACGTTCGCCCCATGCTTTCGCTTGCGTCGCCGCGAGATCGCTCTCCGCCTTGCTGAGGCCCGCCGCACGCTTGGCGTTCTCGACCCGATCCTCGGCCGCCTTGACAAGCCGGTTCTCCCGAATCGGGCGAGCAGAGTGGTGGTTCGTGCGAAGCAAGCGCCGATCTTGCGCAAGAAACACGGTGAAGCGATTCATCTCGGCCAAGTGACGACGAGCGATCACCGAAGTCGCCGGGACGATGAGGAGGGCCCCCGTCTCGTGCGAGGATCCGCGCTCTGCCGCGCCATTCTTGTCCGTGGCGGCACCGCCGAACCCGCGCTTTGACGGGTTGCCGGAGCCTTCGACGATGCACAGCAGACTGCCGTTGCGGGAGATGCCGGTGGGAGATTTCGAATGATAGCTCGGCGTCTCTGAAGTCCGAATGATCTACACAAGCAGGCGAGGCCGACGTGCTTCGTCGCGGGGGATCCCCCGTTGGACGAGCCGCGACTGGAGAGAGACGAGCAAATCAACGAAAGGTTCTCAAGCAGAGAGACCGAAAGAGACTGGGAAATGCCAAGACAGCTTGCAGAGATGATGTCATTGACGCTCTTAACGATGCGGTAAAGGCGATGAACGACCGAGTGTGAGCAGCGCAGCAAGGCGCTGGAGTTGGGGCTACGAGCAAGTATGTATCAGTGGTCTGATCTCTAGTTCTCGCATATCGCCTATCACTCACTTTGCAGCCCAGGTCACGACACCTTCGCCGGTCAAGAGCTTTGGCAGGTACTGCTCCGACACAGTGAACAGGTCCCACTGCCAACGATCGCAGTTGGCGACGACCTCGATGAAGCTCGAGAAGAGCACGCTGCCGACATAGCGCTGCGGACAAAACGCGTGTGTGATCAGAGAATGTGATCCCGGAGAATGCGGTTCACAATCTGGACTCGCAGGAAATTGTCTCTTGAAGCAGATCGGCTCGACGTCCTTGCCCGCTGCGTAGACGGACTTTTTCCCGCCTGCACAGGCCGGATCGACCTGAAACAGTACCGTAGGCGAAGAAGCCGGATTCGCGTCTGGGTTTGCAGTCGGAAGCGGGCTCGCGCGGTCACAGTCGACGACGTACAGATCCCGAGTTGCTTCTTCGAAAGACGACGGCGCAAAAACGTCTTCGATAGGACGGTCGTGCCAGAGTGCGAGGTACTCGGCCTCGTGAGGGTCGACTGTATCGACAAAGCTGTCAGTCAACTCTCGCATTGAGACACATCAGCAAGAGCTGCTTGCGTACCGTCAACGGCATCGACCTTTTTCCTTCCCGCACGGAGACGAGCGTGGCGGTCGTCGCTGGTCTTCTGATTCGACGGTGCCGGCTTCGCCTTCGACTTGCGGGCGGTGCAGGAGCACTTCGCGTTCTGGAGCCGCTCGTACTCCTTCTCGAGGTCGTTCTTCGCCTTCTTGAGGCGCGCGTTCTCGTCAAAGTAGTTCCTGTTCGCCTTTTTCACCTTCTCGTTTTCATCCCTGAGCAACTCTGGACGAGGAGACGCGTGAGAAAGAGGAGGCGAGAGAGACAAAAAGGGCGAGGGCGCGCGGACGCAACTGTTCTTTTCCCTCAAGTCGGCCATTCTCTGCTTCATCGTACGTGGGTCCTTCTGGCACCCTGCGCGCGGACGATGCGCGTCCTCCTCCTCGCTCGAATCGTAGCTGTAGTCGACGCCGTCCATGTTCTCGTCGTCGTCTTCATTTCCATGTTCACCGCCGCAGCCATCTCCCCAGCCTTCGCAGTACCGGTCCTCCTGGTCGGCTCGCCACTCAGCTTCCTCCTCCGCCAACTCGCGCCAGTCCTCCTCCGTCATCTCGATCCGGGGCCTCTTGACGCCCTGGCCGGCGCCGCCGACGAGCCGTTCGCACAGAAAGAGCTGCGAACCGCTCGCGAGGTCGTAGTCGGCGATAGTCGCGTCGGAGCGGAGGACCTTGCCGCCGAACAACAAGAAGAAGTCGGTCGACTCCATGCCCGTCCTCGCGGCGACGTCGTTCAGGAGCGCGGCGACGGGCGCGCCGGGACGAGCCGAGACGGTCAGCTGTCGGGGGAAGGAGCGAGCGCTGGTCAGCTCGCCATGCGAACTGCCCTCGCGCGAAACCTCTGGGAACTCACAGTCTGGTCGGCTTGGCGCACAAAGAGCTGGACGGCGGTCGAGAGCGATCACGAGTGCGAGGACGGCGAGCGGGAGCGCTTGGTCGGGGTGCCCTCGTTGAGCGGCGAGGCTCTGCAGGCGGGAAAGATCATGGTCAGCTTGGAGGGGTCACCGCGGGGGGAGATTGCACGTGATCGACTTGCCTGCCAAGCTGTTCGAGTTGCGCCTTGCACTCGAGTCCGGTCTCGGTCTTGGCCGACGCTTGCGACTCTTCCTCGAGGAACCCGAAACTCTTTTCAGCGTCGACGACGCGAGGCGACGACGGCGTGTTCGGAAGCGCGAGAATGGCCTGCTTCTGAGCCGAGTCGACGATCGAGGCACAGACTGGTTCGACAACTGACCCGACGACGGTCTCGTTCGAACGCAGAGACTCCGTCGACGCCGACGGGGAGCGAGAAGGCGAGCGCTTTGCCTTGTCGGGAGAGGGCGAACGCTTGAGGCAAGCGGCTGCGAGCGTCGTCCTTCCGGCTACCGACTTGGTCGAGACAGTCGTCGGGACGTTGACGGTTGGTTTCTCATCGACAAAGGCGAGCGAGTTTGCGGCGTCGACGCCGGTCGCAAAGCGGGAGGCGACGGCGGTGGCGGCGGGAGACGGCGTCGACGACTTTGGGAGCGCGGCCGAATCGGCGGTCGACGCGACGGACATGGCGACAAAAGACAAGGCCGAGTCGGCGGTCGAGGCGGCGTCGACTTTCTGCGGCACGGGCGAGGACGACGACGGCGAGGAAGAAGGAGCGGCGGAAGGGTTTGCCACGTCGGGCGGCGACAGAGGTTTGAGGGGACCTGGCGTGACTCGCGTGGCTCCTCCAGAGCGCACATGCGTCGGCTCTGCCGAGTTCGAGGAAGAAAGCTTGCTGAAAGTTGAGAAGAGGCGAGGTCAGCGGGGGCCCCGCTCGGACTCCCCTTAGTCTCACCTGTTGGGCTGCTCGACTTTTGCGCCGCATTCGGCTTTCCTCTCGATCTCGTCGACGTACTGCGAGTTGGCGACGAGCGAGACTTTCGCGTTGTTGCCGCTCGCAGAGGCGGTGGCGGTGGCGGCGGCGGCGGGCGGCGACGGCGAGTTGGCGAGCGTGGACAAATTCCCGAGCTGCTTGCGAGCCGAGTCGTCGTCGGTCGTCTCCTCCTCTGCGACGACCGTCCTCGCATAGTCGTGCGGGCGACGGCGGTCTCCCTTGTTGCCCTCCGCCCTCCTTCCGTTGTTGGCATTGCGCGGGTCGACGGAGCGCCGCACCAAGTCGTAGTGTACAACACGATTAGCGAGCGAGTTCTGAGCCTTTTTTGGCTGGTTTTCGAGGTATTGGGGAGTCGCAAAGTAGCGGACGAGCGAATACGACGTAAGGAGGTGGAGAGGAACGAGCAGGCAGCCGAGGCCACCTGCCCCGGGCGAGGGCGTCATCGTGTGGAGTTGCAAGTGTGTGTCGGTGGTCGCCAGGGTCAGCGTACAAAGGGACGAGAGAGAGACGGGTCAGCGCGAAAAGCGTCGTCCGCGCTGGGCGACGCCGCCGCCTCGCTCTCCTTCGGCATCCCTCGCTCAGCCTCCGGACAAAAGAACGGGTGCAGTCAATACTTTCATTCGTCATGCCGCTGCCTCCTACGCCCGCTTCTGCCGAGCTCTGGCAGTTCAGCCCCCTCGAGGCGACCGTCGCTGCGTTCGATCCCTCGACCGTAAAAAGCTTTTCGCCCCTGCTGTCCCGCTTGCCGTACGCTGCTGAGCGACGTCCGCGCAGGGGCCTCGTCAAACAGAGTTTGCCCCCAGGCGACCCCCTTGCTCGAGACGTCGACAGGCGACCGTTGTGTCATCGCTGGCTGCTCGAGAAAGTCGTTCAACCGAATGAGCAACCGCGTTCGTACGTGCTCCAGCAGGGCGACGGCTGTCGAGGAACTGCCTCGAGCAGATTGCGTGCGCGCGTTGGTCTCCCCCGCGCCCCTTTGGTCGCCCACTCGCGTTGGTTGACGCCGACACCGAGATGAGGCGAACCCCGACGTCCGACTCCCCCCGCACTCTCGAATGCCGACACTGTCCGTACATTAGCTTGTCCGTTGCGACGTCCGTCTTTCGGCGTTCAAGGCCGAGCCCGACGTCGCCGCGGAGGGTACCGGAATCAGCTCGCTTCAACCAGCGCGAGCGCTCTGGGGAACGAACGCCTTCGCGACCGCGCGCACCGCTGTTTTTGCATCGCTCATGAAGGCGGCAGGAACACCACGAGTAAAGTCAAGCTTGCGGGCATGTGACGAGATCGACGAGCGCGCCGAGCGTACGCCCGAGAACGCAAGTCCGAGTCGTATAACGTCCTCAACGATGCGCGATGGCGAGAAAGGCTGACCTTGCGCTGTCCTGGGGAGGTCGTAGAGAGCGGCGCATTCTCTGCAATGCGCTACCTGTTCCCCTACCCTTCTCACGGTCAACGGACTGAAGAGACGATCGATTGCCGCTGCTGGCAGTTTCAGTCGGAGGACGGCGAGCTTTCTGTTCCACAGCACGCACAGATGCAGGCAAAGAAAGGGAATGTTTACAAGTCGAGTGGTCCCGCAAGAAGACTGAAAGAGCCTAGACCTCCGAAACGTCCTCCTCCTCCTCCGAATCTCCGCTCAGAAAGACAAAATCCTCCTCCGAGTCCGAAATCGAATCCGAGACCGACGAAGACGCCTGCGAGTCCGCGCCGACCGACCGCACGACCGACTCAAACTCGCTCAGGTTCGAAGCGACCGTCGACGAGGGCGCGGCGGCTTGCCCCTGGGCGTCGAGCGAAGGGGCCATGAACAGGACCGACGATGAGGAAGACGAAAGGGAGGCGACCGGTTCCGACTCGATCGTGAGGTCGATCCAGAGGCGCTCGCCAAAGAGGGTGCTGTCGGGGAGGGCAAGACGCCAAAAGTCCATGAAGCGGCCGCTGTCATCGGGCGCCTTGCAGTCGCACGAGACCGACACGACCTCGTTCGGCGCGGCGGCGGCGACGTCAAACGAGGACGAGGCGGTGGTGGTGCTGGCAAAGTGCTTGGACGAGAAGCCGCCGACGTGGACCAAGCGGCAGCCGGCGGGCCAGCCCGCGGGACCGGCGCGGACGGCCCACACCTTTTGGAACTCGGCGCCGGCGGGGACGGCGATGCCGTCAAGGAGCGTGATGTCGCTGACAAACGTCGCGTGGGGCAGGCTAGTGGGCGCAGCGGACTGCCCGGAGTGTTCCATCGGGGCAGGGGCGGGAGCGAGAGGGGCGGTCGTGTCGGCGGCGGGAGGTTCTTGCTCTTCCGCAGCCGGCGATTCCTCCTCGACCGCGTCCTCGGGCGCGACCTCGCGGTTGCTCTCCTCCGCCCCGGACTCGGGCGCAACTGTTCCAGCCGCGGCGTCCTGGACCGAGATAGCGGCCGCTACAAGCTTGTCGAGAACGGTGTCGGCGGTGGTGTCGGCGGCTGCGACGAGCTTGTCAAGAACGGTGTCGGCGGTGGTGTGTGAGCCCGGACCGTCGTCGACGGGAGAGCTCGAAGCGTCGACGACGGGAGCGCTCGCACCATCGACAACGGTCCCTGCCCTCGGACCGCCATCAGCGTCACCATCCGCCGACGCGGGTCCGAGAAGCACTGACTCGCGACGGGCGGCGAGGGTTCGAGCGCGGTCCCGCGCGACCGTGACCTTGGCGCGGTCCGTCCACGGGTCGAGCGGTTGACGGATCTTGAGCAGCGGGTGGTCGTGCGGGTGGACGGGGATCGGGAGCGCCTCGCAGTCGGCGCAGAGGTCATAGTCGGCGCAGCTGGGGTGCATGCAGCGGTACCGGACGCCGACGATCGGTTCGCGCTGGCACCCGTCGCAGCGAACGTGACGGTGGCGAGGGGCGAGAGGTGGCGCAACGCTCGGGACGACATAGTCGTGCGGCGACTGCAGGCGGACAAACTTGTGGCCCGGGTGGAGCTCGCGGACGTTGGTGTCGTAGCACGCCGAGTCGAGGTCAAAGTCGGGGCACTCGAGGCACTTGTAGCGCGCACCAAAGATGGTCTTGTCGCACAAGTTGCACGTGGCGGCATGGCGGGCAGGGGGCGGCTGGCGCGTGCTGCCGCGAGTCGTCTCGTGGTGCTTGTCGCCCGGGAAGCGGATCTCGGCAAACGCGTGCGACGCCGTGTGGTGCGAGTCGCGCTGGTCCATGCACGCGCCGCAGAGGTCATAGTTAGAGCAGTTCAGGCACTTGTAGCGCGGCCCAAACAGGTCATCGCTGCGCGCGGGAAGGAAAGGCGTCAATATCCGAGAGACCGCTCGGACCGCTTAATACGACTCACTTGCAGCCGTCGCAAAAGACGCTCGGGTGGTAAACCGGCTTGGCGGAGCGCGTTCCAGCAGATGCCGACGTGTTAGCCGTTTCATTCGCCTCGGCCGACTTGTTCGCCTCGACCAATTTGTTCGAGGTCGTGCCAAGCTTCTTCTCCGCCAACTGCTTGAAGTCGAGCGGGACGGCCGAGTCGCCAAAGGTGTCGGCAAGGTGCGCGTTCAGGTTCTCGACGAACGCCTCGAGCAAGCCCTGCACGCCCGTCCACGCCGTCGCCTTGTCGGCCTGCGGCGGCGAGACCACGGCCGCCGGCTTCATGGGCGCAGCAGCTGGAGTCAACTTGGACGGCGCAGGAACGACGGTGGGCGCTGGCTTCGGAGCCGAGTCGACGCGCTGTATCGTACGAGAGGTCTGCTCGAGACATGTTCAAGTCAGCACTCCGAGCTGTGAGTGTAATGTGAGCGGAGGAGGTACCTTTGCGGCAGTGGCGGCGGCAACAGCGGCGGCCGCGGCCGGGCGAGCAGACGCGTGCTGCGCGCGAACTTTGGCCTGCTCCTTGGCCAGCGCGGCCTGGCGCTCAAGTTTCTCCTTCTTGGCCTTGGCCTCGGCGGCCTTTGCGCGCTGCCGCTCGATCTCGTCCATCTTGGCTCGGAGGGTCTTTGCCTCGGCTTCGAGTTCGGCGAGGCGCCTCTTGACTCTGTCCTTGTCGGTCACGACGAACGCGAGCACGATGCGCTTCTTTTCATCAATCTTGGCCTCGTGTGGACGCTGCTGCAGCGGCATGTACACGTGACGGAGGAAGGCCTGGTACGAGTCGAGGTGCAAATGAGGGTTCCCGAGGTTGTCGCGGACGCGGATCACAACGTTCTCGCGCGGGATGCCAAAGGTTTGACTCGCGCGCTCGTGCAGGCCCTGTAGATTCACAGGCGGATATCAGTATGTGCACGGTGACTCCCGAGAGCAAGTGCTGGCTGACCTCGTAGACCTGCGGGAGCGCCAGTTCGCCCGCGTAGCCGTAGCGGCGGTGCATCGGCGCAGAACCGCCCGCGTCATACTGCATCTTGAAGACATAGGTGGCGTTTCCGCCGAGGGGCTTACTAGCTGTGGCCATCGTCGTTTGAGAGTCGCCTGAGTTCTGACTTGGGTGTCGATGATGATGTGGTGCCGATCGGGTTGCGGCCTGTCCAAGTAATGTGGCGCGCGCAGCCGTCGGTGAGCGGTACAGGCGAGTACGAGCTGGTTTCGAAATGCACCCACCGGCTCCTCCTCCTGACCTGTAAGCTGTGCGGGCGCCGAGCACAAGTGGTGGCGGGACGCTCGGGAGTCACGAACTCGAAGCGGGGACGGCGGCTGCAGCGGCGACAGCGGCTGAGGCTGGCTGTGGAACGTAAGGGGCAAGCAGTCTACCGTTACAGCTGGCTTAGCAGAGCAGTATCGGTCCGGATGCGAGATGAAGGGGTGAAGGTGGAGAAATGGACGTTGTCCGCAGTCGAGGAGGCTCCGAGGCCGCGCAAGCGCACTTGGAAATCTATATGACGATAGCACAGAGAGAATGTATATACCACTATATCTACAGGCGGGAAAGAAGCTCTATTTTCTAGTCCTTGCGGATCTCGACTCCCTGGTTGGCGCCACTGCAGGTCGCGCACGCCCGCATCAGCTCTGATGGCCTTGCCCTCGCCCAGTCCAAAAAGAACAGACTCACAGTGCGTTTTTGATGAGTCCGTACAGGTAGAACTGGGACGAGACGAGACCGGCAGTCATGATCTGCGCAGAAGAGAACCGGGGGGCGTAGAGAGAAAAACGAGTGAGCAACCGTTTCCGAATCTGCCCAGCCCCATCGTTTGCGAGAAAGACGCACCATCCTGGGTCCAAGGCCGGCAAAGAGCCCGAGCGGGCCTGCCTGCTTCGCGAGGACTACGAGCTTCTTTGCGGCGGAGCCTTTGCCACCGTGACCCTTGTTGATTTGGCTGGAGAGGATTACACGAGTTCCGGTTAGCCATGATCACAATTGCGGGGGATCTTTAGATATACAAGAACTGGCCAGCTTACGAGAGGAGGGTGTCGGCGGGTTGCGACAAGATCGCAGCGGCGAAACCCTGCGCGTGCGGAAAGGAAAAGCTCGGTCAGCTGTGTCTGCGCGGGTTTCCAGGACGACTACTCGTGCATCAGCAACGCAAAAGGTGCACTCAAGATACTCACAGCCGTGATACCGCAACCGAGCGTGATGCCCGTTTGCGCCGTAGCCGAGAGTTGAGCCCTCCGTTCGGGCGAGATGCGCTTGTTGACCTGCTCGTGCGCGAGCTCGTTGACCAGGAATTGACCGACAGCGTCTGTAGCATTTGATGTGTGAGTAGATCAGTCTGAGAACGTGGCGCCCGGACGAGCTGAGGCGCGTTTCCCGTTGACCGAAAGCCACCGGTGCACGAAAACAAAAAAACCTACATGGGATCTGCTTCGCCAGGATTGGAACAAAGCCAGCGTACAGCTCGCGGAGACCTCCCTCGGAGGCCATGCGCTGGAAGCCGGTCAACATGTTGGTAGCGTAGTGTCGGTCCGAGACGAGTCGGATCCGAACCGCCTCCGCCGGAGTGAGGAGAATGTCGGCAAAGAACTCGGCGATGCTGCAGCGTGTTCGGGGGGAGGGTGTCAATGATTCTTGGACTGTACACCAGCGAAAAAAAAAATGAAGAAGGGGAAAGAGAGAACGCACGCGGCACCTCCGAGGTAGATCGCCGTGCGGTTCTTGACCGCGTTCTCGTAACTCCCGCTCGCCTCGGTCAACTTCTTCTTGAAGAACTCGTACCCAGCAAACTTGGCGCCACCTTGGAGGAAGTAGCCGACCGCAGTCGAGCCGAATCCGGTGGCGAGACCGCGGATGCCCTCCCTGTCCCGTGAAAATCGCGCGGCGTCAGCTTCTTTCAACTCCCGAAGCGAGCGCATCGACTGGCAGAGTGTAGAGGAGACATACTCGGCAATGATATGGCGACCGGTGCCGACCATTCCGAGCTTTTTCAGAGACGGGTCAAGCTGTTCGTTCGTACGCGGAAATGGGACGGTTGAGTCAGTCCCCCAGCCCCTTCTTTAGCTAGTCTCCGGCTCGAAGTCGAGCTAACCTGGATACGGGTCTTGACGACATCTGTAGAGCCCAAAGAGGTCAGTCCCGCTGCCTGAAGGGGCCGACCGAGGCACAAGTTTCCGCTGCAGCTGCGTTATCGCTCCGACCAGCGGGAGCTCGAGACTCACCGATGGGGACCATTCCGCCATGAGATGCGAGACAGCATGCTGCACCAGCCGCAAAGAACTTGGTGTAGCTGGGGCAGAGTTGACGGGTCGTCAGCTTGAACGCAAGGCCGAGTTCAAGCCTTCAAGGTTGTCCTTGTGGAACGCACTCTGTCCCGGTCAGGTTCGGAAGTTCAGCAATCTTGGTCATCTTGGCTGAGTAGTCTAATTGAGCGCTTTTGGAGTCAAACAAGACCACATGTAGACCGTGGCTCCTGGACCTCCCAACGCCGAACTTGAGTGCCGTCATCGATTGCCCGTTCCGCGCCCCGGCAGCGTGTTTGATCGACACGCGCATCTTCCGTCCGCCATGCCGAGGTCCGGCTCTCTGAACATGATCTGCAGTTCGATTTCAAAGAATTACGCAACAGAGACTACAACACTCAAAAGTAGATCACGGGCGCAAGGAAAGGACAGGTCAACCCGGAGAGACAGGAAAGCGACTCGAGACCGCCGCTGCGCTCGCCCAAGTCGAAGTTACGTCGCCTTGTTCGCGCCATTCTGGCGCTGAGCGGCGGCGCGTTCCTGGCGGTACTGAGCGACGGCGATTCCAGTCTTGTTCTGGAGGCGCTTGAATAGCTGCGGACGGTACCCGAGGAAGAAGAGGACTTCGAGCCAGACGAAAAAGACGGCGAGCACGAGCGACTGCAAGAGCGAGTCGAGCAGGGCGGGAGCGCGGCCTTCGAACTAGAGGGGCGGAAGGGAGAAAAAAAGATGCTTCCTTGTCAGTACATCGTTGTCGTCGAAAGAGCCCGCTCGGTAACGAGTAAGAAAGGGAATCCGCAGCGCAGAGGGAAGGCCAAATTCGCCCGCCGTCTGATGAGGACCTCGGAAGCTCACCTTTCCGTGTCCGACAAACTGCGCGATCCAGCTCGCGACAAAGGCGTAACCGGCGATCCGCATGGCCTCGTCGTGGTGGGTCGCGTACAAGACGTTCGAGAGGTGGCCGAACGTAATCAGAATCGGCGCGTACAGGGCCTGCCAAAGAAGAAAAGGGTGCTACCGCTCAGCGAGAGGTATCCCTCCATGAAAGAAGGCGGTCTCTAAGAAACGTACTCCGGCGACTGGCTCGAGGAGGATAAAATAGGCGGCGTTGCCGGCGGCCCAGAGGAACGGGAATGTCAAGTCGAGGTCGATGTGGCGGCCAAAGAGGTCGAGCGGGACGGTCGCCAAGCTCTTGCTCGCGCCGGGGATGCCGTGCGTGAGGATCAGGGCCGTCAAGAGGATTGTCGGGACGCAGAAGATGTGGATGAGGACATTGACTTGGTTGGTGTGGTACGAAGCCTGTAGTTACCGGAGACCGGTTATCGGCGCATCCAAGGTCAGCACGCTAGTCTACGAGTCTTCGTCGCCCGTGCCCGACCGCGCCCTGTCGGTTGCTGCATGCGTAGCGTCGGATGCGGAAAGAAGCCGAAGCGGGGCTGCACCTTTGATGGGGCGAGGCGAGGCGAGCGAGACTGGGACTGACGTAGAATGTAAACTGTTGTTCGAGGTCCAGCAGCTTGGAACGAGCCATCTCGACGTGCGACTCGGGCAACGCAAGAGGACAAGACGCTCTTCTTTCTCTCGCTTTTCACACGCACACGCTGCAAAGCACTCGCGAATGAGACGGCTCATAGCTCGACTGCCTGTACAGGCAACTAAATACCTCACAGCTACTGTGCCCGCTGCACCGGTGACTGTCCTCTCGCGCTCCGCTTCGAGGTTCTCGAGAAACCGCCGAACTCCGCCGCCGCCGCGTCATGGCTCGTCAACTCGGCCGCGTCGACCCGCCGAGCCGCGGGACCATGCTCTGCAGCGTCGAGGAGAAGCAGCAGGGGCGGTGGAACCCCCGGAAGCCCCGCTCGTCTCGCGGATACCTGTGACCGTGCCCGCCGATCCGGAAGGAGTCCTCGACCGCGCGTCCGGACAGTGGAGCGAGAGGACGAGGGCGTTGCTCTCGCAGTCGGCAATCGTAGTCGCGCGCCAGCTCGAACCCCTCAACGTCTTTCTCGGCTGGGAAGAGGCCAACAAGTACCAGCTGTTGTCGCCCGAAGGTCACCTCCTCGGATACCTCCTCGAGGAAGAATCGTCGCTCGTCGGAACCAGTCAGTCCATTCCTCCTTCGTGTCGGAGTGATCCGTAAAAACTTGCTCACTGAGAAAGAACAATCTGCAGTGAGCCGGCAGCTTTTGAAAACGCATCGCCCATTCCGCGCCACCGTCATCAGCCCCGACGGCCAAGTCCTCTTGCGGGTCCAACGCCCGTTCAGCTGGATCAACTCGCGCATCTACATCTCGACCCCTTCCGGAGCCGCCTCCACCGCACAAGACGCCAAGAACGAGATGCAGCGGATCGAACAGTCTGGCACCGACCCAACTTCGACCGCCCTGACGACGCGCGACCCAGCGACTCCTCCTCCTCCCGACACCGGCGAAATTATCGGCGAGACGCAGCAAGAGTGGCACTGGTATCGCAGGCGCTACAACCACTTTGTTCGCCGCGGGAACGAGATGGTCCAGTTTGCGCGGACCGACAGCGGCTTCCTCGCTTGGGATTTCTTCGTCCGCGACGAGAGCAACCAAGTCATCGGCAGCATCAACCGGTGAGCGCAGATTCGAGTGGGTGTGGGGCAAGAGAGTGCAGAGTGCTGATCGTCCCTTGACGAGAGCCCAGCAACTTTGCCGGATTTGGTCGCGAACTCTTCACCGACACGGGCCAATACGTCCTCCGCTTCGAAGGCGTCATCGACGAACTGAACCCACAGCTCGAAGGTCCGAAAACCGCGGGAGCTCTGCCCGAACCGTCTGCAGGATCGACCAGCTCTCCGCTGTCACGAGGTCTGCTCCGGGAACCTGCCGAGACGTCGACCACGGTGACGCCCCGCGCCGAGGACCCGCCTATCACACCGCCCTCACTACCCCTCGACCACCGAGCGGTCCTGCTCGCCACTGCCATCAGTCAGTTCTGACTTTGTGCGCTCCGTTCTGCACCTCTTCATGAAGCTGACCGGTCGTTGCATCTCCTCCTCCTCCAACTCGAAAACTCGCAGCTACCGACATTGACTACTTTAGCCGTTCTCGTGGCGGGCTCCTCGGAGGTGGAGGCATGTTTATGCCGATGCCAATCCCCATGGGTGGCGTTGGTGGCGGCGGCGCGGGAGCCGAGGAAGCCGGCGGAGTCGGTGCGATGGGCGGCGCTGCGTCCGAAGGTCCGTTGCCTTCGACCGAATATGAAGAGGACGAGTTTGCCGCGCGGGCGCGAGAAGCTCGTTCTCCTGAGGAGGAGGAGGGTTCGATGCCTCCCGGACCGAGTGCGGATCGGGGCGACGGCGGTCTCGAAGGAGGAGGGAATGATTGGTACGGCGGCGCTGCGGAGCGAGAAGAGCTGCTGGAGGATCCCTGGGCGAGTGAGACGCCCGAGGAAGGTGGTACGTGGTCCTGGGGGGATCTGTTTGATCAGGATGGAGGTGGCGGCGATGGAGGAGGGGACGGCGACGGGTGGTGATTTGGTCTGTTCTGGCAACCAACCACGAGCAGACTCGGTACATCCCCTGGTGCGCCTGGTGGTCGACCTGCCTGCGGAGAACGATCGGCTCGCATGTGAGAGGGGGGTCCCTGCTCCTCTCCTCACTCGGCACGAACTTCGCACGTCGCCGTCGCGCTCTCCTCTCTTCCCAACAGCCTTCGCATGGTCACCCGAGCCTTGACGACATTTGGGGATCGCACACTGTACGATGACCCGCGGGTCTACCTACCCCATAACGCTCATGGACGAATCTCGCCGAGCTTTCAACCGTGAGCGGATCATGCGCAACCTAACCGCCGAGTGCCTCGCCGCCACATTATCCAACGGGGTCTGTAGTCCAAGACCTCCTGTCAAGCACACAAGTCCCTTTGCAAGCACTCGTCGACCTGTACTGCCGATTTTCGGAAAATACCTCCGTCGCTCTCCTCATCCTTCGAGCTTTCCCGTAACTCAGGGCACCACTTTTGGGAGACGACTCAAGGTGTTTCATGAGTAATCTATAAAAGGGAGAACGAGTAATCAGAAAGGAAAAGGTGGAACATTTTCTCGAGGTCGTTTGGCGGCCGCGTCTCGCTCGTCGCGGGCTTGTCCTCTCACCACTCGCTCACCCCAGGACGCTCTCGCTCTCCAACGCTGCTGATCCAGCTCGACAATATACTCACGGTTAGTCTTGCTCTTTCCTGCTGCTCGCTGCCGCTGGCCTGCTCCTTGCGTCCTTGTCCGGATCTCGAGGTGTCGGACGATGTGAAATTAACTCGAATACAGGAAGTGCCGGCTGAATTCGCTCGCGGGACAACATACACAAGGGACTGGAATACAACCCGCACTCTCTCTTTCTCCTCCTCCTCGTAGCTCCCTAGCCCAGACCCGCTCTGGCGTTGGCTCCTTTCCACCGCTTTCGAGCTCGGGAGGGAGACGATGCCAGGGTCGGCGAAGGGAGAAGGGGCTGCGAAGACGAGGGGAGGAAGGGCTGGGCGCGGGTATCCAGTCCTGGTCCTTTGCGGCGGTGATGCATACGAGGTTCTCTGACGGCCCTTCCGAGACTGGGACGCGGTGGCAGACCAGCTGGCGGCAGCCTTTGCACGAGTCGTGCGCATGCTGACGTCGCGTTGCCCTTTCCAGGTTGACCTTGTGTGTGTAGATGCGCTGTCTTGCTATGCAAAGTATGCTATGCACACAGACTGACTCGGGAGAGAACGCGAGTGGGAAAATAGTTTTCTCGAGAGCTCGGAGGCGAGGAACGAGACGAGTTTGGTCTAGCAGCAGGTGACGCGCTGCCTTGTTCAAGTCGGAGTCTAGCTCGCCCAGTCCGGACTGCTTTGCTGTCCCTCTGCCCCGTCACCACGTCGTTCCTGCTGTACGCCGCCGAGCGCCAGGGACTCGTTACCACTCGCGTCTTCGTCCGCCCGTTCTCGTTCTCGCCTTCGCAGACCACTTACGCAGCCCGCCGTCGTAGTCAAGCCATGCCGCCCAAGAGTGAGTCCCGTCCCAGACCCTGCACGGTCTCGACCCGCGCAAAGGAGGAGCTGGACGTGCGAGAGGATGCAGCACCGCCGCCTGCCTCTCTCGTGCTCTCTGCCTCTCGTCCAATCGACGACAGGCGCCATGCTGACAATGTGCACCTGCAGAGGTCGTCGCCGAAAAGAAGGCCATGCTCGGCCGGCCCAGCAACAACTTGCAGGTCGGCGTCGTCGGCATGCCCAACGTCGGAAAGAGTTCCCTCTTCAACATCCTCTCCCGCTGCGGTGCGTCCATCTGTAACGCTTGCATGGCAGACAGTTTACTAAACCAGACTCGATCTATGCAGATCTTGGAAAGGTCGCCAACTTCCCCTAGTTCGTCTCGAACTTTTGTCATCGTCAAAAAGACGCCTGCAGGCTGACCCTTGCGCTGCCACTTTCGCTTAGTGCTACCATCGAGCCGGAAGAGGCCCGCGTCTCGGTCCCGGATGGTCAGTCCGCAGAACTTCAAGCGACAGAGAGACGTCCGCGCGCCCAGCTGATCCCCTCCACTTGCTTGCGCACCCGGCAGAGCGATTCGACTGGCTGGTCCAGCTCTACAAGCCCAAGTCTGAAGTCCCCGCGTTCCTCACCTGTGTCGACATTGCCGGTCTCACCAAAGGCGCTTCGACCGGTGCCGGTCTCGGAAACAACTTCTTGGCCAACGTTCGCGCCGTCGACGGTATCTTCCAAGTCGTTCGTGAGTTCGCCGTCGCCCGCGCGAGACCGGTCGAGTCTCGCCGACTAACTGAAGAATTTCCTGCGACTACTCAGGTGCCTTTGACGACGCCGACGTTATCCACGTCGAGGGCGACGTCGACCCGATCCGCGACATGGAAATCATCCAGCAGGAGCTCCAGTGCGTGCCTCCTTTTCCCCGGTTCTCTCTAGAAGGCGACAAGTACTGACGCTTGCTTGTCAGGCTCAAGGACGCCGAGTGGGTGGAGAAGAAGCAAGACTCGCTGAAGAAGTCGCTCCGCGGAGCGACTGGAACTGCCAACCTGAAGGACAAGGCATTGAAGGAGGAGCTCGTGAGCGCGGACAAGGTGCCCGTCTCCGAGAGGATGCGGTATACTGACAATCGCGTTGTTGCTCGACACAGGACACGGTCACCAAGGTTCTCGAGCTGCTCAAGTCTGGAAAGGATGTCCGCAAGGGTACTTGGTCCAACAAGGAGGCAAGTTCCACGCCCACGTCTGCTATTCAACCCGGACTTGAAAGTGGCTAACGCACTCGCGAGCTCTTGAACAGATCGACGTCATCAACGACCTCATGCTCCTCACCGCCAAGCCCGTCACCTACCTCGTCAACCTGTCTGAGCGCGACTACATCCGCAAGAAGAACAAGTGGCTCCCCAAGATCAAGGCCTGGATCGACGAGCACGCGCCGGGCGACATCCTGCTGCCGTTCTCGGTCGCGCTCGAGGAGCGCCTCGCGACCGAGTTTGTCAACAACCCGGAGGGCCTCAAGGAGGAGCTCGAGAAGCTCGGCACTGCCAGTCAGATGGGCAAGATCATGAAGACTGGTTACCAGATGCTCAGCGTTAGTCCGCCTTTCGTTTTTCTCGGCTAGGTCGCGCGACGACTCGGGGAGAATCGACGCGTGATCGGATCTGACCATACTTTTTGGGACTCACAGCTCATCCACTACTTCACCTGCGGTCCGGACGAGGTCCGCGCGTGGACCATCAGGGACGGTACCCTCGCACCAAAGGCCGCCGGTGTCATCCAGTGCGTTCTTTTCTCGCCTTTCGAGAGAGAAAGAGTCGAAATCGCCTGACCACCTTCGCGTGCAGCACCGACTTTGAGAAGACGTTTGTTTGCGGTGACATTATGACCTTTGAGGACCTCAAGGAGTACGGCTCCGAAGCTGCAGTCAAGGCGGTGCGTCCTCTTCTTTTCCGCTCTTGGTCTGTCTCTCTCGCTCGTCGCTGACGCTGCTTTCGTACCCCTTGCTACCAACAGGCGGGCAAGCAGGCGCAGAAGGGCAAGACGTTCGAGATGACCGACGGCTTGATCGCATATTGGCACTCGGGCAAATAGATTGTCGTCCGACGTCGGTGGTGTAGATGTAAAAAAATGCGCAGCGCCCGGCCCACTCCTCATTGCTACGCGCCTATTCCCAAACACATGGCGAGGACTCCACCTGCAAGCGGATCGGGGAGAAGGGCAGAAGGGCAGAGCGCTCTTGGGCCTTGGTCATCTGCGGCAAATGCACATTGCATGTGTCGATGTTGCACGAGGGATTGTGCGTCATGGCGGCCTGACAATCCGGAAGTGTGTGCTGGTTGATCTCACGGTGTGCCCAGGAGAAGAAGGCTGGGGTCAGGAAATGGCGTCGTCGACGTCGGGGTGGAGTACGTTTGCTCGCCATCGGCCGAGACGGCGGATTATGGGGGAGCGGGAAGGGGGTACATATAGACCTGGGAGGGTCTGCGGACTCTGTCGAGATCGAAA